>CM022704.1:74100284-74370344 GCA_012295165.1 Asparagus setaceus
CCGCCAAGTGAACAGGCTCGCCGTGGCGCAGGTCCGCCGGTGTTTACGCTCGCCGTAGGCGCAGATTCGGCCGGCGGCGCAGGTTCGCCAAACCGCGAGGTTCGCTGAAGGCTTAGGTTCGCCAGCAGGCTCGCCGATGGCGGCGGTTCACGCCAAGTTGGCCGAGGTGCGCCGCGCGTTGTTTCCCGCCATTTTCTGCCCCGCTTAGGCTCCCCGCTTATTCGACTCTGGCCTCCAGACTTAGGTTCCGCCTCAGATTTGGTTCCCGATTCAACTCTGGTTCACCTCCGCTCAACGGTCCGAATCTGATCGCCTGCTCAAGTCCGCTTTAAACCGGTTTAGACGCTGTGGTTTGCCGGTTCGCTTAACGATTCGGCCCCAGACATCTCGATGGGTTGTCATTCACACTGGCCACGAAGTTGGTTTCGGGATCTTGTAAGTATTTTTCAACGCCACAGATATCTCTCCAAAGCCGCCTCACCGAAGCCGAAGGTCGATAGGTGGGAGAAGATGAAAAGTTCGCGGCTTGTTTCCTACGGTGACTATGAACAAGTCTTGTTTGGACAATATCGAATTGCAAACAAGGTGGAAAACAGTTGATGAGTACACGCAGGAGTTTTATCGGTTATCCTCCCGCAACAATTTAAACGAGAACTAGTCGCAATGGATGTCTCGTTACAGGGGATTGAGGTTAGCAACCAGATCGTGTGTCCTTACGGCAGACATATACTTTGGCGGAACACGCTTAGCCTAGCCCAAAAGTGGAGCGGCAACTTGACCGAAATAATAAAGGATCGTGAAGCTTCCGGCGGAGTGTACGAGTTTCAATCGTGACCGGAATAAATAGTCTCAAACCGCTCCTGCTCAAGATTCTACAGCTGAGAAGAGTACAAGGCCGACGTCAATAGCAGCAAAGAAGACTACACCACCGAACCCATATGCCAAACCCGATCCAATCAAGTGCTATAGATGCGGTGAACCTGGTCATCGATCCAATCGCCCTAAACGAGGTCTTTGTGCATATGGTGGATCATGAAGAGGAGGATATAGACGAAGACAACGCTGAAGACTATGGCCGTGAAGGGGTGAGTGCTGATGATGGGAATCAACTCTCATGTATTGTGCGGCGATTATTATTGGCTCCAAAGACAGAAGAACCACCCCAGAGGCATAATATTTTTCGCACGAGGTGCACGGTAAAACAGAGGACTTGTGATGTTATCATTGATAGTGGCAGTAGTGAGAATATTGTCTCTCGGCGTATGGTGGAGAAATTAGGACTGAAAACAGAGAAACATCCTGCTCCCTACAAGATCGGTTGGATTCGTAAGGGTAATGATGTACAGGTCGATGAGGTGTGTCGGGTGTCTTTTTCCATTGGCCGTAATTATGTTGATGATGTTATATGCGATGTAGTTGAGATGGATGCTTGTCATATGCTACTAGGCAGGCCATGGCAGTTTGATGTTGATGCCACGCACAGGGGGAAGGACAATGTTTACATCTTTAAGAAGGATGGTCGCCGAGTTGTGCTTTTGCCTCTTACTGAGAAGGGGTCAATCAAAACAGATGTTGTTGAAAAGAAGGCGTTCTTGGTTAACAATGAAGATTTCATGAAAGATGTGAAACAGTCTGATGAGATTTATGCTCTTGTTGTTTCAGGAAAAGAGGTTTCTGCCTCCACCGAAATTCCACCTGAAGTTCAGACCCTTTTGCAATAATTTGATGCAGTTATGTCTGACGAGCTTCCTTCTGAATTACCAATGCTTCGAGACATCCAACATCAGATCGATTTCATCCCTGGATCACGCTTACCAAACCTGCCACACTATCGGATGAGCCCGAAGGAAGGAGAGATCTTGCAAAAACAAGTGGATGAACTCATACAAAAAGGCCTTATCCGAGCTAGCATGAGTCCGTGTGCCGTGCCAGCGTTGCTTGTCCCAAAGAAGAACGGAGAGTGGCGCATGTGTGTGGATAGTAGAGCTATCAATAAGATTACCGTGAAGTATCGATTTTCTATCCCGCGCCTAGATGACATGCTGGATATGTTATCTGGATCAAAAGTATTCTCCAAAATTAATCTCAGGAGTGGCTATCATCAGATTCGGATTAGAGAAGGAGATGAGTTGAATACTGCATTCAAGACAAAAGAAGGCCTGTATGAATGGTTGGTCATGCCTTTTGGCCTTTCCAATGCTCCTAGCACTTTCATGCGGTTGATGAATCAGGTATTGAAACCCTTTATCGGCAAGTTCATTGTAGTTTATTTCGATGATATCCTGATTTATAGCCAGACTGAGTCCATGCACCTGGACCACTTGAGGGAGGTATTAACAGTTTTACAGGAGAACAAGTTGTACATCAATCTGAAAAAGTGCAACTTTATGACTAGTAGCCTATTGTTCTTGGACTTTGTTGTCAGTACAGAGGGCATCCATGTTGATGAAGAGAAGGTGCGTGCTATTCGAGATTGGCCTACCAAGACCGCCGGGTTCGTAGTTTTCATGGCCTAGCCACTTTCTACGTGAGATTTGTTAAAAATTTTAGCAAAGATTGTGGCACCTATTACCGAAAGTGCATGAAGAAAGGCAAGTTTAATTGGGGAGAAGATGGACCGTAGCTTTGCATTGATCAAGGAGAAATTATCCACCGCACCCGGTGCCCTTCCAGATTTTCAAAAGGTGTTTGAAGTTGATTGTGATCGTCCATCGTAGGAATTGGCGGTGTTCTATCTCAAGAAGGGCGTCGGTTGCTTTCTATAGTGAGAAACTCGTGGCTTCGACGAAGTGGACTACGATGAACTAGAGTTGTATGCCATAGTTCGTCTTTGAAGCATCGGGAGCACTATTTAATCTCGCGGAGTTTCTACTTAATATCGATCATCGCTTTGAAGTCCATCAATAGTCGACTACCATCAACCGTATGTATGCTCGTTGGATAAGCGTTTATGCGTTTCACCTTTGTTTTGAAGCACAAGTCGACAACGTAATAAAGTTGCGATGCACTCACGGAGAGCTGGTTTGTTGGTGACTTTGCGCGATGTGACTGGATTTGAATACTTGAAGGAGTTGTATGCGAAGATGAAGACTTTAAGGTGATTTGGAGCGGTGTCAACAAAATCAATTAGTCCGGGGTTTTCATATTCAAGATGACTATTTATTTCATGGAGATCAGTTGTGCATACCCCAGAGTTCATTGAGAGAACAGATAATACGAGACCTACATGCTGGCGGACTAGGAGGACATTTGGGGCGGACAAGACGATTGCTTCCATTGAAGAGCGATACATCGGCCTCAACTGAAGAAGGGATAGAAAATACGCGGCGTTGCCCGGTGTGTCAAGTTGCCAAGGGCGATCCCAAAATACGGGATTGTATACACCTTTACCGTTCACGAGCGCGCCATGGCATGATATATCGATGGATTTTGTGTTAGGCCTTCCTCGAACCCAACATGGCATGGATTCGCTTTTGTTGTTGTTGATGTGTTTTCAAAGATGTCACACTTTATTCCTTGCAAGAAGACTGCAGATGCTAGCAACATTGCCAATCTTTTCTTTCGAGATAGTTCGCCTTCATGGAGTGCCAAAATCCATCACATCGATCGTGATTCTAAGTTCTTATCCCACTTTTGGAAGACTTTGTGGCCGATTCAATACTTCACTTAAATTCAAGACGCCTACCACCCTCAAACGGACGGACAAACTGAAGTGGTCAATCGTACTCGGTAACCTTCTTAGATCCATCTCGGTGATTGTCCCAAACAAGGATCTTGCTCTAGCACATTTGAATTTGTTTATAACTGTATGGAGAGTCGAACTACGGGCAAGGCTCCCTTTGTGATTGTGTATGGAAGGCTTCGAACCAATATCTTGATCTAGCCCCACTACCTAAGCTTCCAGACGAGTATTGCCGCATCATATGGTCGAAAAGATATGTGCTATCCAAAGAAGAGGTGAAAGAGAAGATAGAGAAGTCTAATGCTAAATACAAGGCGGATGCTGATCAGCACAGGAGGAAGAAGGTGTTTGAGGAGGGAGACATGGTGATGGTCTTTCTGCGAAAGGAGCGTTTTCCAGTGGGCACCTACAACAAGCTGAAGAATAAAAAGTATGGTCCGTGTAAAATACTGAAGAAGATTAATGACAATGCTTATGTCGTGGACTTTCCTGCAGGTTTGGGGATTTCTCCTAGTTTTAATGTTGCAGATTTGTTTGAGTATTATCCGCCAGAGGGAATAACTCTTCATGCGAGTATAAGCTCGGGGTCGAGCTCTTTTCAAGCAGGGGAGACTGATGTAGAACACATTGCGGATACCTTCATGGAGAAACGGGATCGTAACAAGCCCAAACGCGGACCCGGTCGAGAAAAATAGGTTGCAACGAAGAACGGGTCGTAACTTTCAATCCGTAAGTCGGATTTGGACGATTTTTTTTTAAAATTGCGTATTTTTTCGAGACGAAGCCAACCAAACCTACTGAGGTTTGGTTTGCTCCCTGTTCATTTCGTCAAATTCCTTCCGGATTGAGAGATATCAGCATTTCCGTCGATTTTTTACTATTTTTAGTAATGTTTTAGGAGTCTGTTTGGATTAGGAAGCAAATCCGGTTTGATTCCAAATTTGACAGATTTACTTCCCTAATCGTAGGGAGTCTTTTGAGGATAGTTTTCTTATTTCTATTTTTGGCAAAGTTCGGGTCAATTAGAGTTCTTATTTCTATTTTTAGTAGGAGTTCGAGTCATTGTAGGATTCTTATTTATTTTCTATTTAAACAGAGTCTTGTAAGCCCTAGAGGCATATCTTTTCATCAATAAAATTTTCGTTTAATATATTTTCTTCGTGGATTCGAAGCTCTTCGTGGATTCGGAGATCAACCCTCGGTGGATTCCGAGATTTCAACTTTCGCGCTGCGTCAGGAGCAATTATGAGAAGAATTTATGCGTTAATCTTTGTTGCGTATATTTACTCGATAATTTATGGGTCAGCACCCACCATGTGGCTGCTGCCACTGATGAAGTATTAATACAATTTCACGCTTTTGCTGGTCTAGGGTTTTAATCGGCACCCAAGAGAAAAATCGTCAATTTTGCTTTGAGATCGGAGCAATCAATGCAAGATTGTCGAGAAGGATTCAAATTAGTCCCATTTAGAAGGACATTTTGTTTTTTTTGAGTAAAATTCATATCAAAGCAGTCACATGGGTAAATTGATATATAGGGTTTCTTTTTAAAATTAGTTCCATTAATTTTCTTCTTTTGAAATTAGTCTCTCAAATCATTGAAATTGCTATTATCTTACTCATTCTTAAGTTATTTTAAAATTAGTCCCTCAAAGCATTGAAATTCCTAGTAGATCCCTCAATTCTTGTAAGTTGTTTCTAATTAATCACTCTAATTGCTACTTCTGCTCATGGTTGGAGGGACTAATTTCAAAATAAATTAATAATTGGGGACCCAATATAATATTGTAAATTCTCATTCATTCTTTAAAAGCTACAACTACTCCCTTTTATATAGGATACAATAGCAAATATTTATGTGTGTAGGCAATGTATGACTAAACTCAATTTCCTAATCACAATTATTTTCCTAATCACAGTCCTAATATCTCTCAATCACCATGTCTCTAAGATATATCATAATATATCTTGCCTAATATTATATATTTCCTAATTACTTCTAACACTCCTCCTCAACCTGGAGCATGTATCACATACATGTCCAACTTCTTACAAATAAAATGCACTCGCTCTATGGCAAGTGCTTTAGTAAGTATATTCGCCAACTGGTGCCCAGTCTTGACATGTTTGGTTTCCATTTGAAGACCTTCAAGTTCTATACCAACAATATTTTCTCTAATCACACGGCAATCAATTTTGATGTGCTTTGTTCGCTCATGGAATATTGGATTAGAAGCAATGTGAATAGCTGATTGATTATCAGAATATAACGTTATAAAATCCTAATGCACAAATCCCAACTCTCCAAGTAGCCGCTTAATCCGGATCATCTCACGTATGATATTTGCCATAGCTCTGTATTCTGACTCTGCACTCGATGTGAAAACAACACTTTGCTTCTTGCTCTTCCAAGACACCATGTTTTTTTTCCCAACAAATACACAATAACTTGTGTCAACCTTCTAGTAGTCGGTCATCTTGCCCAATCAGCATCTAAAAAACCTGTTGTTCAGCAATATCCACTATCAGATTATACGTGCCCCTTTCCTAGAGCACTCTTCAAATGCTGAAGGATCCTAATTACTGCATCCTAATGAGTGGTACGAGGAGTAGGCAATATCTGGATGTGTTATAGTATTGTAGTTCAGCTTTTGCACTAGCCTTGTTTATCTTCCAGGATCCTCCAATAGCTCTCCATGATCCGGTAATAACTTGGAATTAAATTCCATGGGTGTACCAACTGACTTCTCCAATATCCCACTCTCAGATAGTCTATCCAGCACATACTTCCTCTGAGATAGAAATATTTTCCTTTTCTGACAGTGCTACTTCGGTTCCCAAAAAGTATTTAAGTTTTCTTAAATATTTCGTCTGAAGTTATTGTTGAATATAAGTTTTCAAATCACTAATCCCCTTCTCGTCATTACTAGCAATAACAATATCATCAACATAAACTGCCATAAGATTCCACCGTCCCTGGTGGTGTCGATAAAACACCGAATGATCATAGTTGCATCTTTTCATACCAAACTTCACAACAACTTCCACGAACTTTCCAAACCTTGCTTGTGGTGACTGCTTCAGGCCGTATAATGTTCTCCTCAACCTACAAACTTTATGTGACTCTTGAGCAACAAATCCAGGAGGTTGCTCCATATAAACCTCTTCATCAAATCTCCATTAAGAAAATCATTCTTAATATCTAGCTGATGTCACAGCCACTGAAAAATAGTAGCCAATGAAATGAGCAGCCTGACGGAGGTCATTTTGGCTATGGGGGCGAATGTTTCCTCATAATCGACATCATACGTTTGTGAATATCCTTTTGTGATCAATCTTGCTTTAAGACGAGTAAGAGTTCCTTCCAAATTGAATTTCACTGTATACTCCTATTTGCAACAAACAACTTCTTGCCTGATGAAAGCTGAACCAATGTCCATGTCTCATTCTGCATATGTGCATTAATCTCCTCTTACATAACCTCCCTCCAATCTGGATGCGATAGAGCCTTTGACACAGACTTGGGAATAGCATATGAGTCCACTATAGATTCAGAAGCAGTGTGAGTGTAAGATATACTAGGATATGAAATAGACTTATAGATAGACTCACAGGAGTGAATCTCTTTGCTCAGAGCAATAGGAAGATCAAGATCAAAAGTCTCATGACCGTGTTGTTTAGGAGATGGATCCGAAGAAATGACTGGCATAGAGTCTGAGTTGGTGTCAGAGGATGCTGCTTGAGTAGTCTCTTCTGGATCCAATATCTCATGATTTAGGTCTAGAGGGAGAAACAACGTGTGTGTGTGTGTATATATATATATGAGTAAGGCTCCTATGAACTTAAGTTCATATGCACCAACTTTTCTAACCACTCATCTTGCTTTGGGATCCGTGAAAGATATAAAGCCCACTTTGAGATTTGTGCATCACAAATCTCAAGGTAAGATGAGTGGATAAAAAGTTGGTGCACCACTATTCATTATGAACTTAAGTTCATAGGAGCCTTGCTCTATATATATATGAGTAAGGCTCCTATGAACTTAAGTTCATAATGAATAGTGGTGCACCAACTTTTCTAACCACTCATCTTGCTTTGGGATCCGTGAAAGATATAAAGCCCACTTTGAGATTTGTGCATCACAAATCTCAAGGTAAGATGAGTGGATAAAAAAGTTGGTGCACCACTATTCATTATGATCTGTTGGACTTCCAAAAAAGTAACATCTAGACTCCGAAAATGCAACATCCGTGGAGATGAAAAATTTCTTCAGTTGGGGGGCTATAACAACGATAAACTTTCTGAACTTTAGAGTAATGAAGGAAGATACATTTAATGGATCGGGGATCAAGTTTGTCTTTATGTGGATCATGATTTTGTATGAAGCAAGTACAATAAAAAATATGTGGCGGAAGATGGAAAAGTGGAATAGAAGGAAACAAAGCGGAGTATAGAATATGACCATGAAGAACGGATGAAAGCATACAATTTATAAGGTAGAATGCAGTCAAAATTGCATCTAGCCAGAAATGTTTTAAGGACAGACTTATCAATAAGCAGGGTACGTGCAACTTCTAATAGGTGTCTATTCTCCCTCTCAGTGACACCATTATGTTGAGAGTATATAAAGGGTACAAGGATTCATGTAATATTCCAGACTTGGACATAAATTCCATAAAGGAAGAACTGAAATATTCCTTGGCACTGTCACTACGAAGAGTTTTCACAGTGGTATTGAATTGAGTCTTAATTTTAGCACAGAATTCTTGAAACTTAGAAAATGATTTTTAATAAGATAAAAGCCAAATAATTATAGAATAATCATTAACAAACATCACAAAATAACGATATCCACGATTAGACTCAACAAGACAAGGACCCCACACATCTGAGTGAACGAGGGCAAAAGAACTGTTTGCTTGTTAATTGACTCTAAGAAAACAAGATGTACACTGATGTTTAGCCAATTGACGAGACTCACATTCTAAAGATTTGAGATGATTCAGTTCCGGTCTAAGCTTCTGGAGGATCTACAAAGATATTCCAACTGACAATGACTCTCCAGAGGTGTGATTGTACTCAAGCAAGCAACTTGACCAGGAATACGATCCACATAATATAGGCCGCTGCACAAGGCTTAAACCTTGTTTTTTGTATAGGCCATATGCATATCATAGCAAGTCAAGGCCTTCTCATTCTAATATGTCAGTTTCCTGTTGCATTTCATTCTTGATGAACGTATCATATTAGGTGTTATATAATGATGCTCATCCTCTGTAGATGGTTGCAGATCAGGCAACATTGTTTCAAAAATCTATTTTCTGTCATCGTCACTTTCCAGCTATCTCATGTCAGATCCTAAACCACTAACTGTCTGAATACATGCATAGAATAATACACACTCCCCAAAACAAACTATTTTCTCAACAAGAACACAGAAAAAAGCTACACACTCAAAGTTTTGATAAAGACCCCTTAGTCTCTCGTAAGTTTTTTATTCACAAGTGAGTGCTACTGCAAAAGGCTTCAATTATGGATTCTTTGGACATTAGTCCCTTTCGTATTCAAGACAATTGCAGGTACCCGGAGCCCTCTTTTATATTTCTTTTGAGGATTAGTTCTTTGTTAATATAAAATCGGGCAAAGTCCAAATATTTCCAGCCTACTTGAACATTTCCCTCCTTTTTCCTTCACATTCGTCCATTTTGAGGGCCGGTTTTAATTTTATTGGATGGAGAAATAGCGTGAGCGACTAGGAGTTTTGGATCTTATCTCAACAAATGAAGAAGTCTTCCACCAGTGACTATCTCATTCGTCTCATGTTGACTGGTCCCATTATTGCAAGCAAATCCATGTGCTATTTATGTAGGAACATATTCATTTGTTTTCACATGAAGTATCCATTCCTTTCATCCTCTATAATCTTAAATTCTTCATCAATGGAAACCTACCAATCTGTGTTTGTAGCCATGCATCCAATTCTATTAGTGTTAACCTCATCATCGGCGATGAAGCATAACAACATGACCGACCGCTCGACGCTCCTGATCATCAAAGCCTGGGTCATGGACCATGACCCAGGCAATATTGTATCCACCAACTGGACTACCGATGCCTCCTTTTGCACATGGATGGGTGTCTCCTGCAGCCATCGAAGGCAAAGAGTCACCTCTATCAACATGAGCAACACACCTCTCTATGGCACCATCCCTCCTCACATCGCCAACCTTTCATTTCTGTCGGAGCTTATTCTTTCCAACGATGGCCTAGTCGGACCCCTTCATAAATCTCTTGCTAAGCTGCCTCGACTGAAATCACTGAGACTTGATTATAATCAACTTTCGGGTTCAATTCCTCTTGTCATTTTCAATATGTCATCGCTTATTGAGTTGCACCTTGAGCACAACGATATTTCAGGGACCTTGCCCTCCAATTACAGCAGCTTTCATCCATTGTTCCCTAAGATTATGTATATAAATAATAACCAACTCACCGGCAGCATCCCGTCCAGCCTTTGTCGTTCTCATATTCTTCTGGAGCTCAGCTTATCTTTTAACCGGCTAAGTGGAAATATACAAATGATTTTTGGGATTTTTAGTCATTTCGACCCATTAGCGAAAAACTTCATGGAGTCCAAAGTTCATAGTTTCACCAACTCACCGGCAGCATCCCGTCCAGCCTTTGTCGTTCTCATACTCTTCTGGAGCTCAGCTTATCTTTTAACCGGTTAAGTGGAAATATACCAATGATTTTTGGGATTTTTTAGTCATTTGGACCCATTAGCGAAAAACTTCATGGAGTCCAAAGTTCATAGTTTCATGACCTACAACCCATGATTTTGGCTATTTTTATTCGTTTCGACACATTAGGAAATAATTGCTTGTAGTTAAAACTTCATAATTTCATGAGCTATAACCCGTGATTTTTGACCATTTTTAGTCATTTCATCCCATAGGCAAATAATTTCATGGAGGCAAAAATTTAGAATTTTATGATCTATAGTCCATGATATTTTGGTCATTTTTATTCGTTTCGATCCATTAGCAAATAATTTCGTGGAGTTTAAAATTCATGATTTTATGCTCTATAACCCACAAGTTTGCCCATTTTCTTCCATTTTGATCCAAGAGAAAAAAAAATTCGCATAGGCAAAAGTTTATGATTTCATGAGCTATAACCCATGATTTTTGGGCATTTTTCAGTCGTTTCGACTCATTTGCATAAAGCTTCACGGAGTCCAAAATTCTCAATTTTATAGTTTTATGAGTTATAACCCATAATTTTATTTATTTTATTTGTTTTGACCCACGAGAATATAATTTTGTGGAGTCTAAAATTAAAGATTTTATGAGCTATAACCCATAATTTTTGTCCATTTTCTTTCATTTTGACCCATTGGCAAATAATTTCATGGAGGCAAAATTTCGGATTCATAAGCTATATAACCCATGATTTTTGAGCATTTTTAGTCATTTCGACCTACTGCCAAAATACTTCAAGGAGTCTGAAGTTTATGGTTTCATGAGCTATAACCCATGATTTTTGGTCATTTTTATTCATTTCTACCCATTATCAAATAATTTAGTGTAGTCTAGAATTCAAGATTTCATGAGTTATAACCCATGATTTTTTTGCCATTTTTAATCATTTCACCCCATAGGCAAATAAATTTACGGTGGTAAAACTTTACGATTTTATGAGCTATAACCAATGATGTTTTACTATTTTTTGTCATTCTGACCTATTAGCAAACAATTTAATGGAGTTCAAAACTTACAATTTCATGAGCTATAACCTACGATTTTTAGCTATTTTTAGTCATTTCGACCAGCAAGCAGAAAACTTCATGGAGTCTAAAAATTCATGGTTTTGGGAGCTATACAAAATAAATTTTGACCATTTTATTTGCTTAGACTCATTGATAAATAATATTGTGTTGTCTAAAATTAATAATTTCATGAGTTATAACCTATGTATTGTAGCAATTTTTAGTCGTTTTCTATTGGCAAATAATTTCACGAAGGTAAAAATTCACGATTTCATTAGCTATAACCCATGATTTTTAGCCATTTTATTTATTTTGACCCATTGGCAAATAATTTCGTGGAGTTTAAAATTCATGATTTCATGAGCTATAATCCATGATATTTGGCTATTTTTAGTCATTTCGACCCATTAGCAAATAATTTAGCAGAGTCTAAAATTCACGATAAGCTAAACTATAACCCATGATATTTAGCTATTTTTAGTCTTTTCGACCCATAGGCTAAAAAATTCATGGAGTATAAAATATAGGGTTTCATAAGCTACATAACCCACAATTTTCGATTATTTTTAGTTATTTCACCCCAATAGCAAATAATTTCTTAGAGGCAAAAATTCGCAATTTTATGCTTATAACCTACAATTTTAGAAATTTTATTTATTTTGACCTATTGGCAAATAATTTCTTGGAGTCTAAAGTTCACAATTTCATGAGCTATAAACCCACAATTTCTTCTTTTTATTTTATTTTAATCCAAAAGAAAAGATTTTTGTAGAGGCAAATACTCACAATTTCATGAGCTATAACTCATAATTTTTGGGCATTTTTATTCATTTTGACCCATTCACAAAATGTTTCTGAGAGTTCTAAATTCTCGATATCATGAGCTGTAAGCCATGATTTTTAGCCATTTTTATTTATTTTCTTATTTAAAATAATTTTGTTGAGTCTAAAATTCATGATTTCATGAGCTATAACTCACAAAATTTGTCCATTTTCTTTCATTTTGATCCAAGAGAAAAATTTTGATTTTGTGGAGGCAAAATTCTCGATTTCCTGAGCCTTAACCCATGATTTTTGGGCATTTTTGGTCATTTTGAGCCACTTGCAAAAAAACTTCACGGTGTCCGAAGTTCATGGTTTTATGAGCTATTACCCATGATTTTTAGACATTTTTATTCCTTTCGACGCTTTGATAAATAAATTTGTGTAGTCAACAATTCACAATTTTATGAGCTATTACCAATGATTTTTGGCCTTTTTTAGCCATTTTAAATCATAGGCAACAATAATTTCACGGAGGCAAAAAATTCACAATTTCATAAGCTATAAACCATTATTATTTTTGACATTTTTAGCTGTTTCATCCCATTGGCAAATAATTCCAAGGTGCCAAAAATTCACAATTTTATGAGGTATAATGCATTAGTGTTAGATATTTTTATCGACCCATTAGCAAATATATTCGTAGAGTAAAATTCATGATTTCATGAACTATGACCAAAGATTTTGTCCATTTTCTTTCATTTTGATCCAAGAGCAAAACAAATTAACAGAGGTAAAAAATGCAGGATTTCATGTGTTATAACCCACGGTTTTTGGCATATGTTGCTTCAACCCATTGGCAAAAAACTTCATGAAATCCTAAAATTTTGATTTTATGAGCTATAACCCATGCTTTTGGCCATTTTTTATTCATTTCGACCATTAAAAAATTATTTTGTGGATAAGATTTTATGAGCTCTAACTAATGATTTTTGTCCTTTTTCTTTCATTTTGATCCAAGAGAAAAAAATTTGCATAAGAAAAAATTCTTGATCTCATGAGTTATAAACCCCCGATTATTGGGTATTTTTAGTCATTTCGACCCATTGGTAGAAAGCTTCACGGTGTCCGAAGTTCATGGTTTCATGAGCTATAACCCATGGTTTTTGGCCATTTTTAATCTTTTTGACCCATTGGCAAATAGTTTCATGTAGTCTAGAATTCTCAATTTCATGAGCTATACCCAACGCTTTTTGGCCATTTTTAGTGTTACATCCCATAGGCAAATAATTTTATGGAGGTGAAAGTTCATGATTTCATGAGCTATAACACTTGATTTTTAGCCATTTTTAGTTGTTCCCATCCATTAGGATATAATTTAGTGTAGTCCAAAATTCATGATTTCATGAGCTATAACAAATAAATTTTAGCAAATAAATTTGCGGAGGCCAAAATTCATGATTTCATGAGCATAACCCATGACTTTTGGTCAGTTTTAGTCATTTTTACCCATTTGCAAATAATTTCGCAGTAGCCCAAATTCACTATTTCTTGAGCTATAACCCATGAGTTTTTGCCAATTTTAGTCGTTTCAACCGATAGGAAATAAATTCACGGAGGGCAAAATTCAGGATTTGATGAACTATAACCCATGATTTGTGGTCATTTTCAATCACTTCGACCGGTTGGTAAATAATTTTTCGCCAAAATTCATGATTTTGTGAGCTATAACCCACGTTTATGGCAATTTTTAGTTATTTCAATCCGTTATCAAATAATTTCATAGTGGTTAAGAATTTGTAATTTTATGAGCTATAACCCATAATTATTAGACATTTTTAGTCATTTCAAAATATTATCAAATAATTTTGAGGAGTCCAAGCTTAATTATTTCATGTGATATCCCTTCATTTTTGGGTATTTCTAGCTGTTTAGACACGTTAGCAAATAATTTTATGGAGCCCAAAATTCATGATTTTATGAGATATAATTTATGATTTTTTTTACCATTTTTAGTCATTTCGATCATTAACAAATAATTTCATGGCGACCAAAATTCACGATTTTGTGAGCTATAACCCACAATTTTTGGCTTTTTTAGTCATTTTGACCCGTTGTCAAATAATTATGCAATGACCAAAATTCATGATTTATTGAGCTACAACCCATGATTTTCTGCCGCATTTTTCATTACGACACATTGGCAAATAATTCTTCAGAGGCTAAAATTCATGATTTCGTGAGCTATAATCCATGATGTTTGGTCATTTTTAGTTGTTTTGACATGTTGGCAATTAATTTAGCAAAGGTTAAAATTCACGATTTCATGACTATATAACCGAAAATTTTTGGTCATTTTTAGTCATTTGACCTCTTTTGTAATAATTTCACAGTTGCAAACATTCACGATTTCTTGAGCTATAACCCATGATTTTTGGGCATTTTTGGTCATTTTAGTCATTTCAACCCATTGGCAAATAATTTTGTGGAGGCAAAATTCTCGATTTCATGAGCTATAATCCACGATTTTTGGCCATTTTAGTCATTTTGACCCATTGGCAAATAATTTTATGGAGCCCAAACTTTATGATTTCATGAGCTATAACCCATGATTTTTGGCCATTTTAGTCATTTTGACCCATTGCCAAATAACTTCGTGGAGGCTAAAATTCAAGATTTTATGAGCTATAATCCACGATTTTTGGCCATTTTAGTCGCTTCGACTCATTAGCAAATAATTTTATGGAGCCCAAATTCATGATTTCGTGAGCTATAATCCATGATGTTTGGTCATTTTTAGTTGTTTTGACATGTTGGCAATTAATTTCGCAAAGGTTAAAATTCACGATTTCATGAGCTATATAACCTAAAATTTTTTATCATTTTTAGTCATTTGACCTCTTTTGTAATAATTTCACAGTTGCAAACATTCACGATTTCTTGAGCTATAACCCATGATTTTTAGCCATTTTTAGTTGTTTCAACTCATTGGCAAATCATTTGTCAAATATTTTTGTAGTGGCCAAAAATGGCGAAAATTCACGTTTTTGACCATTTTTTAGTTATTTCGACCCATTTGCAAATACTTTTCGGTCGCCAAAGTTTATGATTTCATGAGGCATAACCCATTATTTTGACCATTTTTAGTATTTCTGCCCATTGCCAAATAACTTCGTGGAGGCTAAAATTCAAGATTTTATGAGCTATAATCCACGATTTTTGGCCATTTTTAGTCGTTTCGACTCATTAGCAAATAATTTTACTGAGGCCAAAATTCATGATTTCATGAGGTATAAACCTTAAATTTTGGCCATTTTTACTCATTTCAACCCATGGCAAATAATTTCAATGAGGCCGAAATTCATGATTTCATGAGCAATAACCTGTGATTTTTAGCCATATTTAGTCATTTCGATCCATTGGGAAATAATTTCACGGTGACCAAAATTCATGATTTCATGAGCTATAACTCGTAGTTTTTTTTTGCCATTTTTAGTCATTTTGACCCATTAATAAATAATTTCAAATTAGCTAAAATTCATAATTTCATGAGCTACAACCCAAGGTTTTTGTCCAGTTTTAGTCATTTCAACACATTGGTATGTAATTTCATGGGCTATAATCCATGTATTTTGACAATTGTTCGTCATTTTGACCCATTGGCAAATAATTTCAAGGTGAAAATTCAAAATGATTTTATAAGCAATAACCCATGATGTTAGCTAGTTCTAGACAATTTGACCCATTGGCAATAGTTTTATGGTAGCCAAAATATATGAATTCATGAGTTATAATGCACGATTTCGGCCAATTTTAGTCATTTCAACCCATTAGAAAATAATTTCACGGTTGCCAAAATTCATGATTTCATGATCTATAACCCATGGTTTTGACCATTTTTAGTCATTTTGACCCATAGCAAATAATTTTGTGGTGGTCAAAATTCACAACTTCATGAGCTATATAATCCGTGATTTTTGGCCATTTTTAGTCATTTCAACTTATTGTGAAATAATTTTTCTGAGATTAAAATTTATAATTTTATGAGTTATAACCCATGATTTTGGCCATTTTTAGTCATTTTAACCTATGCAAATAATTTCACGGATGTCAAAATTCACGAATTTATGAGCTATGTTAGACGATTTTGTCCATATTTAGTCATTTCAACCCATTTGTGAATAATTTCACAAAGGCTAAAATTCATAATTTAATGAGATATAACGTATAGGTTTTGGCCATTTTAGTCATTTTGACCCATTGGGAAATGATTTTGTATTCGCTAAAATTCATGATTTCATGAGCTACAACCTAAGGTTTTGGCCATTTTTAATCATTTTGACCAATTGCACATAATTTCATGGACGCCAAAATTTACAAATTCATGGGATATAACCCATAATTTTTAGCCATTTCTAGTCATTGAGCCCATTGACAAATAATTTCCAGTGGCCAAAATTCTTGATTTCATGAGCTATAACCCATGATTTTAGCTTTTTTTTAGTCATTTTGACCCATTGGCAATTAGTTTAGCAGAGACTAAAATTCATGATTTCATGAGCTATAACTCATGATTTTGGCCATTTTTGGTCATTTCGACCCATTGACAAATAATTACGAATGGCCAAAATTTATGATATTATGTGCTATAACCCAAGGTTTTTGGATATTTCTAGCCTTGGACCTATTGACACATTATTTCATGGAGGATAAATTTTACAATTTCATAGGCTTTAACCCATGATTGTTTTACCATTTTGGCCTATTCGACCCATTGGCAAATAATTTCGCGATGCATAAAATTTATGATTTCATGAGCTATAACTCATGATTTAGCCATTTTTATTTATTTCAACCCATTGGCAAAAAATTTTGAAGAGGCTAAAATTCATGATTTCATGAGCCGTAGCTCACGATTTTGGCCATTTTAGTTTTGACCCAATGGCAACTAAATTCGCAGTTGCCAAAATTTAAGTTTCATAGGCTGTAACCCGCGATTTTTTTTGTTGCTAATTTTAGTTATTTTGACCCTTTAACAAATAATTTCATTGAGGCAAAAATTCAAGACTACATGACCCATAATCCATGATTCTTGGTCATTTTTAAAATATTTGACCTATTAGTAAATAATTTCACTGATGTCAAAATTCACGATTTCATGAGCTATAACTCACGATTTTTAGCTATTTTTAGTCAATTCTACCCATGGCAAATAATTTCGCGAAGGCTGAACTTCATGAATTCATGACAATAACCCATGATTTTTGGACATATTTAGTTATTAGATCCATTAGTAAATAATTTTGCGGAGGCCAAAGTTCATTATTTCATGACAATAACCTACAATTTTTGGCCATATATAGTCATTTGATCCATTGGCAAATAATTTCGCGGAGGACAAAGTTCATGATGTCATGAGCTATAATGCACAGTTTTTTGCTATTTTTAGTCATTTTGACCTATTGACAAATAATTTTAGATTATCTAAAATTCATGATTTTATAAGCTACAACCCAAGGTTTTAAAGTATTTTTAGTCATTTCGAACCATTGGCACAAAACTTTGTAGAGGCCAAAGTCAACAATTTCATGGGTTGTAACGCACGATTTTTGGCCATTTTTTATAATGTTAACCTATTGGGAAATAATTTTGCATTGGCCAATACTCATAATTTTATGAGCTATACCCATAGTTTTAGCCATTTTCAGTCATTTTGACCCATTGAAAAATATTTTTATATAGGCCAAAATTCATGATTTCATGAGCTATAACTCATGGTTTTGGCCCTTTTTTTTATCATTTTGACCAATTGGTAAATAATTTTACGGAGGCCAAAATTTGTGATTTCATGAGCTATGGCACAAAAGTTTTGGCCATTTTTAGTCATTTTGACCCCTTGCAAATAATATCGTAGAGGTCAAAATGCATGACTTCATGAGCTATAATTCATACTTTTTGGCCATTTTTAGTCATTTCGACCCATTGGTAAATAATTTTGTTGAGACCAAAATTCGCAATTTCATGAGCAATAACCCATAATTTGTGGACATTTTAATCATTTTCATCAATGGCAAATAATTTTATGGAGGCCAAAATTCACAAAATTTTGAGCTATAACCCACGAGTTTTGACCATTTTTAGTCGGAGGCAAAAATTCATAATTTCATGAGCAATAATCCATAATTTTTGGCCGTTTTTAAGTGTTTTGACCCGTTGGCAAATAATTTTGCGGAGGCCAAAATTTGCGATTTCATGAGCTATGGCACAAAAGTTTTGGCCTTTTTTTCGTTTTGACCTATTGGCAAATAATTCCTCAGAGGTCATAATTCAAGATTTCGTTAGATGTAATCCATGATTTTGGCCATTTTGGTCATTTTAGTCATTTTGACCTATTGGCAAATAATTCCTTAGAGGCTAAAATTCATGATTTCATCAGTGATAACCATCATATTTTGGCATTTTTTTTCCATTCAACTCCTTGGCAAATAACTCCTTAGAGGCTAAAATTCACTATTTTGAGAGTTAGAATCCACGATTTTTAGCCATTCTCAGTTGTTTCTTGCCCATTGTCAAATAGTTTTGCGGAGTCCAAACATCACGATTTCGTGAGCTATAACCCAAGATTTTTGGTCATTTTCTGTCATTTCAACCCATTGGCAAATAATTTCGTGGAGGCCAAAATTTACAATTTCATGGGCTATAACCCACCATTTTTGGCCATATTTAGTTATTTCGACCTATTGACACATAATTTTGTGTTGGCCAAAATTTACGATCTCATGGGCTAACCCACGATTTTTAGCCATTTTTAGTTCTTTAGACTCATTGGCACATAATTTCATGAGCCAGAACCCATGATTTTTGGCTATTTTTAATCATTTTGACCCCATTGGTAAATAATTTCACGGTAGTCAAAATTCATGATTTTATGTGCTATAACCCACGGTTTTAGCCATTATTGGTCATTTTGACTCATTGACAAATAATTTCGCGGAGGCCAAAATTTATGATCTTATATGATCCCTTGAGCTATTACTCATGGTTTTGGCTATTTTTAGTCATTTTGACCGATTGGCAAACAAGTTCGCACTAGCCAAAACTCATAATTTCATTAGCTATAACACACAATTTGTGGACATTTTTTTGTCATTTTGACCCATGGAAAATAAATTTGGGGAGATCAAAATTCATGAATTCATGAGCTATAACCCACAATTTTGACCATTTTTAGTCATTTTGACCTTTGAACAATTAATTTCGTGGAGGCCAAAATTCAAGATTTCATGAGCTATAACCCATGGTTTGTGGACAACTTTTGTCATTTTTACCCATGGTAAATAAATTCGCTGAGACCAAAATTCACGTTTTCATGAGTTATAACCAAGATTTTTGACCATCTTTAGTCATTTTGACCTTCCGGTAATTAATTTTGCAGAGGCCAAAATTCACAATTTCATAAACTATAACCAACGATTTTTGGCTATTTTTAATCATTTTGACCTGTTTGTAAACAATTTTGTAGAGGCCAAAATTCACGATTTGATGTGCCATAACCCAAAAGTTTTGGCCATTTTTTCGTTTTGACCTATTGGCGAATAATTCCTCGGAGGCCATAATTCATGATTTTATTAGCTATAACCCATGAGTTTTGACCAATTTTAGTTATTTCAAGCTGTTGGTAAATAATTTTGTGGAGGCAAAATTTTATGATTTCATGAGGTATAACCCTCATATTTTGTCAATTTTTTAATTTTAGCTCACTGGAAAATAATTCCTTGGAGACTAAAATTAACTATTTTAAGAGTTAGAACCAACGATTTTTAGCCATTCTTAGTTGTTTCTAGCCATGCTGTCAAATAATTTCTTACTCACATTTTTGGTGTCTTTTAGTCATTTTGACCCATTGGTAAATAATTTCACGGTGACAAAAAATTATGATTTCAGGAGCTATAATCTATAGTTTTGGCCATTTTTAGTCATTTTGACCTATCGGCAAATAATTTTGCCGTGGCTAAAATTCATCACCTCATGAGCTATAAACCACAGTTTTAGCCATTTTTAGCCATTTTGACATATTGGCAAATACTTTTTGCGGAGGCCGAAATTCATGATCTCATGAGCTATAACTCACAATTTATGGACAAGTTTAGTCATTTTGACCTATGGCAAATAGATTCACGGAGGCCGAGATTCATGAATTCATGAGCTATAACCAATGAGTTTTTATCATTTTTAGTTATTTCGACCTTTTGGCAATTAATTTTGCAAAGGCCAAAATTCATGATTTCATGGACTATAAAGCATGATTTTTGATCATTTTTAGCTATTTTGATCCCTTGATAAATAATTTCGCAAATGCCAAAATTCACAATTTCCCGAGCTATATAATCCATGATTTTTGGTCATTTTAGTCATTTCAACCCATTTGCAAATAATTTTACTGAGATAAAAATTTACATTTTATGGGTTGTGGCCCACTATTTTGGCTATTTTAGTCATTTCGACCCATTGGCACATATTTTCACGATGGCTAAATTTCAAAATTTCATGGGCTAACCCACCTATTTTGGCCATTTTAGTCATTTTGACCTATCGGCAAATAATTTTGCCGTGGCTAAAATTCATGACCTCATGAGCTATAACCCACAATTTTGATCATTTTAGTCATTTTGACCTATTGGCAAATACTTTTTGCGGAGGCCGAAATTCATGATCTCATGAGCTATAACTCACAATTTATGGACAATTTTAGTCATTTTGACCTATGGCAAATAGATTCACGGAGGCCGAGATTCATGAATTCATGAGCTATAACCAATGAGTTTTTATCATTTTTAGTTATTTCGACCTTTTGGCAATTAATTTTGCAAAGGCCAAAATTCGTGATTTCATGGACTATAACACATGATTTTTGATCATTTTTAGCCATTTTGACCGCTTGATAAATAATTTCACAAATGCCAAAATTCTCCCGAGCTATATAATCCATGATTTTTGGCCATTTTTAGTCATTTCAACCCATTTGCAAATAATTTTACGGAGATAAAAAATTTACATTTTTATGGGTTGTGGCCCACTATTTTTGGCTATTTTTAGTCATTTCGACCCATTGGCACATATTTTCACGATGGCTAAATTTCAAAATTTCATGGGCTAACCCACCTATTTTTGGCCATTTTTAGTCATTTTGACCCATTCGTAAATAATTTCGTTTAGGCCAAAATTCATGACTTCATGTGCAATAGCACACAATTTGTGGCCATTTTTTATTTTTTCATTCCATTGGCAAATAATTTACCGGACGTGAAAATTTCACAATTTCATGAGTTTTAACACATGATATTTGGCCATTTTTATTCATTTTGAGTCATTGACAAATAATTTTTAGAGTCTAAATTCACGATTTCATAAGCTATAACCCACCATTTCATCCATTTTCTTTCATTTTAGTCCAAGAGAAAAAATTTCACAGAGGTAAAAAGTCACAATTTCATGAGCTATGATCCATGATTTTTGGGAATTTTTTATCATTTCGACCCATTGGCAAAAAGCTTCATGGATTTTTAAATTCTTGATTTCATGAGCTAGACCCATGATTTTTGTCCATTTTCTATAACTCTGATAAAAGAGAAAAAAATTTATTGGCAGCAAAAATTCTCAGTTCATGAGCTAAGTAACCCATAATTTTGGGCATTTTTTAGTCATTTCAATCCACTAGCGAAAAACTTCATGGAGACCAAAGTTCATTGTTTTAAGACCTACAACCCATGATTTTGGATATTTTTATTTGTTTCAACCCATTAGGAAATAATTTCGTGTAGTTAAGAATTCACAATTTTATGAGCTATAACCCATGATTTTTTTTACCATTTTTAGTCATTTCATCCCATGGGAAAATAATTTCATGGAGGCGATAATTTAGAATTTTATGAGCTATACTCCATGATATTTTGGTCATTTTTAATCGTTTCGATCCATTGGCAAATAATTCCGTGGAGTTTAAAATTCACGTTTTCATGAGCTAAAACCCACGATTTTGCCCATTTTCTTTCATTTTGATCCAAGAGAAAAAAATTTGTAGAGGCAAAATTTTTTGATTTCATGAGCTATAACCCATGATTTTTATTTTTAGTCATTTCAACTCATTTGCATAAAGCTTCACGGAGTCTAAAATTCTCAATTTTATGAGCTATAACCCATAATTTTTGGCTATTTTTATTCGTTTTGACCTGAGGGAATATAATTTTGTTGAGTCTAAAATTCAAGATTTTATGATCTATAACCCATAATTTTGGTCATTTTTCTTTCATTTTGACCCAAGAGAAAAAGTTTGCAGAGGCAAAAATTTCGGATTCATGAGGCATAACCCATGATTTTTGATTATTTTTAGTCGTTTCGACCCATTGCAAAAAATTTTAAGGAGTTCAAAGTTCATGGTTTCATGAGCTATAACCCATGATTTTTGGTCATTTTTGTTCATTTCCACCCATTGACAAATAATTTAGTGTAGTCTAGAATTAAGGATTACATGAGCTATAACCCTTAATTTCTTACCATTTTTAGTCGTTTCACCCCATAGGCAAATAAATTTATGGAGGCAAAAATTTATAATTTCATGAGCTATAACCAACGATATTTTTTACTATTTTTAGTCATTTCAACCCATTAGCAAATAATTTAGCAGAGTCCAAAATTCACAATTTCCTGAGCTATAACACACAATTTTTAGCCATTTTTAGCCATTTCGACCAGTAGACAAAAACTTCATGGAGTCTAAATTTCATGATTTTAGGAGCTATAACAAACAATATTTGGCCATTTTATTTGCTTGGACCCATTGATAAATAATATTGTGCTGTCTAAAATTTACAATTTCATGAGCTATAACCAACGATATTTTTACTATTTTTAGTCATTTCACCCCATAGGCAAATAAATTTATGGAGGCAAAATTCATGATTTCATGAGCTATAACCCATGCTTTTGGCTATTTGTAATTGTTTCAACCATTGGCAAAAAATTTTGTGTAATTTGGATATGATGAGCTATAACCCATAATTTTTGTTTATTTTCTTTTATTTCCAATCCATTAGTAAATAACTTTGTAGTGTCCAAAATTCATAATTTACTAAGCTATAACCCATGATTTTTTATTATTTTTAGTTATTTCTCCCCAATTCTAAATAATTTCACAGAGGTAAAACTCACAATTTCATGAGCTATAATCCATAATTTTGGCATTTTTAGTCATTTCGACCCATTGGCAAATAATTTCTTAAAGTCTAAAGTTCACGATTTTATGAGCTATTAAACCAACAATTTCTTCTTTTTATTTCATTTCGATCCAAGAGAAATGTTTTTGCAGATTTAAAATTTACAACTTCTTGATCTAACTCATAATTTTTGGGCATTTTTATTTATTTTGACCCATTGGCAAAAAGTTTCTGGGAGTTCTAAATTCTCGTTTTCATGAGCTATAACCCATGAATTTTGACCATTTTTATTTATTTTGACCCATTTCAAAATAATTTTGTGAAGTCTAAAATTCACGATTTCATAAGCTATAACCCACAAAATTTGTCCATTTTCTTTCATTTTGAACCAAGAGAAAAATTTGAGGATGCAAAATTCTCAATTTCATGAGTCCTAATCCATGATTTTTTGGCATTTTTGGTCATTTTGACCCACTAGCAAAAAACTTCACGAAGTCTGAAGTTCATGGTTTCATGAGCTATAATCATAATTTTTGGATATTTTTATTCCATTCGACGCATTGACAAATAATTTTGTGTAGTCAAGAATTCACGATTTCATGAGCTATGGCCAATGATTTTTGGCCCTTTTTAATTATTTTATTTCATAGGCAAATAATTTCATAAAGGCAAAATTCACAATTTTATAAGCTATAAACCATAAATTTTTTACATTTTTAGTCATTTCATCCCATTACCTAATAATTCCAAGTTAGAAACAATTCACAATTTTATGAGTTCTAAACCATTAGTATTAGCCATTTTATTCATTTCAACCCATTAGCAAATATATTCATAGAGTTTAAATTATTTGTTTCGATCCATTAGCAAATATATTTATAGAGTTTAAAATTCGCTATTTTATGAGCTATGACTCAAGATTTTGTCCATTTTCTTTCATTTTGATCTAAGAGAAAAGAAATTTAACAGAGGTGAAAATTCAGGATTTCATGAGCTATAACTCATGATTTTGCATTTGTTGCTTCGACCCATTGGCAAAAAGCTTCACGAAATCCTAAATTCTCGATTTCATGAACTATAACTCATGCATTTTGGCCATTTTTATTCATTTTGACCATTGAAAAATACTTTTGTGGAGTCTAAAATTTATAATTTTAGGAGCTATAACTCAAGATTTTTGTCCTTTTTCTTTCATTTTGATCCAAGAGAAAAGAATTTCCCAATTCCGGAAGAAAAAATTCATGATTTCATGAGCTATAAACCCCCGATTTTTATGTATTTTTAGTCATTTTGACCCATTGGCAAAAAACTTGACGGAGTCCGAAAGTTCATGGTTTCATAAGCTATAACCCATGGTTTTTGGCCATTTTTAATCATTTTGACCCATTGGCAAATAATTTCCTGTAGTCTAGAATTTTAAATTTCATGAGCTATACCCCATATTTTTTGGTCATTTTAGTCATTTCATCCCATAGGCAAATAATTTAATGGAGGCAAAAATTCACGACTTTATGAGCTATAACCCATGATTTTAGCCATTTTAGTTGTTCCCACCCATTAGCTAATAATTTAGTGGAGTCAAAACTTCAAGATTTCATGAGCTGTCACCCATGATTTTTGGCAAATAAATTTGCAGAGGCAAAAATTCACGATTTTATGAGCTATAACCCATAATATTTGGTCACTTTTAATCATTTGATCCCTTTGCAAATGATTTCGCATTGGCCCAAATTCACAATTTCTTGAGCTATAATCCATGATTTTTTGCTAGTTTTAGTCATTTCGACCCATAGGAAAATAAATTCATGGAGGCCAAAATTCACAATTTGATGAATTATAACCCAAGATTTATGGTCATTTTGACCCATTGGCAAGTAATTTTGCGGCCAAAATTCATGATCATGATTTTTGGCCATTTTAGTCATTTTGACCATTGAAAAATACTTTTGTGGAGTCTAAAATTTATAATTTTGTGAGCTATATCCCACAATTATTGGACATTTTAGTCATTTTGACCATTTTATTTATTTTGACCCATTTCAAAATAATTTTGTGGAGGCCAAAATTCATGATTTCATGAGCTATACCCCATATTTTTGGTCATTTTGACCCATTTCAAAATAATTTTGTGGAGGCCAAAATTCACAATTTCTTGAGCTATAATCCATGATTTTTGGCATTTTTGGTCATTTTAGTCATTTTGATCCATTGGCAAATAATTTTGTGAAGTCTAAAATTCACGATTTTATGAGCTATAACCCATGATTTTTGGCTATTTTTAGTCATTTCGATCCATTGGCAAATAATTTTGTGGAGGCCAAAATTCACAATTTCTTGAGCTATAATCCATGATTTTTGCTAGTTTTAGTCATTTCACCCATAGGAAAATAAATTCATGGAGGCCAAAATTCACAATTTGATGAATTATAACCCAAGATTTATGGTCATTTTGACCCATTGGCAAGTAATTTTGCGGCCAAAATTCATGATCATGATTTTTGGCCATTTTTAGTTATTTCAACCCATTGGCAAATAATTTAATGGAGGCAAAATTTATAATTTTGTGAGCTATATCCCACAATTATTGGACATTTTTAGTCATTTCAAAATATTGTCAAATAATTTTGTAGAGTCCAAGCTTAATGATTTCATGTGATATAACCCATAATTTTTGCGGAAGCCAAAATTGACGATTTCTGGAGATATACGATTTTTTTGACATTTTTTGTCATTTTGATCATTGGTTGATCATTGGCAAATAATTTTGTGGCAGTCAAAATTCATGATTTTGTGGGCAATAACCCATAATTTTTGGTTATTTTAGTCATTTCGATCCGTTGTAAAATAATTACGGAGTGACCAAAATTCACAATTTCTTGAGCTATAATCCATGATTTTTTGCTAGTTTTAGTCATTTCGACCCATAGGAAAATAAATTCATGGAGGCCAAAATTCACAATTTGATGAATTATAACCCAAGATTTATGGTCATTTTCAGTCATTTTGACCCATTGGCAAGTAATTTTGCGGCCAAAATTCATGATTTTTGTGCTATAACACATGATTTTTGGCCATTTTTAGTTATTTCAACCCGTTATCAAATAATTCCGCAGTGGCTAAAATTTATAATTTTGTGAGCTATATCCCACAATTATTGGACATTTTTAGTCATTTCAAAATATTGTCAAATAAATTTGTAGAGTCCATGCTTAATAATTTCATGTGATATAACCCATAATTTTTGCGGAAGCCAAAATTGACGATTTCTAGAGATATACAATTTTTTTGACATTTTTTGTCATTTTGATCATTGGTTGATCATTGGCAAATAATTTTGTGGCAGTCAAAATTCATGATTTTGTGGGCAATAACCCATAATTTTTGGTTATTTTTAGTCATTTCGATCCGTTGTAAAATAATTACGGAGTGACCAAAATTCACAATTTCTTGAGCCATAACCCATTATTTTTGGCCACTTTTTTCATTACAACATATTGGCAAATATTCTTTGGAGGCCAAAATTCATAATTTTGTGAGCTATAATTCATGATGTTTAGTCATTTTTAGTTGTTTCGACCCATTGGCAATTAATTTCGCGAAGGTTAAAATTCACGATTTCATGAGCTATGACCTATGATTTTTGGCCATTTTTAGTTGTTTGACCTATTTTCTAATAATTTCATAGTTGCTAAAATTTAGGATTTCTTTAGATATAACTCATGATTTTTGGCCATTTTTAGACGTTTTGACCCATTGGCAAACCATTTGGTAAATAATTTGTTGTGCCAAAAAATGGCAAAAATTCATGATTTTGGCCATTTTTAGTCATTTCGACCCATTAGCAAATAATTTTGCGGTTGACAATGTCTATGATTTCATGAGCTATAATCCGTGATTTTTATCATTTTTAGTATTTTGACCCATTGACAAATAATTTTGTGGGGCTAAAATTTACGATTTTGAGCCATAATCCACGATTTTTTGCCATTTTTAGTCATTTCAACTCATTACCAAATAATTTCACTGAGACCAAAATTCATGATTCTATGGGCTATAACCCACATTTTTTGGCATTTTTACTCATTTCAACCCATGACAAAAAAATTTGTAGAGGCCAAAATTCAAAAATTCATGAGCAATAACCCACAATTTTTAGCCATATTTAGTCATTTCGATCTATTGGCAAATAATTTCACGAGACCAAAATTCATGATTTTAAGAGTTATAACCCATGGTTTTTTGCCAGTTTTAGTCATTTCCACCCATTAGTAAATAAGTTCGAATTAGCAAAAGTTCATGATTTCATGAGCTACAAACTAAGGGCTTTTGCCATTTTTAGTCATTTCGACCCATTGGTAAATAATTTATTAGAGACCGAAATTTAGAATTTTATGGGCTATAACCTACTATTTTGGCCATTTTTAGTCATTTCAACCTATTGGCACATATTTTCCTAGTGGATACAATTTAAGGTTTCATGGGATATAACCCACGGTTTTTGGCCATTTTAGTCATTTCGACCCATGATTTTTATTATTTTTAGTCATTTCGACCCATTGGTAAATAATTTATTAGAGACTAAAATTTATAATTTCATGGACTATAATCCACTATTTTGGTCTTTTTTAGTCATTTCAACCTATTGGCACATATTTTCACAATGACTACAATTTAAGGTTTCATGGGCTATAATCCACGGTTTTTGGCCATTTTTAGTCATTTCGAGCCATGGGCACAAAATTTCACAGAGGCCAAAATTTACAATTTCATGGGTTGTAACCCATGATTTTTGGTTATTTTTAGTCATTTCACCCATTGGCAAATAATTTCATGGAGGCCAAAATTCACAATTTCATGAGTTATAACCCATGATTTGTGGACATTTTAGTCATTTTGACCCATTGGCAAACCATTTGGTAAATAATTTGTTGTGCCAAAAATGGCAAAATTCATGATTTCATGAGCTATAACCCATGATTTTTGGCCATTTTAGTCATTTCAACTCATTACCAAATAATTTCATGGAGGCCAAAATTCATAATTTTGTGAGCTATAACCCACGATTTGTGGACATTTTAGTCATTTCAACCTATTGGCAAATAATTTTGTGGAGGCCAAAATTCATAATTTCATGAGCTATAACCCATGGTTTTAGTCATTTTGACTTATGGCAAATAATTTCGTGGAGGCCAAAATTCACGATTTCATGAGATATAACCCATGAGTTTGGCCAATATTTTTGTCATTTTGATCATTGGTTGATCATTGGCAAATAATTTTGTGGCAGTCAAAATTCATGATTCTATGGGCTATAACCCATGAATTTTGCTATTTTTAGTTATTTCAACCTATTGGCACATATTTTCACAATGACTACAATTTAAGGTTTCATGGGCTATAATCCACGGTTTTTGGCCATTTTTAGTCATTTCGAGCCATGGGCACAAAATTTCACAGAGGCCAAAATTTACAATTTCATGGGTTGTAACCCATGATTTTTGGTTATTTTTAGTCAATTTAATCCATTGACAAATAATTTTGTGGAGGTCATCATTAGCTATAACCCACGATTTGTGGACATTTTTAGTCATTTTAACCAATGGCAAATTATTTCGCGAAAGCTAAAATAGATTAATTGATGGACTGCAATCTACAATTTATGGCCATTTTTATCATTTTGACCCATTGGTAATTAATTTCGCAAGGCCAAAATTCTCGATTTCATGAGCTATGACCCATGATTTTTGGCCATTTTTAGCTATTTTGATGCGGGAAATCTTGAATTTTGGCCACGATAAAATAATGTGTCAATGAGTCAAAATAACTGAAAATGACCAAAAATAGTGGGTTATAGCCCATGAATTTGTAAATTTTGGCCTCCATGAAATTATTTTCCAATGACACATAATTTCACGGTTTTTGGCTAAACCCATGATTTTTAGCCATTTTTAGTCATTTTAATCCATTGATAAATAATTTTGTGGAGGTCATCATTAGCCATAACCCACGATTTGTGGACATTTTTAGTCATTTTAACCAATGGCAAATTATTTCGCGAAAGCTAAAATAGATGAATTGATGGACTGCAATCTACAATTTATGGCTATTTTTATCATTTTGACCCATTGCTAATTAATTTCGCAAGGCCAAAATTCTCGATTTCATGAGCTATGACCCATGATTTTTGGCCATTTTTGGCTATTTTGATGCGGGAAATCTTGAATTTTGGCCACGATAAAATAATGTGTCAATGAGTCAAAATAACTGAAAATGACCAAAAATAGTGGGTTATAGCCCATGAATTTGTAAATTTTGGCCTCCATGAATTTATTTTCCAATGACACATAATTTCATGGTTTTTGGCTAAACCCATGGTTTTTAGCCATTTTTAGTCATTTCGACCCAGTGGCACATAATTTACGGAGGTTAAAATTTAAAGTTTCATGGAATATAACCCATGAGTTTGGCCAATATTTTTGTCATTTTGACTCATTAGTAAATAATTTTGCAGTTTCCAATATTCATAATTTCATGAGCTATAACCCATGGTTTTAGTCATTTTGACCCATTGGCAAAATTTTTATAGAGGCCAAAATTCATGATCTTTGAGCTATTACTCACAGTTTTAGCTATTTTTAGCCATTTTGACCCATTGGCAAATAATTTCATGGTTGCCAAAATTGTTAATTTCATGAGTTATAACCCATGGTTTGTGAACATTTTAGTCATTTTGACCCACGGCAAATAATTTCGCGGAGGCAGAAAATCACGATTTCGTGAGTTGTAACCCATGATTTTTTTTACCATTTTTAGTCATTTCAACCTATTGGCAAATAATTTTGTGGAGGCTAAAATTCACGATTTCATGAGATATAACCCATGATTTTTGGCTATTTTTAGTCATTTTGACCCATTGGCAAATATTTTGGCAGAGACTAGAATTTACAATTTCAAGGGCTATACCTATCATTTTGGCCATTTTAAGTCATTTCAACCCATTGGCATATATTTTGGCGGTGGCCAAAATTCGATATTTCATGGGCTATAACCCATTGTTTTTGGGCATTTTAGTCACTATGACCCATTGGCACATAATTTCATGGAGGCAAAACTTACAATTTCATGAGCTATAATCCATAATTTTTGGCTATTTTTAGTCATTTTGACCCATTGGCAAATAATTTTATTAAGGCCAAAATTCACGATTTCATGAGCTATGACCCATGATTTTTGGCCATTTTAGCTATTTCGATGCTAGAAATCTTGAATTTTGGCCATAATAAAATCATTTGTCAATGAGTCAAAATAACTAAAATGACCAAAAATAGTGGGTTATGCCCATGAAATTGTAAATTTTGGCCTCCACGAAATTATTTTCCAATGACACATAATTTCACGGTTTTGGCCAAACCCATGGTTTTAGCCATTTTAGTCATTTTGACCCATTGGTAAATAATTTTGTGGAGGCTAAAATTTAAAGTTTCATGGAATATAACCCATGAGTTTGGCCAATATTTTTGTCATTTTGACTCATTAGTAAATAATTTTGTTGAGGCCAAAATTCACAATTTCATGAGCTATAACCCATGGTTTTAGTCATTTTGACCCATTGGCAAATAATTTTGTTGAGGCCAAAATTCATGATCTCATGAGCTATTACCCATGATTTTTGGCCATTTTAGCTATTTTTAGCCATTTTGACCCATTGGCAAATAATTTCATGGTTGCCAAAATTGTTAATTTCATGAGTTATAACCCATGGTTTGTGAACATTTTAGTCATTTTGACCCATTGGCAAATAATTTCATGGAGGCCAAAATTCACAATTTCGTGAGTTGTAACCCATGATTTTTTTTACCATTTTTAGTCATTCAACCTTCTGGCAATTAATTTCAGGAGGCTAAAATTCACGATTTCATGAGATATAACCCATGAATTTTGCTATTTTTAGTTATTTCGACCCATTGGCAAATATTTTGGCAGAGACTAGAATTTACAATTTCAAGGGCTATACCTATCATTTTGGCCATTTTAAGTCATTTCAACCCATTGGCATATATTTTGGCGGTGGCCAAAATTCGATATTTCATGGGCTATAACCCATTGTTTTTGGGCATTTTTAGTCACTATGACCCATTGGCACATAATTTCATGGAGGCAAAAACTTACAACTTCATGGGATATAACCCATTATTTTTGGCAATTTTTTAGTCATTTCGACCTATTGGTAAATAATTTTGCGGTGGCCAAAATTCAAGATTTCATGAGCTGTAACCCATGATTTTTTACTATTTTTAGTTATTTCGAACCATTGACAAATAATTTTGTGGAGGCTAAAATTTACGACTTCACGAGCTATAATCCATAATTTTTGGTCATTTTTAGTCATTTCAATCCATAAGCAAAATAATTTTGCTGAGCCAAAATTAACAATTTCAGGAGCTATAACCCATGATTTGTGGTCATTTTTAGTCATTTTGACCCATTGGTAATTAATTTCATGGAGGCCAAAATTCACGATTTCATGAGCTATAACCCATGATTATAGTCATTTTGACCCATTGGCACATAATTTCATGGAGGCCGAAATTCCCGATTTTATGAGCTCTAACCCACAATTGTTTGCTTTGTTTAGTCATTTTGACCAATAATTTCATGCAGGTAAAAATTCACAATTTTATGAGATATATAACCAAGGATTTTTGGTTATTTTTAGTCATTTCGATCCATGGCAAATAATTTTGCTGAGGCCAAAATTTACAATTTCATAGGCTACAACCTACCATTTTTGGCTATATTTGTCATTTCAACCTATTGGCCCACATATTTTCGCGGTGGCTAAAATTCAAGATTTCATGGGCTTAACCCATGGTTTCTGGCGATTTTTAGTCACTTTGACCCATTGGCACATAATTTCATGGAGGCCAAAATTTATAATTTTATGGGCTATAACCGATGATTTTGGGCCATTTTTAGTCATCTCAATCCATTGGTAAATAATTTTGTAGTGTCCAAAAATCACTAATTCATGAGCTATAACCCATGGTTTTAGCCATTTTTAGTCATTTTGACCCATTATCAAATAATTTCGCGAAGGCCAAAATTCATGATCTCATGAGCTATTACTATTGGTTTTGGTTGTTTTCGGTCATTTTGATCTATTAGCAAATAATTTTATTAAGGCCAAAATTCATGATTTTGTGAGCTATAACCAATGATTTGTGGACATTTTTGCTTATTTTGATCAAGGGCAAATAATTTCACATAGGTCGAAATTCAAAAATTCATGTGGTATAACCCATGATTTGTGGACATTTTTAGTCATTTAATTCATGGCAAATTATTTCATGGAGTTCGAAATTTATTAATTCAAAAGCTATAACCTATGATTTTTGGTCATTTTTAGTCATTTCAACCTATTGGCAATTAATTTCGAAAAAATCCAAAATTCCCGATTACATGAGCTATGGCCCACAATTTTGGCCATGTTTAGTCACTTCAATCCGTTAGCAAATAATTTTGTGGAAGTCAAAATTTACAATTTCATGAGCTATATAACCATTGATTTTTTTGCTAATTTTAGTCATATTGACATGTTGGCAAATAATTTGCGGAGGTCATCATTAGTTATAACCCATGATTTGTGGACATTTTTAGTCATTTTTACCAATGGCAAATTATTTCGCGAAAGCTAAAATTCACGAATTGATGAGCTGCAATATACGATTTATGGCCATTTTTATCATTTTGACCCATTGGTAATTAATTTTACGGATGACAAAATTCCCAATTTCATAAGCTATGACCCATGATTTTTGGCCATTTTTAGCTATTTCGATGCGGGAAATCTTGAATTTTGGCCATAATAAAATCATGTGTCAATGAGTCAAAATAACTAAAAATGACCAAAAACAGTGGGTTATGCCCATGAAATTGTAAATTTTGGCCTCCACGAAATTATTTTCCAATGACACATAATTTCACGGTTTTTGGCCAAACCCATGGTTTTAGCCATTTTTAGTAATTTCAACCCAGTGGCACATAATTTACGGAGGCTAAAATTTAAAGTTTCATGGGTTATAACCCATGAGTTTGGACAATTTTTTTGTCATTTTGACTCATTAGTATATAATTTTGCTGTTTCCAATATTCATAATTTCATGAGCTATAACCCATGATTATAGTCATTTTAACCCATTGGCAAAAAAATTTGGGTTTATAAATAAAAAACACCTAAACTTTTACTCAAATTGATGGTTACCACCTACTTTATTTTTTATGAAAACCACCTGAAATTGCTTACATGCTTTCAATGTCACACCAATCTATATTTTTTATCATTACCACCTATCTCTTACTACCTATACTTTTATATTTCTTATTGTTACCACCTTTACAAAACACAAATTGATATGTATGCCACCTTACCTTTATAAACTTTTGACATGAACCACCTGCTATTTTATGAAAATCATAATTACCCTATAAAAGTTTATGCGGTAACTTTACCTCAAAAAAAAGTTTAGGTGGTAACGATAAAAAAAACATAGATTGGTGTGACATTGAAAGTATGTAAGCAATTTCAGGTGATTTTCCTAAAAAAAAGTAGGTGGTAACCATCAATTTGAGTAAAAGTTAATGTGATTTTTATGTAAAAACCCAAAAAATTTTGTAGAGGCCACAATTCATTATCTCGTGGGCTATTACTCACAGTTTTAGCTATTTTTAGCCATTTTGATCCATTGGCAAATAATTTCGTGGTGGTCAAAATTGTTAATTTCATGAGTTATAATCCATGATTTGTGAACATTTTAGTCATTTTGACCCACGGCAAATAATTTCACGGAGGCAGAAAATCACGATTTTGTGAGTTATAACCCATGATTTTTTTTACCATTTTTAGTCATTCAACCTTCTAGCAATTAATTTCAAGAGGCTAAAATTCACGAGTTCGTGAGATATAACCCATGAATTTTGCTATTTTTAGTTATTTTGACCCATGGGCAAATAATTTGGCAGAGACTAGGATTTACAATTTCAAGGGCTATACCTATCATTTTGGCCATTTTAAGTCATTTCAACCCATTGGCATATATTTTCGTGGTGGCTAAAATTCGAGATTTCATGGGCTATAACCCATTGTTTTTGGGCATTTTTAGTCACTGTGACCCATTGGCACATAATTTCATGGAGGCCAAAATTTACAACTTCATGGGCTATAACCTATTATTTTTGGCTATTTTTTAGTCATTTCGACCTATTGGTAAATAATTTTGCGGTGGCCAAAATTCAAGATTTCATGAGCTATAACCCATGATTTTTTATCATTTTTAGTTATTTCGATCCATTGACAATTAATTTTGGTCTAGAGACCAAAATTTATGACTTCATGAGCTATAATCCATAATTTTTGGTCATTTTTAGTCATTTCAATCTATAAGCAAATAATTTCGTGGTGGTCAAAATTGTTAATTTCATGAGTTATAACCCATGATTTTTGGCCATTTTAGTCATTTCGACCTATTGGTAAATAATTTTGTGGAGGTCATAATTCACAAATTCATGAGCTATAACCCACGATTTTTGGCCATTTTAGTCATTTTGACCCATTGGCAAATAATTCCTTGGAGGCTAAAATTCACGATTTTATGAGCTATAACCCATGATTTTTTTACCATTTTTAGTCATTTTGACCCATTGGCAAATAATTTTGCCGAGGCTAAAATTAACGATTTCAGGAGCTATAACCCATAATTTGTGGTCATTTTTAGTCATTTTGACCCATGGCAAATTATTTTACGGAGGCAAAAATTCACGATTTTATGAGCTATAACCCATGATTTTTGGCCATTTTAGTCATTTCAACCTATTGGTAATTAATTTCATGGAGACCAAAATTCCGATTTTATGAGCTCTAACCCATAATTTTTTATCGTGTTTAGTCATTTTGACCCGTCAGCAAATAATTTCATGCAGGTAAAAATTCACAATTTTATGAGATATATAATCTAGGATTTTTGGCCATTTTTATTCATTTTGATCCATGGCAACTAATTTTGCCGAGGCTAAAATTTATAATTTCATAAGCTACAACCTACTATTTTTGGCTATATTTGTCATTTCAACCTATTGGCCCACATATTTTCGCGGTGACTAAAATTCAAGATTTCATGGGCTTAACCCATGGTTTTTGGCGATTTTTAGTCACATTGACCTATTGGCACATAACTTCATGGAGGCCAAAATTTATAATTTTATGGGCTATAACCGATGATTTTGGGCCATTTTTAGTCATCTCGATCCATTGGTAAATAATTTTGTGGTGTCCAAAAATCACTAATTCATGAGCTATAACCCATGGTTTTAGCCATTTGTAGTCATTTTGACCCATTATCAAATAATTTCACAAAGACCAAAATTCATGATCTCATGAGCTATTACTCTTGGTTTTGGCTATTTTCAGTCATTTTGATCCATTGACAAATAATTTTATTAAGGCCAAAATTCAAGATTTTTTGAGCTATAACCAACGATTTGTGGACATTTTTGCTTATTTTGATCAAAGGCAAATAATTTCGCAAAGGTCGAAATTCAAAAATTCATGAGGTATAACCCATGATTTGTGGACATTTTTAGTCATTTAATCCATGGCAAATTATTTCATGGAGTCTGAAATTCATGAATTCATAAGCTATAACCTACGATTTTTGGTCATTTTAGTCATTTCAACCTATTGGTAATTAATTTCAAAAAAATTAAAATTCCTGATTACATGAGCTATGGCCCACAACTTTTGGCCATTTTAGTCACTTAAACCCTGTTAGCAAATAATTTTGTGGAAGTCAAAATTTACGATTTCATGAGCTATATAACCATTGATTTTTTTTCTATTTTTAGTCATATCGACACGTTGGCAAATAATTTTGTGGAGGCCAAAATTCATGATTTCATGAGCTATAACCCACGATTTGTGGACATTTTTAGTCATTTTGACCAATGGCAAATTATTTCACAAAGCTAAAATTCACGATTTTATGAGCTATAACCCACGATTTTTGGCCATTTTTATCATTTTGACCCATTGGTAATTAATTTCGTGGAGACCAAAATTCCCGATTTCATGAGCTATGACCCATGATTTTTGGTCATTTTTAGCTATTTCGATGCGGAAAATCTTGAATTTTGGCCACGATAAAATCATGTGTCAATGAGTCAAAATAACTGAAAATGACAAAAAACAGTGGGTTATAGCCCATGAAATTATAAATTTTGGCCTCCACAAAATTATTTTCCAATGACACATAATTTCACGGTTTTTGGCCAAACCCATGGCTTTTAGCCATTCTTAGTCCTTTCTACCCAGTGGCACATTATTTATGGAGGCTAAAATTTAAAGTTTCATGGGTTATAACCTATGAGTTTGGGCCATTTTAGTCATTTTGACCCATTGGCAAATAATTTCGTGGTGGCCAAAATTCACAATTTCATGAGCTATAACCCATGGTTATAGTCATTTTGACCCATTGGCAAATAATTTTGCCGAGGCTAAAATTTATAATTTCATAAGCTACAACCTACTATTTTTGGCTATTTTTAGTCATTTAATCCATGGCAAATAATTTCATGGGCTATAACCCACCATTTTGGCTATTTTTAGTCATTTAATCCATGGCAAATAATTTCATGGAGGCCAAAATTTACAATTTCAAGGGCTATACCTATCATTTTGGCCATTTTAGTCATTTTGACCCATTGGCATATACTTTTGCAACTTCATAGGCTATAACCCATGGTTTTAGCCATTTTTAGTCATTTCGACCCATTGGCAAATAATTTCACAAAGACCAAAATTCATGATTTCATGAGCTATAACCCATGGTTTGTGAACATTTTAGTCATTTTGATCCATGGCAAATAATTTTATTAAGGCCAAAATTCACAATTTCATAACTATAACCGATGATTTTGGGCCATTTTAGTCACTTTGACCCATTGGCAAATAATTTTGTGGTGTCCAAAATCACTAATTCATGAGCTATAACCCATGGTTTTAGCCATTTTGACCCATTGGCAAATAATTTCATGAGCTATAACCCATAATTTTGTGGTCATTTTAGTCATTTCGACCTATTGGTAAATAATTTTGTGGTGTCCAAAATCACTAATTCATGAGCTATAACCCATAATTTTGTGGTCATTTTAGTCATTTAATCCATGGCAAATAATTTTGTGGAGGCCAAAATTCATGATTTCATGGGCTATAACCCACCATTTTGGCTATTTTTAGTCATTTTGATCCATTGGCAAATAATTTCGTGGTGGCCAAAATTGTTAATTTCATGAGCTATAACCCATGATTTGTGGACATTTTAGTCATTTTGACCCATGGAAAATTATTTCGTGAAGGCCAAAATTCACAATTTCATGAGCTATGACCCATGATTTTTGGCCATTTTAGTCATTTCACCTATTGGTAAATAATTTTGTGGTGTCCAAAATCACTATTTCATGAGCTATAATCCATAATTTTGGTCATTTTAGTCATTTCAACCTATTGGCAAATAATTTTGTGGAGGCCAAAATTTATAATTTCATGGGCTATAACCCACCATTTTGGCTATTTTTAGTCATTTTGATCCATTGGCAAATAATTTCGTGGTGGCCAAAATTGTTAATTTCATGAGTTATAACCCATGGTTTGTGAACATTTTAGTCATTTTGACCCATTGGCAAATAATTCCTTGGAGGCTAAAATTCACGATTTTGTGAGCTATAACCCATGATTTTTGGCCATTTTAGTCATTTCAACCTATTGGCAAATAATTTCATGGAGGCCAAAATTCACGATTTCATGAGATATAACCAATGAATTTTGCTATTTTTAGTCATTTTGACCCATTGGCAAATAATTTGGCAGAGACTAGAATTTACAATTTCAAGGGCTATACCTATCATTTTGGCCATTTTAAGCCATTTCAACCCATTGGCATATATTTTCGCGGTGGCTAAAATTCAAGATTTCATGGGCTACCCATTGTTTTTGGGCATTTTTAGTCACTTTGACCCATTGGCATATACTTTTGCAACTTCATAGGCTATAACCCATTATTTTTGGCCATTTTTAGTCATTTCGACCTATTGGTAAATAATTTTGCGGCAGCCGAAATTCAAGATTTAATGAGCTATAACCCACGATTTTTTGCCATTTTTAGGTATTTTGATCCATTGGCAAATAATTTTGTGGAGGCCAAAATTTAAGACTTCATGAGCTATAATCCATAATTTTTGGTCATTTTTAGTCATTTCAATCCATAAGCAAATAATTTTACTGAGCCAAAATTCACGTCTTTTAGGAGCTATAACCCACGATTTGTGGTCATTTTTAGTCATTTTGACCCATTGGCACATAATTTCACAGAGGCCAAAATTCACGATTTCATGAGATATAACCAATGAATTTTGCTATTTTTAGTCATTTTGACCCATTGGCACATAATTTCACAGAGGCCAAAATTCACGATTTCATGAGCTATAATCCATAATTTTGGTCATTTTAGTCATTTTTAGTCATTTCAACCCATTGGCAAATAATTTCATGGAGGCCAAAATTCACGATTTCATGAGATATAACCAATGAATTTTGCTATTTTTAGTCATTTCGATCCATTGGCAAATAATTTTGTGGAGGCCAAAATTTATAATTTTATGGGCTATAACCCACTATTTTTGGCCATTTTAGTCATTTCAACCCATTGGCATATATTTTCGCGGTGGCTAAAATTCAAGATTTCATGGGCTTAACCCATGGTTTTTGGTGATTTTTCGTCACTTTGACCCATTGGCATATAATTTCATGGAGGCCAAAATTTACAATTTTATGGGCTATAACCGATGATTTTGGGCCATTTTTAGTCATCTCGATCCATTGGTAAATAATTTTGTGGTGTCCAAAAATCACTATTTCATGAGCTATAACCCATGATTTTTGCTAGTTTTGTCATTTCCACCCATTAGCACATAATTTCACAGAGGCCAAAATTCATGATCTCATGAGCTATTACTCTTAGTTTTGGCTATTTTTAGTCATTTTGATCCATTGGCAAATAATTTTGTTATGGCCAAAATTCACGATTTTATGATCTATAACCTACGATTTGTTGACATTTTTGCTTATTTTGATCAAGGGCAAATAATTTCACGGAGGTCGAAATTCAAAAATTCATGAGGTATAACCCATGATTTGTGGACATTTTTAGTCATTTTATGCATGGCAAATAATTTCATGGAGGCCAAAATTCATGATTTCATGAGCTATAACCCACGATTTTTGGTCATTTTAGTCATTTCAACCCATTGGCAAATAATTTCACAGAGGCCAAAATTCATGATTTCATGAGCTATGACCCACAATTTTGGCCATGTTTAGTCACTTTAACCCGTTAGCAAATAATTTTGTGGAAGTCAAAATTTACGATTTCATGAGCTATATAACCATTGTTTTTTTTGCTATTTTTAGTCATATCGACACGCTTGGCAAATAATTTCATGGAGGCCAAAATTCAAGATTTCATGGGCTATAACCCATGATTTGTGGACATTTTAGTCATTTTGATCCATTGGCAAATAATTTCACAGAGGCCAAAATTCACGATTTTATGATCTATAACCTACGATTTATGGCCATTTTATCATTTTGACCCATTGGCAAATAATTTCATGGAGGCCAAAATTCACGATTTCATGAGCTATGACCCATGATTTTTGGTCATTTTAGTCATTTTGACGATGAAATCTTAAATTTTGGCCACGTAAAATCATGTGTCAATGAGTCAAAATAACCGAAAATAGCCAAAACGGGGTCATAGCCCATGAATTTATAATTTTGGCCTCCGTAAAATTATTTGCTAATGACACATAATTTCACGGATTTTTGCCAAACCCTTGGTTTTAGCCATTTTAGTCATTTTGACCCATTGGCACATAATTTCATGGAGGCCAAAATTCAAGATTTCATGGGCTATAACCCATGATTTTTGGCCATTTTAGTCATTTTGACCCATTGGTAAATAATTTTGTGGAGGCCAATATTCATAATTTCATGAGCTATAACCCATGGTTATAGTCATTTTGACCCATTGGCAAAAAAATTTTGCGGAGGCCAAAATTCATGATCTCATGAGCTATTACTCACGGTTTTAGCTATTTTTATCTATTTTGACCCATTGGCAAATAATTTCGTGGTGGCCAAAATTGTTAATTTCATGAGTTATAACCCATGGTTTGTGAACATTTTAGTCATTTTGATCCATGACAAATAATTTCGCGGAGGCAGAAAATCACGATTTCGTGAGTTGTAACCCATGATTGTTTTACCATTTTTACTCATTCAACCTTCTGGCAATTAATTTCAGGAGGCTAAAATTCACGATTTCATGAGATATAACCAATGAATTTTGCTATTTTTAGTTATTTCGACCCAAAGGCAAATAATTTGGCAGAGACTAGAATTTACAATTTCAAGGGCTATACCTATCATTTTGGCCATTTTAAGCCATTTCAACCCATTGGCATATATTTTCGCGGTGGCTAAAATTCAAGATTTCATGGGCTACCATTGTTTTTGGGCATTTTTAGTCACTTTGACCCATTGGCATATACTTTTGCAACTTCATAGGCTATAACCCATTATTTTTGGCCATTTTAATCATTTTCACCCACTTGGAAATAATATCACGATGGCCAAAATTCATGATTTCTTGAACTAACCCATGATTTGTGGACATTTTTAGTCATTTTATCCATGGGAAAATATTTCACGGACTCCGAAATTCATGAATTCATAAATTATACCTATGATGTTTGGCCATTTTTAGTTATTTCGACCCGTTGGCAATTAATTTTGAAAAGGCAAAATTCCCGATTACATGAGCTATGACCCACAATTTTTGGCCATGTTTAGTCACTTTAACCCGTTAGCAAATAATTTTGTGGAAGTCAAATTTTACGATTTTATGAGCTATATAACCATTGATTTTTTTTTTGCTATTTTTAGTCATATTGACACGTTGGCAAATAATTTAGCGGAGGCCAAAATTTACAATCTAATGGGCTATAACCCACTATTTTTGGCCATTTTGAGTCATTCAATCCATTGGCACATCTTTTCGCGGTGGCTAAAATTCAAGATTTCATGTGCTATAACCCATGATTTTTTGCTAGTTTTTGTCATTTCCACCCATTAGCACATAATTTCACAGAGGCCAAAATTTATAATTTAATGGGCTATAACCCATGACTTTTTACGATTTTTAGTCATTTCAATACATTGAAAAATAATTTCGCGGAGGTCAAAATTTAAGTTTTCATATGCTATAACCCACGATTTGTAGTCATTTTTAGTCATTTTTATGCATGGCAAATAATTTTGTGGAGGCCGAAATTCACGAATCGATGATCTATAACCTACGATTTATGGCCATTTTTATCTATTCGGCCCATTTGCACTTAGTTTTGTTGGGGCCAAAATTCCCAATTTCTTGAGCTATAACCCATGATTTTTGGTCTTTTTAGTCACTTGACCGGTTGACAAATAATTTTACGGAGGTTAAAATTCACGATTTTATGAGCTATAACCCAAATATTTTGGATATTTTTTCGTTTCGACCAATTGTCAAATACTTCCTCGGAGGCTAAATTCACTATTTTGAGAGATATAACTTACAATTTTAAGCCTTTTTTAGTTGTTTCTAGCTTGTTGTTAAATAATTTTTCGGAGGCCAAAATTCACGATTTCATGAGCCATATAAACCACCATTTTTGGTTATTTTTAGTCATTTTGATCCATTGACACATTTTCACGACGGCTAAAATTTAAGATTTCATGGGCTATAATTCATGATTTTTGACCATTTTTAGTCATTTCTCGCACATAATTTCATTGAAGCAAAAATTTATAATTTCATGGGCACCCATGATTTTTAGCCAAAATTAATAATTTTCATGAGCTATAACCCACAGTTTTAACTATTTTTAGTCATTTTGACCCACTGGCAAATAATTTCACAAAGGCTAAAGTTCATGATTTCTTGAGATATAACTCACTGGTTTGGTCATTTTTAGCCATTTCGATCCATTGGGAAATAATTTTGTGGGGGTGAAAATTCATGATTTCATAAACTAGCCCACTATATTTTTTTCCATATTTAGTCATTTCGACCCATTTGTGAATAATTTCATGAAGGCCAAAATTAGCGATTTCATGAGCTATTACTCAAAATTTTTGTTCTCTTTTAGTCATTTCGACGCATGAAATGTTAAATTTTGGCCACAGAAAAATCATGTGTCAATGAGTCAAAAATAACTGAAAATAGCCAAAACGGGGGGTCATAGCCCATGAATTTATAAATTTTGGCCTCCGTAAAATTATTTGCTAATGACACATAATTTCACGGATTTTTGCCAAACCCTTGGTTTTTAGCCATTTTGAGTCATTTTGACCCATTGGCACATAATTTATCGAAGGCAAAAATTTATAGTTTCATGCGTTATAGCCCGTGATTTTTGGCAATTTTTTGGCATTTGACCCACTGGTAAATAATTTTGCTGTGGCCAAAATTCATGATTTAATGAGCTATAACTCATGGTTTTAGTCATTTTGACCCCTCGACAAGTAATTTTGGAGAGGCCAAAATTCATGATCTAGTGAGCTATTACTCACGGTTTTGGCTATTTTTAGTCATTTCGACCCATTAGCAAATAACTTTGCGGTGGTCAAAATTGATGATTTCATGAGCTATAACCCATGGTTTGTGGACATTTTAGTCATTTTGACTTATGGCAAATAATTTCACAGAGGAAAAAATTCACAAATTCATGAGCTATAACCCACGATTTTTGACCATTTTTTGTCATTTCGACTTACTGGCAATTAGTTTCTCAGAGGCCAAAATTTATGATCTTGTGAGCAATTACTCATGGTTTTGGCAATTTTTAGTCATTTTGACCCCTTGGCGAATAATTTTGCGATGGCCAAAATTGTTGATTTCATGAGCTATAACCCATGGTTTGTGGATATTTTAGTCATTTCGACCCATGGCAAATAATTTCACAGAGGCAAAAAAATCACGAATTCATGAGTTGTAACCCATAACTTTTGACCATTTTTAGTCATTTGACCTACTAGTAATTAATTTCAAGGAGGCCAAAATTCATGCTTTCATGAGCTAACTCATGACTTTTTGTCATTTTTGGCCATTTCAACCCCTTGGCAAATAATTTGGCGGAGGCCAAAATTTACAATCTAATGGGCTATAACCCACTATTTTTGGCCATTTTGAGTCATTCAACCCGTTGGCACATATTTTCGCGGTGGCTAAAATTCAAGATTTCATGTGCTATAACCCATGATTTTTTGCTAGTTTTTGTCATTTCCACCCATTAGCACATAATTTCACAGAGACCAAAATTTATAATTTAATGGGCTATAACCCATGACTTTTTACGATTTTTAGTCATTTCAATACATTGAAAAATAATTTCGCGGAGGTCAAAATTCAAGTTTTCATATGCTATAACCCACGATTTGTAGACATTTTTAGTCATTTTTATGCATGGCAAATAATTTTGTGGAGGCCGAAATTCACGAATCGATGATCTATAACCTACGATTTGTGGCCATTTTTATCTATTCGGCCCATTTGCAATTAGTTTTGTTGGGGCCAAAATTCCCAATTTCTTGAGCTATAACCCATGATTTTTGGTCTTTTTTAGTCACTTCGACCAGTTGACAAATAATTTTGTGGAGGCCAAAACTCACGATTTCTTGAGCTATAACCAAAAAATTTTGGCCATTTTTTTTATTTTGAACTATTGGCAAATAATTCGTCGGAGGCCATAATTCATGATTTTCATAGATATAACACATGATTTTTGACCACATGTAGTTGTTTCGAGCTGTTGGCATTTAATTTTGTGGAGAATAAAATTCACGAATTCATGAGCTATATTGCACATAATATTCTCATTGTTTTTGTTTCGACGCATGGGCAAATAATTCCTCAAAGGCTAAAATTCACTATTTCAAGAGCTATAACCCACAAGTTTTAGCCATTTTTAGTTATTTCTGGCATGTTGTCAAATAATTTTGCGAAGGCCAAAATTCGCGATTTCATGAGCTATTACTCAAAATTTTTGTTCTCTTTTAGTCATTTCGACGCATGAAATGTTAAATTTTGGCCACAGAAAATCATGTGTCAATGAGTCAAAAATAACTGAAAATAGCCAAAACGGGGGGTCATAGCCCATGAATTTATAAATTTTGGCCTCCGTAAAATTATTTGCTAATGACACATAATTTCACGGATTTTTGCCAAACCCTTGGTTTTTAGCCATTTTGAGTCATTTTGACCCATTGGCACATAATTGCACGAAGGCAAAAATTTATAGTTTCATGCGTTATAGCCCGTGATTTTTGGCAATTTTTAGGCATTTGACCCACTGGTAAATAATTTTGCTGTGGCCAAAATTCATGATTTAATGAGCTATAACTCATGGTTTTAGTCATTTTGACCCCTTGACAAGTAATTTTGGAGAGGCCAAAATTCATGATCTAGTGAGCTATTACTCACGGTTTTGGCTATTTTTAGTCATTTCGACCCATTAGCAAATAACTTTGCGGTGGCCAAAATTAATGATTTCATGAGCTATAACTCATGGTTTGCGGACATTTTAGTCATTTTGACTTATGGCAAATAATTTCACAGAGGACAAAATTCACAAATTCATGAGCTATAACCCACGATTTTTAACCATTTTTTGTCATTTCGACTTACTGGCAATTAGTTTCTCAGAGGCCAAAATTTATGATCTTGTGAGCTATTACTCATGGTTTTGGCAATTTTTAGTCATTTTGACCCCTTGGCGAATAATTTCGCGATGGCCAAAATTGTTGATTTCATGAGCTATAACCCATGGTTTGTGGACATTTCAGTCATTTCGACCCATGGCAAATAATTTCACAGAGGCAAAAAATTCACGAATTCATGAGTTGTAACCCATGACTTTTGACCATTTTTAGTCATTTGACCTACTAGTAATTAATTTCAAGGAGGCCAAAATTCATGCTTTCATGAGCTAACTCATGACTTTTTGCTATTTTTAACCATTTCAACCCCTTGGCAAATAATTTTACGGAGGCACAAATTCATGATTTCATGAACTATAACCCATAAATTTTAGCCATTTTTCATTTTGACCTATTGGCAAATAATTCCTTGGAGATCATAATTCATGATTTCCTTAGCTATAACCCAAGATTTTTGACCATTTTTAGTTGGCAAATAATTTTATGGATGCTAAATTTCACGATTTCATGTGCTATATCCCACATATGTTGGCAATTGTTTTTATTTTTGACTCATTGACAATAATTCCTTGGAGGCTAAAATTCACTATTTCAAGAGCTATAATCACGATTTTTAGCAATTTTAATTGTTTCTATCCCAGTGTCCAATAATTTTGTGGAGGATAAAATTCACGATTTTATGTGCTATATAACCCATAATTTTTTATCATTTTTATTTATTTTGACCCATTTGTAAATAATTTCGTGGAGGCCAAAATTTAAATTTTCATGGGTTATAACCCACTATTTTGACCATTCTTAGTCATTTTGACCTATTCACACATAATTTCACGGAGGTTAAAGTTTATAATTTCATAAGCTATATAACCCATGACTCTTGGCCATTTTTAGTCATTTTGACCCATTGGTAAATAACTTTGCGATGACGACTATTTTTAGTCATTTTGACCCATTGACAAATAATTTTACTAAGGCTAAAGTTCATGATTTCATGAGATAACTCACAATTTTGGCCATTTTTATCCATTTCGATCCATTGGCAAATAATTACGCAGTGTTCAAATTTCATGATTTTATGAGCTATAACCCACAATTTTTTTTTGCCATTTTTACTCATTTTGACCATTTACGAATATTTCGTGGAGGACAAAATTCAAGACTTCATGAGCTATAATCCATAATTTTTGGCTATTTTTAGTCATTTCGATCAATGGACAAATAATTTAATTGAAGCAAAAAAATTTACGATTTCATGAGCTATAACCAATGATTTGTCAACATTTTTAGTCATTCTGACCCATAGGAAATAATTTCGTAGAGATTAAAATTCACGAATTCATGAGCTATAACCATTGATTTTTTGCCATTTTTAGTCATTTCGTCCCGTTGACAATTAATTTGCGGAGGTTAAAGTTTATAATTTCATAAGCTATATAACCCATGACTCTTGGCCATTTTAGTCATTTTGACCCATTGGCAAATAATTTTGGAGGCCAAAATTCACGATTTCATGAGCTATAATCCATAATTTTTGGCTATTTTAGTCATTTTGACCCATTGGCAAATAAATTTACTATGGCTAAAGTTCATGATTTCATGAGATAACTCACAATTTTGGCCATTTTATCCATTTCGATCCATTGGCAAATAATTACGCAGTGTTCAAATTTCATGATTTTATGAGCTATAACCCACAATTTTTTTTTGCCATTTTTACTCATTTTGACCATTTACGAATATTTCATGGAGGACAAAATTCAAGACTTCATGAGCTATAATCCATAATTTTTGGCTATTTTTAGTCATTTCGATCAATGGACAAATAATTTAATTGAAGCAAAAAATTCACGAATTCATGAGCTATAACCATTGATTTTTGGTCATTTTTAGTCATTTCGTCCCATTGAAAATTAATTTCGCGGATGTCAAAATTCATGATTCCACAAGCTATATAACCCATGATTTTTGGTCATTTTTAGTCATTTCGTCCCATTGAAAATTAATTTCGCGGATGTCAAAATTCATGATTCCACAAGCTATATAACCCATGATTTTTGGACATTTTTAGTCATTTCAACCCATTGGCAAATAATTTTGCGGAGCCAAAATTCACGATTTCATGAGCTATAATCCATAAATTTTGGCTCATTTCGACCTATTGGAAAGCAATTCCTCAGAGGCCATAATTCATGATTTCCTTAGCTATAAGCCACGATTTTTGAACATTTTTTAGTTGTTTCGAGCCGTAAGCAAATAATTTTGCGGAGGCCAAAATTCACAATTTCATGAGCTATATCCCACATATTTTGGCAAGTTTTTTCTTTTTGACTCATTGACAAATAATTCTTAGAAGGCTAAAATTCACTATTCGAGAGCAATAACCAACAATTTTTAGCCATTTTAGGTTGTTTCTAGCCCATTGTCAAATAACTTCACGAAGGACAAATTTCACATTTTCATTAGCTGTATGACATTTGATTTTTGGTCATTTTTAGTCATTTCAACCTATTGGCAAATAATTTCACGGTGGCCAACCCATTGGCAAATAATTTCACGGTGGCCAATATTTACGATTTCATGTGCAATAACATAGGGTTTTTGGCCATTTTTTGTCATTTCGACCCATTGACAAATAATTTCGTAGAAGCCAAAATTCATAATTTCATGGGCTATAGCCCAAAATTTTTAGGCACCTTTAGTCATTTTGATTCGTTGGCAAATAATTTTGCAGAGCCTAAAATTCTCAATTTCCTGAGCTATAACCCACAATGTTTTGTCATTTTGACCCATTGGCAAATAATTTTGCGAAGGCCAAAATTTACGATTTTATGAGCAATAACTCACAATTTTTGGCTGTTTTTAGTTGATTTGATCTACTGGCAAATAATTTTGCGGAGGCCAAAATTCACGATTTCATCAATTATAACCATGATTTTTGGCCATTTTTATTCATTTCGATCTATTGTCAAATAATTTTGCGGAGGCCAAAATTCATGATTTCATATGCTATAAACCACAAGGTTTAAATATTTTTTCCTTTTGATCAATTGGTATATAATTCATCGGAGGCCGAAATTCTTGATTTCGTGAGGTATAACCCAAGATATTTAGCCATTTTTAGTTGTTTCAAGTATGTTGAGAAATAGTTTTGTGGAGATCAAAATATACAATTTCATGAGCTATTACCCATGATTTTTGGCTATTTTTAGTCATTTCAACCCGTAGGCAAATAATTTTGCTGAGGAAAAACTTCAGATTTCATGAGCAAGTTATCCATGATTTTAAGCCATTTTTAGTAATTTTGATCAATTGGCAAATAATTTCGCAGGTACCAAAATTTATATTTTCATGGGCTATAACCCATGATTTTTGGCCATTTTTAATCATTTTCACCCACTTGGAAATAATATCACGATGGCCAAAATTCATGATTTCTTGAACTAACCCATGATTTGTGGATATTTTTAGTCATTTAGACCCACAACAAATTATTTTGTGGAGGCTGAAATTCATGATTCATGAACTATAACATGCAATTTTTAGTCATTTCGACCCGTTGGCAATTAATTTCACAGAACCTAAAATTCTTGATTTCATGAGTGACAACTTATGATTTTTGGCCATTTTTAGTCACTTCGATCCATTGGGAAAAAATTTTGTAGAGGCCAAAGTTCACAATTTCATGAGCTATATCTCTTATATTTTTGTCATTTTTTCCCGCTTCGACCTATTGGCAAATAATTCCTTGAAGGTTAAAATTTTTTATTTTGAGAGCTATAACCCATGATTTTGGCCATTGCTAGTTATTTCAACCCATTGGCAAATAATTTCGTGGAGACGAAAATTTACAATTTCATGGGCTATATCCCATCATTTTTGGCCATTTTCTGTTATTTCGAACCTCGTGGTGGCCAAAATTCAAGTTTTCATGGGCTATATAACACATGGTTTTTGGCTATTTTTACTCATTTCGACTCATTGGCATATAATTTTACGGAGGCCAAAATTTATAAGCTCATGTATTATAACCCATGATTTTTGGCAATTTTTAGTCATTTTGACGCATTGGTACATAAATTTGTGATGGCCAAAATTCATAATTTAATGAGCTATAGCCCACGAATTTAGCCATTTTAGTCATTTTTACCAATCGGCCAATAATTTCACGGAGGCCAAAATTCATTATCTCATAAGTTATTACTCACGATTTTGGATATTTTTTGTCACTTTGACCCAATGGCAATAAATTTCACGTGGTTAAAATTCAAGATTTCATGAGCTATCACCGATGGTTTCTGACCAATTTTAGTTATTTCGATCCATTGGCAAATGATTCCATGGAGGCCAAAATTCACTATTTCATGAGCCATAATCCATAATTTTTGGCTATTTTTAGTTATTTCGACCCATTGGCAAATAATTTTGCCGGGGCCAAAATTCACGAATTTATGAGCTATAACCCACGATTTGTGAATAGTTTTACTCATTTTGACCAGTGATAAATAATTTCACAGAGGCCGAAATTCATGAATTTATGAGCTACAACATTCAATTTTTGACAATTTTTAGTTATTTCAACCAATTGGCAATTAATTTCGCAGAGGCCAAAATTCTTAATTTCATGAGCTGTATCCCACAACTTTTGGCCATTTTAGTCATTTTGATCTATTTGTAAATAATTTTGTGGAGGTCATAATTCACAAATTCATGAGCTATAACCCACAAATTCTGGCCACTTTTTCGTTTCGACCTATTAGCAAATAATTCCTTAGAGGCTGTAATTTATGATTTTCGTAGCTAAACACTTGATTTTTAACCATTTTCAGTTGTTTTGAGGCATTGAAAAATAATTTTACGGAGGTTAAAATTCACGATTTTATGAGCTATAACCCAAATATTTTGGATATTTTTTCGTTTCGACCCATTGTCAAATACTTCCTCGGAGGCTAAATTCACTATTTTGAGAGATATAACTTACAATTTTAAGCCTTTTTTAGTTGTTTCTAGCTTGTTGTTAAATAATTTTTCGGAGACCAAAATTCACGATTTCATGAGCCATATAAACCACCATTTTTGGTTATTTTTAGTCATTTCGACCCATTGACACATTTTCACGACGGCTAAAATTTAAGATTTCATGGGCTATAATTCATGGTTTTTGACCATTTTTAGTCATTTCGCGCACATAATTTCATTGAAGCAAAATTTATAATTTCATGGGCTATAACCCACCATTTTGGCTATTTTTAGTCATTTCAGCACATAATTTCATTGAAGCAAAATTTATAATTTCATGGGCTATATAACACATGGTTTTGGCTATTTTAGTAGTTTCGACCCATGGACAAATAATTTCGCTAAGGCCAAAATTCACGATTTCATGAGCTATAACCCATGATTGTTGGTCATTTTAGCCATTTCGATCCATTGGGAAATAATTTTGTGGGGGTGAAAATTCATGATTTCATAAACTAGCCCACTATATTTTTTTCCATATTTAGTCATTTCGACCCATTTGTGAATAATTTCATGAAGGCCAAAATTCATGACTTCATGTGCTATAATCCATAATTTTTGGCTATTTTTAGTAGTTTCGACCCATGGACAAATAATTTCGCTAAGGCCAAAATTCACGATTTCATGGGCTATAACCAATAATTTAGTGGATATTTTTCGCCATTTTGACCCATGGCACATAATCGGATATCGAAATTCATGAATTCATGAGCTATAACCCATGATTGTTGGCCATTTTTAGTCATTTCGACCCAATGACAAATGATATCGCGTGGCCTAAATTCACAATTTCATAACTATAACCGATGATTTTTGGCCATTTTTAATCATTTTGAACCATTGATAAATAAATATTTGGAGGCCAAATTCTCGATTTTATGAGCTATAACCCATAAATTTTGGTTATTTTTTCATTTTAACCTATTGGCAAATAATTCCTTGGAGGCTAAAATTCACTATTTTTAGAGCTATAATCCACGATTTTTGCCATTATTAGTTTTTTTAGCAAATTATTAAATAATTTTTTGGAGGTCAAAATTCACGATTTCATGAGCTATAGCCCATGATTTTTGGCCATCTTTAGTCATTTCGACCCTTTGGTAAATAATTTCTCGGAGGCTAAAATTTATAATTTCATGGGCTATAACCCACCATTTTGGCTATTTTTAGTCATTTTGACCCATTGGGACATAATTCGGTGGTGGCTAAAATTAAAGATGTCATGGGCTATATAACCCATAGTTTTTGGCCGTTTTTAGGCATTTCGACCCATTGGCACATAGTTTTGCTGAGGCCAGAATTCACTATTTCAGGGGCTATAACCAATGATTATTTTTCCATTTTAGTCATTTCAACCTGTTGGCAAATAATTTAGTGGTGGCCAAAATTTATCATTGTTTGAGCAATAACCCACGATTTTAGCGAACATGTCTTTTGGCCATTTTTAGTCGTTTTGACCTAATGGGAAATAGTTTTATAGAGGCCAAAATTCATGATTTCATGAGCTATAACTCACGGTTTTTAGCCATGTTTAGTCATTTTGATCCATTGTCACATATCACAGAGGCCGAAATTTACAATTTCATGGGCTATCACCACGATTTTGGCCATTTTAGTCAGTTCAACCCATTGGCAAATAATTTCACGGTGGCCAAAATTCACAATTTCATGAGAAATAACCCAGTGATTTTGGCCATTTTAGTCATTTCGACCCATTGGCAAATAATTTCACAGAGGTAAAAATTCTGAATTTATGAGATATAGCCCAAAAATTTTGGCTATTTTTAGTCATTTTGACCTATTAACAAATAATTTTGCGGAGGCCAAATTCCCAATTTCAAGAGCTAATCCACAACTTTTAGTCATTTTGAACCGTTCATAGATAATTTTGCAAGGCCAAATTCATGATTTGATAAGCTATAATCCATAATTTTAGGCCATTTTTATTTGTTTCGACCCATTGGCAAATAATTTTGCACAGGCCAAAATTTACGATTTCGTGCGCTATAACCCACAAGTTTTAAATTTTTTTCCTTTTGACCCATTGGCAAATAATTCATCGAAGGCCAAAATTCTCGATTTCGTGAGTTATAACCCATGTTTTTTAGCCACTTTTAGTTGTTTCAAGCTTGTTGAGAAATATTTTTGTGGAGGCCAGAATAAATGATTTCATGAGCTATAACCCACGATTTTTGGCCATTTTAGTCATTTCGATCCACTAGCAAATAATTTCATGAAGGTCAAAGTTCATGATTTCATGATCTATTACCCATGATTTTGGGCTATTTTTAATCATTTTGACTGATTGACACATAATTTTGCGGAAGACAAAATTTACATTTTCATGGGCTATAACCCATAATTTTAAACAGTTTTAATCATTTTGACCCACTGGGAAATAATATCGTGTTGCCCAAAATTCATGCTTTCATGAACTATAATCCACGATTTTTTCTCATTTTTTGTCATTTTGTCCCATTGGTACATAATTTCATGGATGCCAAAATTTATAATTTCTTGGGCTCTAACTCTTGATTTTTGGCCAATTTAGTCATTTCGACCAATTGTCAAATAATTTTACTTAGGCCAAAATTCATGACTTCATGAGTTATAACCCACGATTTTTGGCCATTTTTAGTCATTTTGACCAATTGGCTAATAATTTCACTAAGGATGAAGTTCACGATTTCATGACCTATATCCCATGATTTTTGGCTATTTTTAGTCATTTTGACCCATTGGCAAATAATTTTATAGAGGCCAAAATTCACAATTTCATGAGATATAGCTGTAGGGTCGAAAAAGTTTTGTTTGATTGACTTTGAAGAAAAAGGTTTACAATCACACTCTCTCAATTATAGAGGAAGAGAAGGTTGATTTGACTTCTCTTTTGTATGGGTTCTTGGTGGCGAAAGAATGCTTCACTCAATGCTCACGTAGAGATCCGCTTTCCGTTGACGATCAGAACAAAGTTGTTTGATGATTGATGGAGAACTCGATCTCTCTTGGGTGCAATTGCTGGATTTTCCAAAAGTCCAAAAGTCCAAAAGTCCTTTTCTAATGGCTGCTCGCCGCCATTTATAGAACTTTAACCGCATGCTTGGCGTGCAAAAATGTGGAAATGTGGGTTAAGCGATGTGGGCGTGGGCATAGCGATGCCGCGACTTTCGGATCCGTCATTCGTGGCCGCCGTGGCCGTTGGCTTTCTTTGTTATGGCGAGCTTGAGCCGTTAGGCGGCCAGCAGCTCTTCATTGGTGGCTGAACCTTGATTGAATGCGAGGTTAAGCTAAGCAGGCGGACTTGCGAGCCACCGGTTTGGATGCATTATGCATTTTGGTTTGGCGGCTTATTTGGATGGCGAATCTCGGTGAATGAAGAGTTTCCTTTGCTTGGCGAACCTCGACTAAATGGAAACCCATTTCTTTGGTTAAGCGAACCTCGACTAAATGGAAACCTTTGCTATAGGCGAACCTCGACTAAATGGAAACTTACGCTATAGGCGAACCTCGACTAAATGGAAACCCGGTGCTATAAGGCGAACCTCGTATGAAATGGTTGGATGGCGAGGTTCACTGCTTTGTGGCGAACCTGGTTGAATGGCGAGGTTCGCTGCGTAGGCGAACCTCGGTTGAATGGCGAGGTTCACTGCTGTAAGCGAACCTCGGTTGAATGGCGAGGTTCGCTGCTGTAGGCAAACCTCGGTTGAATGGCGAGGTTCGCTGCTGTAGGAGAACCTCGGTTAAATGGCGAGGTTCGCTGCGTAGGCGAACCTCGGTTGAATGGCGAGTTCACTGCTGTAGGCGAACCTCGGTTGAATGGCGAGGTTCACTGCTTTGTGGCGAACCTGGTTGAATGGCGAGGTTCACTGCTGTAGGCGAACCTCGGTTGAATGGCGAGGTTCGCTGCTGTAGGCAAACCGGTTGAATGGCGAGGTTCGCTGCGTAGGCGAACCTCGGTTGAATGGCGAGTTCGCTGCTGTAAGCGAACCTCGGTTGAATGGCGAGTTCACTGCTGTAGGCGAACCTCGGTTGAATGGCGAGGTTCGCTGCGTAGGCGAACCTCGGTTGAATGGCGAGGTTCACCGCCGTAGGCTAACCTCGGTTGAATGGCGGGTTCACCGCTGTAGGCGAACCTCGGTTGAATGGCGAGGTTCACCGCTAGGCGAACCTCGTCTCAAGGTAAGCTTGCTACTTGGGCAAACCTCGCTCGAGGAGGGTTGCCGCTTGGCGAACTCGCCGAATGGAGAACTTCGCCAAACTTTGATGTTGTGGGCGAGCCTCGCCAAACTTTGCTATCAGAGGCGCAGCCTCGTCAAACTTTGATACCGTAAGTGAGCCTCGTCAAACTTAAGTGTTGTGGGCGAATCTCATCATATGATCGTTGATTGCTTTCGCGGCGAGCCTCGTGGTTACATTGAACTCCCCTCCTCGTATAACTCAGATTGAGGTCGAGCCTCGCCTTTTAACGAAGTCTCGCTTAAAGTTTGTATGGTCCAATTTGCCCTATCAACAGCCTCGCCTTGAAGCTTTAACAACTAGGGTGCTCGTGACCTCGCCTAGAGGATTTTTGATCGCCTACAAGACCCCTTCAAAGTTTTCTGAATCGGGTTGTGTGGGTCTGGAATACTTTGAATTTTTCTAACAGTTTATCAATGGCTCGACGCCAACCTCGCCGAGTTCAGATATGAGGGCAAGGCTACGAACCTCGCGACTCACCGCCCTTTCAAGCTTGCTTCCGATTTCTCTTTAAATCCGCATCCACGTGGCAAATTGGGATTAGACCTTTCGAGTGACTTGTCACATCCCGGATCTCGCCCGCAGATTCGTGATCGATGATCACGAGAGATCGGCCGAATATTCGCCGCCGCTGGGTTCTCCGAGACCCTATATATGACAAATAAAGGCAGCAGAAAACCCCCATCGCCATCTTCCTCAAGCCACCAATCTAGATCACCAAATCTTCCTTGACGCCAAGCAATGGCCCCAAAACCGCTCATGGCAAGGCAAAGTCGCTGGGACTTCGCTCGCTTCACCGGGCCCTCGCTACGTAAGTAGGCATCGCCGCCAAAACATGACTTTTAAGATCCGCCAGAGAGTTAATTTTATGACGTGATTTTCACTGGAGATGAGATGGCTCTCCAAGATCATATCTTTCTAATCATGCCGTTTTGACGAGGCTTGCCTCATTTGGTTTGATAAACCTCATCGAGGTTCTTGATCTTCGTGATCCCCATAGGGTCTCTCGTTTGAAACTCACCGCTTGGCGAGGTTTGATTCTTTAGACGAGGCTCGCTTTGGCGAAGTCTCGCCCTTTGAATGATGAATCTTGTTTAGCGAGGCTCGCCTTCTTGTTGGATGGGTCTCGCTTGGCGAGGCTTGCTCGAAAGATGAGTCTCGCTTTGCAGGCTCTCGCTTTTGTTGGATGAGCCTCATTTGGCGAGGTCGCTTTCCGGAAAGATGAGTCTCGCCGCAGGCTCGCTTCTTGTTGGATGAGCCTCGCTGGCGAGGCTCGCTTGTCCGCGGTCACCATTGATGACGGTTCGCTCTGCTTTGACGAGGTTCTCCTGAGTGACTTTGTCCTTTGAAGTGGCGATTTAAACCTCTCGAGACTAACTTCTTCTTCTTTTCTTTTGTGTAGTTGAGCATCCTCTACCCCCATCCCTCAACGGTGCTTTGAGCAAATGGTGCTCGAGAGGCGAACTGATTTCTCTCCTCTCGTGAACGTTCGCATTTGTGGATAGAACCTGAAGAGGAGTTGAGACTTTTCTTCGAGCCTTCAACATCCACCTTCAAAGGATTACGGATGCCCTCCGAGTCTGCTAAGGGACCAAATCGCTAAGCCCTGCCTTCCCGTTGGAGATGATACCAAGATCCGTGACCGTTGGATTTGGGTTTGTACAAGTGGCTTCGAGTGGTAAACTCACGCTACATGTTCTTGCCCGCAATGGAACGTGACTATTCACTTACTTCACTAAGAGCAGCTTCTGCTTCTAGAAAGATGAATTGGGATCTAACTCCCACTCAAGATGGAGTAATGTGTGGTCGCTTTTCCCGCGACGGTGCACAGGTGGACCGCAATGGTCATCATGTAACCGGTCTACAACCCGGCTTTTCCGAGGGAGCTTCTGCTGGTGAATCACCGTCGCGACCAACACTTTTGGTCGTGCTTTCCATAAGGAGGGGCACCGCCAAAGATTTCTGACTCTCGGCCGGTCTCGATGGGGTTCTTCTCAATGGTGGCCTCGCCACCGAATACATTCTAAAAGAAAATGGTGACTAATTAGAGAAGTTTGGCCTTAGGGTCTCCATCGTGGCAACTCAATTGGGCCCGAGGAATAATTCTCGCAATTCCTTGGGGTTTTGAGTTGTATAATCCGATACCCACACTTTCTTCACCCGATGGCTAATTGGGGATTGCTCGCACGAGATGGTCGAGGTTTCTGACTACCTCATGGCGTGTATCCGTATGAGGAGTACATCCGTGGTATAAAGCACGATGGATTTGAAAAGATCATCCCCAAGTAGTGGAGACCTATTGGAAGTGATGTGCCACTATCATATTTGCACATGTAGGCACGGACGCCACGATAAGAAGGGGAGAAGTTCATTAGTCATAATATTTGGGCCCACTACCTCTTTGAAGGGTGGATGATAAGGAAGGTATTGTGGTGCCCCGGTCCTCTTGAGGCGGTACATTGTCGCGCTTGTGCTTGACAACCTTCCGCTTTTTATGTGACTCACACAGACGAGCATGGCTTCCCAAGGAACGTTTGACACACTTATATTTATCGAGCGGGGAGCCGATTTCTTCAAAGGCGGTTAGCAGCTACCTCATGTTGTGGCTCAAACACATCGTCATCCCCACCGCCGCCTTTGATTCATTGACCGCCGAGGTGATTTTCCCTCGCCGTTGCTTAGCACACGGTGTCGTGATGCACTTCTTCCCGCCATGATTGCCAGATTCATTGGGGATTATGCGGCGTCTTTGTTACGCCTTCATGGTAATCGGAGAACCCGTGGAATTACCATACTCTATCTTATGCGTGGTTTGTCATGCAACGCCTACTCTCATGGGTACACCCTCCGCCATATAGAGGGATAAATTACTCCTTTCATCCGTAGGCTAGAGAACGTCGATTGAGCCGACACTACATGGCTTCGTGCGGGCCTCCGGACTACAAGAATTATTCTTTAACCGATGTCTCCACATTTTCCGAGTCGCTATGGACAAGCTTTGGTGGATGAACCCAATGCTCGTGGTTATACCACTTTGTCACTCGGCCGCTTCTTATGGCTCATGAGCATCCGCCGGGTATTTTATCTACCGCTTTGGCCTGTAGCGTATTGGAGCCTTATCTACCCCTCCGCCGCCGCCGGGCCAGTATGATCAATTGTACGCCGGTAATCCCAACTCTCACTACAATCCGGACGGCCGCGGCTTAGTTGCGGGAGCCGTGGCTTGGTAATCGATCACGGCCAAGCACGGTGCTCGTTTCTTCCGCAACGACCCTCAGCCCCGGACGACGCTCGCTATTGCAAGTGGTATTGCATGGCAAACGCAGAGATCCTGTGTTTTAACATCAATTCGTCGTGGCGATCTGCGCCGTTATAGAAGGCCGACTTCAACGAGCCGCGATTCCGGCTGAAGGAGTATTTGAGTGTGAGAAGGATGTTGGTGCGAGACACCAGATCCACCTAGCCCTCATGAAACTCAAAGGAAATAGATGAGGCTCGAATGAGTATGCAAAGAACATTCCTTCTTCGGTGTTGAAGAAACTTTGGCTGAACCTGAATCGAGGCACCTAGAGATTTTGTTCCTTTGATGAACCATCGAACATCTTCCTCGCATGATCCTCTCTTGAAAGCTCACTCACCTAGCCGACCGGTTGAGCCGTGCTCCAAGAAACCACCCCACTTCAGAGCCCTGAGGAAACACCTTGGTGCCACCACCAAGGATTGAAAAGACTGTATTCCACGGACCAAACGTTTGGTCAAGGTGAGGCAAGAGGCTCGATTGGTCCCCGCCACCGTTTGAGTATGATCACTGGCGCCCCCGACATTGTTGAAAGTGCTCCGCCCATGCCGAAATGTCCATCACATCGCCATCAAGCTCGGAATGGAGACCTGGACTCAAGATGAAGATACAATGATCCCCGCCGCCGACTCGTGTTCGAAACTTCACCGCTTTGACCGCCGCCGCCACCCCCACAATTGAAAATCCGCCAATCCCGGCGCCGGTTTGTCCGGCTTCTTCTATCCCTCTTCTTTGACTTGTCAAAGACTACGGTATCTATGATCCGCAATAATTTCCTTACCATCTTAAAAGAATCTCCTACTCGTGTTGGAGCGTGGGGATTTTGTGGGATCAAGGTCGTATTGGAACCTCTCCCGATGTGATGCGAGTTTGACAAATGCTACAGCTATATTGCCCTACCGCGACACGCCTGCATGTAGAAGCCCTTTTCAACAAATGGCAAAGTGTCACATCAACCCCTTCGCCTAAGATTGAAGATCGCGCCATGCGCCTTATAAGACAAAGGGATGATTCCCAATTTGAACTTCAGCAAGTGCTTGAGAAGAAGCAGTAATCCACCAACTTGGGGAGATGACTACAACTCTCTTTAATGAAAACAAGAGGGTTGTCGACATCGAAAGCAACCAACAACTCTTGGTTGACTCCTACGCTACCACGATATCCAGTCAAGCTAGCTAACGAGAGAATTAGTGGTCGCTACCGGTGCAAAGAGCTCAGACGGCTCAATGGACGGAACACCGTGCAACAGCAGTGCAGCCGACCATGAATTGAAAGACTAAGTGTTGTGGAGCCATATGCCGTACTCTCTCGACAATGATCTCCATAATCAAGCTACCAAGAGATTAAAACCACCGGGAAGCTATGGTCACACTTGCCTCGTAAACTGTCCAGCTATTGAGCACTTGTAACTTATATATCTTTGATTACATGATGAATAAAATTCCATCTTTTTGTGTTCCTCAAAATTTTGTTGCTAATTTGCATTTGCAACTGAATTTTTAGCAAACTCCCGCCTATCAACGGACTTGGTATGTCTTTACCAGCCCGCTTGAACCTGACTAGCCATACTTTTCCTCAAGATGATGAGTTTTCAAGGAGGTTCTTTAGGCTTAATGCTAAAATCTCCTCTATTTACAAACAACTAGATTGTAAACGAGCCTCAATTATGAGGATAGCGAGGTTGAAATATCGGCACATCGCTTGGTACGATGTTGGACAATAAACATCATATTGACACATCACTTGGTAGGTCAATATTGGACAATGAACGCCATTCATGAGAAATGGCCATCGAGAAGATGAAATGTGACACATCACTTGGTAGGTCAATATTGAACAATGAGCCATTTATGAGAAATGACGAACATCTGAAGGATGAAATGTTGACACATCACTTGGTAGGTCATTATTAGGAATAAAATCATGTGGATGATTGAATCATTCAAGGACATAAAAGTGTAACGATCGCGATCGAAAGCAAAGTTGTTCAAATGACATGAAAGTATAACAACACCGATTGTGAAGTCATTTAGAGGAATGACCATGTGAGCAGTTAAGTCGCTCCGACATAGAGCATAACGACTTATGGTTGAAATAGAGGCACATCGCATGGTAGGCCGCCCGAATAAGATAGTGTGGGGAGTGATCAAATCGCTCAGTGACATAAAAGTATAACGATCGTGATCAAAAACATAGAATATTAGCGCATCCCTTGGTAGGCCAACGGTGAACATTGTAAAGATAAAATATTGACTTGGTAGGTCAATACTTAGAAACAACAAGATAATTAATTAGGGATAATATTTCTTCGTAAACTTACCGCTGATAGGCATCATGATTCCGCCTTCTTGATTGGTCAGCGGTACCCATTCGAGTAGACCGACTCCACTACTTAATGGTCCTTCCCATTTTGGTTCAATTTCCTTTCTTTTGGAATTCAAAATCATTACGCCGGACGGCGAACGAGGTCGCCTTCCTTGAAATAACGACATCGGACTTTCTTGTCAAATGCTTTAGAACGGTCCGGTACAACTCGATATGTCACGTTCGTAGTCGCCATCCAAAGATTTCAAGTTCCTCAAGGCCGACGATGATTTTCTTCAGTCGCCATTCCGTTTAATGCTATTCGTAGTGATGGAATTTGAATCTCCATCGGTAAAATAGCTTCACAACCATAAACTAAAGCATACGGGTGGTACGCTGGTGTGCGAACCGCTGTACGGTAAGCCCACAAACTTTGTCCCAACTTATCATCCCAATCCTTCTTATTTGAAGAGACCATCTTGGTGAGGATCTTGATGATCGCCTTATTAAAAGCTTGTCCGTCACAGATAGTAAGTCGTTGATGCTAAATTCGATTCGTAATTTATCGCAGATCGCGGAAAGCTGGATCGACAAATTGTGGACCATTGTCGGGACAATCTGTCTTGGCACACCATATCGGTATATGACGTGATGTTTGACAAATTTGATCACATCACTAGCCTTGACCATTCTCAATGGAATAGCTTCCGCCCATTTTGAGAAATAGTCGCTATCGCCAATATGAAAGGTCCTTTGAAGAAGGTGGAGAAATGGGACCAACAATATCCATTCCCCACGCTTCAAATGGCCGTGACGCGGTAGGATGCAAGTGTTCCGCGGTTGGTGAAGGTAATTAGCATGTATTTGGCATGCATGGCATCGCTTAGCGTAGCTACCGGATCCTCACCATTGTCGGCCAATAATAACCGAAGTCTACGCAGCGATCCCATAACTTAGGTCCGGCTGGTGTGCTCCACAAACACCGCCATGAGCTTCTTTCAAGACTTGCTCGCTTCTTAGTTGACAAACAACGGCAAGAGCTCCATCATATGCCCTTCTATATAAAGTCCAGAATTGGGAATCATAGTAAAATCTTGATGCTCGCCGACGAATTGACTCCCTTTCTTTTATGTCTTCGTAATATCCCATGCAAGACATAATCGATGATCGGAACCGCCGCCTCGCGCTTCAAGTGACTTAGGTTCGCTTAATCGCTGATCTATAACGCATATTTTGGTCGAAATAGTTGCCGACTAGACACACTAACCTCGCCGAGTAGCATTCTCGCATAGTAGCCGCAGAGACGCCAAGATCCGCATAAGTGTTCTCGCAAACGGGTACATGATCAATGTAAAAGCTTTCAAAGGAGTCACTAAAGCTACATACGATGATGAAGGATAAGGTCCTCGTGCCCGACTTCGTACTCTCCTCTTAGTTGTTTAACGATTAGGCGAATCCCCAAATGCTTCAAGGTGTTTCACGCCTAAATGTTTGGCTATGTCGACCAATCAATAACGCATTATACCGCTACGCTATTGGTGCATGGTTCTCATAACGACATACCGTGGTATCACGGGTTTTGTGGAGATATCAATACTACCCCACCGCCACAACGGGTTTCAGAGTCGTCGCTCGCGTCTGGCCAAAGAACAACGCCATACCGCTCCTTAGAGACCAGATTAGCTTCATAAGGTTCATCGTGCATGTCTTGATACAATTCGACTTTCCCTTTCAATGGATGGTTAGCCATAAGATCACATACGCCTTGACCCTTCATCGCCGAGGTTTGAAGTGAATGTCGATCGAGATAATAACAATGCCCATCTAGCCATTCGACCATTCAGCGTGCGGTGGGTCATGAATACCCGTGATAGGGTCAATTTTGGAGATGACGGTATGGTCCGTCCCACTAGATAGTGCCGCATCTTTTGGATGGCGAAGACCAAAGCCGACATTCCTTCCGAATGGGAGGATATCGATATTCGCCCTCGACCTCCCATCGAGGTAATAGATCACTGCTCGTGGCCATTGTCATCGCCCCGTGCTAAAAGACTCGCCAACGATACTCAGAGCCGGATGTAAATCGAAGGGCTTTCGACTTAGGTGCAACTAACACAGGGGGATTAGAAAGATATGTTTTGATCTCTTCGAATGCCTTCCGGCAATCTTCATCCCAAACGAACGATACACCTTTCTTCATGAGCTTCGAGAATGGTTGACATTTCCGATAAATTGGAAATGAATCGCAATGTAAGCCAAACGCCCTTGGAGACCACGAAGCTCCTAAGGCCCCTAGGAGGTGGAAGTTCCTGGATAGCTTTGATCTTGTCCGGGTCGAGACGTATACCATCTGCTGTGACCACGAACCCTAGAAATTTGCCACTAGACATCCCCAGAAAAGACTTAGTTGGGTTCATCTTCAGCTGATGTGCCCGCATTATCTCAAATGTTGTCTTCAAGTCATGCAAGTGATCACCTTTATGACGACTTTTAACTACTAAATCGTCACGTAGCATTCCACCGCCTTCCGTGAATGTTTTCGAAAATAGTGGTCATGGCACGCCGGTATGTAGCCCGCATTTTTCAAACCGAAGGCATAATCAGATAACAAAGATATTCTCGACGGTGTTCGAAAGCAGTTTTTCATCATGATGCATTTTATTTGATTGTACCACGAAAAGCCATCCATAAAGACATCCTCTCAAACCCGCATGTGTTGTCGATGATAATGTCCGTAATTGGTAGGGGAAATCGCCTTTCAACATGCCGCATTTAAGTCTCTGTGAATCAACACACGGTCGGATCATCCGTTTTCTTTACCACGGGTACTATATTTGCTACCCACGGATGTCAGACTTCCGGATGAACCTCGCTTTGATCGCCTTCTCGATTTCTCGATGGCTTTCATGACCTGAGGGGAAAATCGTCGTTATTGTTGTTTAACAGGTTTAGCTCCTGGCTTAATGTTAAGGCAATGCATAGCCACTTGGGGGTCTAAGCCGGGCATATCTTCATAACTCCAAGCGAAGACATCGATATATTCCCGTATCAAAGCGATAAGGCTCTCCTTTTCTTCAGCTGTCAAACTATCGCTTATGAATATGGGTTTTGGATTAGCTTCATCCCCCATATTAATTTGGACTATTTTGTCATCAGTGGGTGGCTCTCGTTGTTCAAAACGATGTTCCCATTGCATTCCAAGCTGCTGACTCAGTGGATCCTCGAATAGCGGTAAGAGATCATCTTCTTGAATCTCTACTGGATCAATTGAGGTCATATTGGCCATCGGGGACCTAAATTCCTGTCCTACACTGGCATCAGAATCCCAGGAAACTGCTTCAGAAGATGAGTGATCTGACTCATCCTCAACCGTAACGTGCCACGAGTACGGCGGCGACTCATATCCCAACCCTTTACGAGTTTTATGATAGTAATCATCAGGCTGGCCTTCCAGGACATAAGCAGATCGGATCGGTGTCCTGATGCCTTTCCCATAGTTTAAACCCTTCTTATGAAGGAAGTCATATCCCATTTTCTTCATCAAATGTTGCGCCGTCGGCGAGAAATATGAAAATTGGGGTTCTTTTTCTTTTGCTTGGGGTTGTTCCACCTCAGCTTGTAATGGTTTGTTGACCTGCCCAAAAATAATGTCTTTCTGATCATTATTTCGGGCCGGTATCACAAAAACCGCTTGTGAAGAATTAAAGTGCCTTTGAGTTGTCATAAATGACGACTGAATTGGCATGTGCAATGTAGGTTCAGCATACAACCGTGAAAGAATTTCTGACCTCAAGTCAGTATGACTTTTGACACCCGGTGCGTAAGCTAAATCATAATTTTCATTGAAAATGACTATATCGTCATCAGGATCATTCAGATCGATTACAAAGGGTTTTACATCATTAAAACCACTCTTGTTCGGACTCTACATCGGCTTCATTCATTTGTCATAGTCCTCGATCGTGGTTCACCGGTTTGGCCTTCCTCAAGGTAGTGGGCGAGAATCGATAAAATAATTCTCCACTCCCTTGAGCGGTTGCCTTTCGCGACCAATGTTTTAACCATCCCTCCTTCATCTACATACTTCATGCATTGATGCAACGTAGATGGGACGATCAAATTTTCATGGATCGAGGGGCGACCCAGAGCAAATTATAAGATGTATCGCGTCGATGACATAGCGGTAACATCGTCTTCAAGTCTCCTATTTGGCATTTGAGTTTGATATTGCCCAAGGGGCGAGAATGGTAGCATTGAAACCGTAGATGGTAGTCGGTTGTCGCTAACCGATCTGTGGTATCCCAAGATGTTGTATGATTCTTAGTGGGATGATGCTCAAGGCGGATCGGGTCAACTTGAACTTCGGTTGATTGAGGACGAACCAATATAGCCAGAAAGTACAACGCCTATCATGCTCGGTTCTTCACTTGCATGTCCTCCGATGAGAAGGTAATACAAGGTATTGGCCCCTTGAAGACGATGACATTGGGCACAACCTTCGAGCTTTACGGAAAATGGCGAGGCGGCTTCATTATCCGGCGCTCTCATGAGAGCTTCTGGTAGATTGAGAGAGACGCAAGAGCTCAAATAAAGTAATTCTGTAGGGATGTTGGAGAGTTGGGCTAACACGCCGAACCGAAAGGAGCCTTCGCTTCGTGCATGTCCTTCCCGAAAGTGCTTTGTTGTAGCGGATCTCCTTGTCTTGGACCCACCAAGCTGGCTCCTTCTTGCTTCGTCGGGCGTTACCTCGGGGTACTCCCTTAGGAACTCTTTTCTGCTTCGGGTGGCCAACGCTGGTACAGGTTGTGAGGCGATTTGTTGCTCAGTGGCGTCATTGACTTGCTCCTTTTCCGGCGCAGCAGAGGTGGCGTTACAAGTCTTCCTTTTGGACTTTGAAGAAGTCCATTGTTCATCTGATAACAAGTCAGGGTGAACCCACATAATTTCGCCTTTCGGCGTAGTGTAAGGAACCATACCTTGTTCCTCCCGTTGCTGGAGGTCAAAGTTCACAACCCTGGCTTCTGCTTGATGGATCGGTTTTACACCATCCACGCGCGGAATTCATAAAATCGCCAAATTGGAGGCGACCATGTTTGCGAGACACCTTCTTCGATCCTCCCGCAGAGTCATAACCCTCGCTTCTAACAAGACTTGGATCTTGTCTTTCAAGATATAACATGACCCTGTCGGATGATATACCATTCGATGGTACATGCAGTATTTTGGATCGTTTGTCCTTGAAGCTTCCTCCGGCTTCTTTATTTCCGGAAGCGTAATCTTGTTCATCTTGAGCAAGGTTTTGAAAATCGGGACAACCTGATCATCCTTGAAATCATACTTCTTCATAGGACGGTTATCGGAGGCATTTGGTTTTTGCTTGAAAGGCTTTGCAGTAGGTTGAGTCTCCACAGCTAGAGTCTCCTTCCCCTTTGATTGTTTTGAGTAAAATTGCTCTGATTACCTCCCTTTTTAGAACGATAATCCTGAGGTTCTTCTGCCTCAATCCTCTTAAGCATGTTTTCAACTTGTTCGCCTTGCCTCACCAATTCTTTCCAAGAGTGTGCTTCAACTGCACCCATTTTAGAAAGTATGTTGATCGAGAGGTTGGCTCTGCACATCGCGATGAATGTCGCTTCCGAGACTTGGTCCCGGGAATGCAAGGATTGATTTCGGAATCTTTTGACGAAGCTACCGACAGACTGCCTTTGCTTTTCGCCAACAAAGTGGCCATAGACACCTCGTCATCATCGAAAAATCGGGCCATAAAAGCCTTTGCAAATCTTTCCAAGAGTTGATAGAACCAAGCTCTAACCTTCAAACCACTCAAGGCTTAATTTTAAGAGTGCTAATGAATAATCGGGTCATAATAGGATCATTACCCGTTATATGCCCGGTTTGCGCTTGGAAGTAGTAGATGTGTTGTGACGGAGAACTTTTTCCGTCGAACTGCACTAAGTTAAGTGGCTTGAATTTCGGAGGATATGGGACATCATCCCATTCTATAGGATATGGCCTCGCCACCCCCAGCTCCTTAGATTGCCCTTGGCGTTTGAGATCATCCAGTTGCTTTTGAAAATCCCGCAACGTATGATCTTGCTCCTTCGTACGCGGATTCGACTCCGCTCGTGATGACATTGATTAAGGCCATGATCCCTCTCATGGTCTTCTCGCCTCGATTTGGAGCCTCCCTCGTCTACTTTCTTCTTGCCTACAAGTTTCTCCATCATTATTTCTAAACGTCTGATAGATTCTTGTTGCGCAAGAATAGTAGCTTGTTGCTCTTCAATTCTTCGTGTCATCTCTTCTTCTCGTTCAGCCATGAGGACACCGGCCCGACACCGAATCGCGATTCGGCGTTGAGATGTAGCGATGCCAGAATTCTCAACTTCTTCAGAAGTACCCCCAGCCAATTGGCTATAGTCAAACGGGATTGACGCTCCGGTACGAAGACGGGTGCTTCGATAGATGCCTTGGCTATTGATTAACGCACCTCGTAACCCTGGGGAATATTCAGGGTCCGACGATTCCGGACTTCCTGTTGGGGTTTTGCTCCCGCTTCTCCCAACCATGTTGATAGTCACTCCATGACCATCACGGGCCACTCGCTTTTTATTGTGGAACCGCTTCGCCTCGGTTGACGGTCGACAATCGCCAAAGACCGGCCGATGCGCCGATGAACATTGTGCCGACGCAGAGATGAGCTCGATGCGAATGACCGCATTTGATTGGCATCACGCTTGCGTGTGAGATAATCACGGAGATCAGAAGTGGGTGGTCCCTCAGTTGATTCCGAAAAACGAGCCTCGTATGAGAGAGGCTTCCTGGGTCGAGTTTGGCGAATCTGGCGAGGTTGCCATTTTCTTTGATTCAGGGCGAGGTTCACGCCTCACGAGGTTCGGCCTCATGTTGGCGAAGTTCATTGTTTGGACGAGGTTCATCCCTTCTAGAGGGACCTCATGTTGTCGGGCGCAGGTTCACCACTCAACCCAGGCTCATCCTTCAAGGGACCTCGCGTAGCGCAGGTCGCCACTGACGAGGCTCGCACTGGGCCAGGTCGCAGCTGGGGCATTACGCACGGCAGGTTCGCCACTTGGACTAGGCTTCAGCGGGAGGCGGCGTTAGTCTTGTAGGCGAGGTTCGCGGTAGGGCGGCGTTCGTCTTGTAGACGAGGTTCGCAGCTGGGGCGACCTTCGTCTTGTTTTGAATGAACCCCCTGATGATGACGAGGTTCGTTGATTTTCTTCGACGATAGTGGAATCCGCCCAACGAGACCAAAGCTTCGAGCACGTCGGCGAGCTTGGTTCATCGTGGCGTTGTTTGGCACGTCTTGAGAGTGGACCATTAGAAGGTCCGGTCTCACGTGCAGAGCTTAAGCTCGCCAAGCCAAAACTTGGCTAAAACATCCGGTGGACTTGGGTTGCTTAACAACCCATTTCTTAGCCCGCTGGTTGACTTTTGGAGCCTTGTCCTTAAGAGACAGAGGCTGATTGTCGAGGTTCACTCGAGAGGATTCAGCAGAAGCCACGGGGGCTGAAGTCTCATACGAGACTCGACGACACTTGCGTGTCTTCACTGGGCTAGATGCCCCAGAGGAAAGAAATTCCTCGTACTTACTCTGATCAAATTCGATGACCAAGGTTTGAACCTCGGTTCCAATCGCAACCTTGTCTGATTGCGCCACCACCAGTTCGTCGGAATGAACGGTTGCTCCCACTGTGGTCGCCATCTTCTGTAGGGTCGAAAAAGTTTTGTTTGATTGACTTTGAAGAAAAAGGTTTACAATCACACTCTCTCGATTACAGAGGAAGAGAAGGTTGATTTGACTTCTCTTTTGTATGGGTTCTTGGTGGCGAAAGAATGCTTCACTCAATGCTCACGTAGAGATCCGCTTTCCGTTGACGATCAGAACAAAGTTGTTTGATGATTGATGAAGAACTCGATCTCTCTTGGGTGCAATTGCTGGATTTTCCAAAAGTCCAAAAGTCCAAAAGTCCTTTTCTAATGGCTGCTCGCCGCCATTTATAGGGCTTTTAGCACGTAACTGGCGTGCAAAAAATGTGGAAACGTGGGTTAACTGATGTGGACGTGGGCATAACTGATGCCCACGACTCAGTTCACGTGGCTATCGTGGCCTTCGTGGCCGTTGGCTTTCTTTGTTATGGCGAGCTTGAGCCGTTAGACGGCGGCAGCTCTTCATTGGTGGCGAACCTTGATTGAATGGCCATTTTAGGCATTTCGACCCATTGGCAAATAATTTTGCAGAGGCCAAAATTCACAATTTCATGAGATATAGCCCAAATATTTTGGCTATTTTAGTCATTTTAACCCATTGGCAAATAATTTTGCAGAGGCCAAAATTCATGATTTCATTAGCTATAACTCATGGTTTTAGCCATGTTTAGTCATTTTGAACCGTTCATAGATAATTTTATGAGGCCAAAATTCATGATTTCATGAGTTATAACCCACGATTTTAGCGAACATGTCTTTTGGCCATTTTAGGCATTTCGACCCATTGGCAAATAATTTTGCAGAGGCCAAAATTCATCATTGTTTGAGCAATAACCCACGATTTTTGGCCATTTTAGTCATTTTGAACCGTTCATAGATAATTTTATGAGGCCAAAATTCATGATTTCATGAGTTATAACCCACGATTTTTGGCCATTTTAGGCATTTCGACCCATTGGCAAATAATTTTGCAGAGGCCAAAATTCATAATTTTGTGAGCTATAACCTATGATTTTTGGCCATTTTAGGCATTTCGACCCATTGGCAAATAATTTTGCAGAGGCCAAAATTCATAATTTTGTGAGCTATAACCTATGATTTTTGGCCATTTTAGGCATTTCGACCCATTGGCAAATAATTTTGCAGAGGCCAAAATTCATAATTTTGTGAGCTATAACCTATGATTTTTGGCCATTTTAGGCATTTCGACCCATTGGCAAATAATTTTGCAGAGGCCAAAATTCATAATTTTGTGAGCTATAACCTATGATTTTTGGCCATTTTAGTCATTTTGAACCGTTCATAGATAATTTTATGAGGCCAAAATTCATGATTTCATGATCTATTACCATGATTTTGGCCATTTTAGTCATTTTGACCCATTGGCAAATAATTTAGTGGTGGCCAAAATTCATGATTTCATGATCTATTACCATGATTTTGGCCATTTTAGTCATTTTGACCCATTGGCAAATAATTTAGTGGTGGCCAAAATTCATGATTTCATGATCTATTACCATGATTTTGGCCATTTTAGTCATTTTGACCCATTGGCAAATAATTTCACAGAGGTAAAAATTTGAATTTATGAGATATAGCCCAAATATTTTGGCTATTTTAGTCATTTTGACCCATTGGCAAATAATTTAGTGGTGGCCAAAATTCATCATTGTTTGAGCAATAACCCACGATTTTTGGCCATTTTAGTCATTTCGATCCACTAGCAAATAATTTCATGAAGGTCAAAGTTCATGATTTCATGAGTTATAACCCACGATTTTAGCGAACATGTCTTTTGGCCATTTTAGGCATTTCGACCCATTGGCAAATAATTTAGTGGTGGCCAAAATTCATGATTTCATTAGCTATAACTCATGGTTTTAGCCATGTTTAGTCATTTTGACCCATTGGCAAATAATTTCACAGAGGTAAAAATTTGAATTTATGAGATATAGCCCACGAATTTTGGACTTTCTTTCATTTTGACATTGGCAAGTAATCCCTCGGCAGCCAAAATTCATAATTTTGTGAGCTATAACCTATGATTTTTGGCCATTTTTAGTTGTTTCGATTCGCTGGGAAATACTTTTGTAGAGTCAAAATTCATGATTTCATGTGCTATAACCCGCAAGTTTTAAACATTTTCTTTCGGCCTATTTGAAAATAATTCCTTTGAGGCCAAAATTCATGATTTCATGAGCTATGACCCATAATTTCTAGCCATTTTAGTTGTTTTGAGCCCAATGATAAATAATTTCATGGAGACCAAAATATATGATTTCATGAGCTATAACCTATGATTATTGGCTATTTTAGTAATCTCAGCCTATTGGGAAAAAAATTTTGTGCGGAGGCCAAAATTCAGGATTTCACGAGCTATTATCCATAATTTTTGGCCTTTTTATTTATTTATACCCATTGGCACATAATTTTATTATGGCTAAAATTCAAGTTCACTGGGCTATAACCAATAGTTTTTGGCCATTTTTAGTCATTTTGACCCATTGGCAAATAATATCAGATTAGCTAAAATTCATGAATTCATGAGCTAATACGCAACGTTTTTGGCCATTTTTAGTCATTTCGACCACATTGGCACATAATTTCATGGAGGCCAAAATTTATAATTTCATGGGTTATAACCCACGATTTTAGCAATTTTTAGTCATTTCAATCCATTGGCAAATAATTTCATGGTGGCAAAACTCATGATTTCATGAGCAATAACCCACGGTTTTTGGCCATTTTGGTCATTTCGACCCATTGGCAAATAATTATATGAAGGATAAAATTCACAATTTCATGAGCTATGACCCATAATTTTTGGCAATTTTTAGTCATTTTGATCCATTGGCAAATAATTTTGAGGAGTCCAAAATTCTTGATTTCATGAGCGATAACCCACAATTTTTAGTCATTTTGACTAGTTAGAAAATAATTTCACGGAGACCAAAATTCACAATTTCATGAGCTATAACCGATGATTTTTGGGTATTTTTAGTCATTTTAACCCGTTGGTAAATTATTTCACGGAGGCTAAAGTTCCTAATTTCATGAGCTATGACCCATAATTTTGGCAATTTTAGTCATTTTGATCCATTGGCAAATAATTTTGAGGAGTCCAAAATTCTTGATTTCATGAGCTATAACCCATAATTTTTAGTTATTTTGACTAGTTAGAAAATAATTTCGCAGAGACCAAAATTCACAATTTCATGAGCTATAACCGATGATTTTTGGGTATTTTTAGTCATTTTGACCCGTTGGTAAATTATTTCACGGAGGCTAAAGTTCCTAATTTTATGAGCTATAACCCACGATTGTTGGCCATTTTCACTCATTTTGACCTATTGGCAAATAATTTCACGGAGGCCAAAATTCATGATTTCATGAGCTATACTCCACGATATTTTGCCATTTTTCTTCATTTTGACCCATTCGCAAATAATTTTGTTGACGCCAAAATACAAGATTTAATGCGCTACAACCCAAAGTTTTAAAAATGTTTCCTTGTGGCCAATTGGCAAATAATTCCTTGCAAGCAAAAATTCTTTATTTCGTGAGCAATAACTTGCAATTTTTAGCCATTTTTAGTTATTTTGAGCTAGTTGAGAAATAATTTCACACAGGCCAAAATGCAAAATTCATGAGCTATTACCCATGATTTTTGGCTATTTTTATTTATTTTTGACCCATTAGCAAAGAATTTCGTGGAGAAAACAATTCATGATTTCGTGAGCTATTACCAATAATTTTGTCTATTTTTAGTCATTTTGACCCATTGGCACATACCCGAATGCCAAAATTTATAATTTTAAATTTTGGCCAATTTTAGTCATTTCGACCCATTGGGGAATAATATCGCAGCGGCTAAAATTCATGATTTCATGAGTTGTAGCCAATTATTTTTGCCAATTTTAGTCATTTTGACTCATTGACACATAATTTTATGGAGGCTAAATTTTACAATTTCTTAGGCTATAACACAATTTTGGCCATTTTAGTCATTTCGGCCAATTGGCAAATAATTTTGCATAGGCCAACATTCATTATTGTCATAAGATATAACCCACGATTTTTGGCCATTTTTATTAATTTTGACCCATTGACAAATAATTTCAAGGATGTCGTAATTCACCATTTCATGAGGTATAACCTAGGTTTTTGACCTTTTTAGTGATTTCAACCTGTTGTCAAATAATTTTGTGGTGGAAAAAATTCATGCTTTCATGAGCAATAGCCCATGATTTTGGCCATTTTATGCCATTTCGACCGTTAGCAAATAATTCTACAGAGGCCAAAATTCACTATTTCATGGGCTATAAACCATGATTATTGGCCATTTTTAGTCATTTCAGCCCATGGTAAAAAAAAATTCGCGTACGCCAAAATTCACAAACTCGTTAATAATATCCCATGATATTTGACTGTATTTAGTCATTTTGATCCATTGGTAAATCATTCTCTGCAGGCTAAAATTCATGATTTCATGATGTATAATCCATGATTTTAACAATTTTAAGTCATTTCAATCCATTTGCAAATATTTTTGCGGAGACCAAAATTCACGATTTCATTAGCTGTAACCTACAATTTTTGGCCTTTCTGTCATTTTGACCTGTTGGCAAATAATTTCGTGGATACCAAAAATTACGATTTAATAAGCTATAACCCACAAATTTTGGCCCTTTTTTTTCATTTCGCCTATTGGTAAATAACTCCTAGGAGGCCAAAATTCATGGTTTAGTTAGTTTTAACTGACAATTTTTTATCATTTAAAATGTTTTCGGGCTGCTTGCAAATAACTTTAAAGAGTCCAAAATTCACGATTTCATGTGCAGTCACCCATAAGTTTTAAACAGTTTTTCCTTTCATCCCATTGGTAAATATTTCCTCAAAGGAAAAATTCATGATTCGTGAGCTATAGCCCAAGTTTTTTAGCCTTTGTTTTTTGTTATTTTGAGCTTGTTGATAAATAATTTCAAGGAGGCCAAAATATACGATTTCATAAGCTATAACCTACAATTATTTTTGCTATTTTTAGTCAATTGGACTCATTGGAAAGTAATTTCGCGAGGGCCAAAGTTCACAATCTCATGAGCTATAACTGAAATTGTGAATTTTGGCTCCACAAAATTATTCGCCAACAGATCAAAACAACTAAAAATGGCAAAAAATCATGGGTTATAGCTTATGAAAGCATGAATTTTAGCCGACGAGAACTTGACAACGGGTCAAAATGACTATGTACGCATCAAAAATTGCTGCGGAAACAGACTAAAAATGGCCAACAATTATAAGTTATAGCTCATGAAATCATGAATTTTGGTCTCCATGAAATTATTTAACAAGGGCTCATAACAACTAAAACTGGCTAAAACTTGTGGGTAATAGAATACGAAATCATGAATCTTGGCCTTCGCGAATTTATTTCTCACCGGGACGATTTGACTAAAAATGATAAAAGTCATGGGTCATAGCTCATAAAATCATGAATTTTACCCTCCATGAAATTATTTGATAATAGCTCGAAACAACTAACAATGCCAAAATTCATGGATTATTGCTGATGAAATCATGAACTTTGACCTCTATGGAATTTTTTTTAAAAGCGGGCTAAAATGTAAAAAATGGCCAAAATTCAATGGTTATATCTCATGAAATTATGAATTTTGTCCTCCACCAAATTATTTACATTTAGGTTGATACTACTAAGAATGGTAAAAATCATGGGTTATAGCTCATTAAATCGTGAATTTTGTCCTTAGCAAAATTATTTGACAACAGGTCAAAATAGCTAAGAATGGCCAAAAATCATGAGTTATAGCTCATGAAATAAAAAAATTTGGCCTCCATGAAATTATCTGACAATGGTGTGAAAAAACTAAAAATGGCCAAAAAATGTTGGTACTAGCAAACAAAATCATGAATTTTGGCCTACATTAAATTATTTGCCAATTGGTTGAATTGACAAAAAATGAAGTCGTGAAGTCGCTAATTTTCCCTTTGCAAAATTATTTAACAATGGCTCAAAATAACTACAATGGCCAAAAAAATAAGAGTTATAGCTTACGATATCATGAATTTTTGTCTTTGTGGAGTTATTTGCTAACAGGTCATAACGACTAAAAATGGCTAAAAATCAATGGCTATAGTTCAAGAAATTGAGAGTTTTGCTCTCGCAAAATTATTAGACAACGGCTTGATACAACTAAAAATCACCAGAAATGATAGGTAATAGCTGACGAAATTGTAAATTTTAGCCTCTATGAAATTATTTGCCAACGGGTCGAAACGACTAAAAATGGCCAAATGTCGTAGGTTATAGCTCATGAAATCATGAATTTTTGCCTATGAAATTATTTGACAACAGCTTGAAACAACTAAAAATAACCAAAAATCGTTAGTTAAAGCTTACTAAATTGTGAATTTCGGCCTCCGAGGCATTTTTTTAATAGTGGGTTGAAACAAAAGAAAAAAGGGCAAAAATTCGTGAGTCATAGCTCATGAAATCATAAATTTTGCACTTTGTGAAATTATCTACAATGACTGAAAATGGCCAAAGATGATTGATTATAGCTCATAAAATTGTGAATTTGGCCTTCGCGAAATTATAAGATAATGGCTCGAAATGACTAAAAATGACCAAAAGTTGTACATAATAGCTCACAAAATCATTAATTTTGGCCTCCATGAAATTATTTGCCATGGGATGAAACGACTAAAAATGGCAAAAAATCATGGTTTATAGCTCATGAAATCATAAATATTTTCCTTTAAGAAATTAATTTACAATAACTCAAAAATAACTAAAAATAATGAAATATCGCAGGTTAAAGCTCACAAAATAGTGAACTTTGGCCACTGAGGACATTTCTTGAACAGTTGGTCAAAAGAAAAAAAAGTGGCTTAAATTCGTGGGTTATAGCTCATGAAATCATAAATTTTAGCCTCAATGAAATTATTTGCCATGGGATGAAACGACTAAAAATGGCCAAAGATGATTGATTATAGCTCATAAAATTGTGAATTTTGGCTCCACAAAATTATTTAACAATGGCTCAAAATAACTACAATGGCCAAAAATCATGGGTTATAGCTCATGAAATCATGAATTTTGGCCTCCATGAAATTATTTGACAACAGCTTGAAACAACTAAAAATGGCCAACAATTATAAGTTATAGCTCATAAAATTGTGAATTTTGGCTCCACAAAATTATTCGCCAACAGATCAAAACAACTAAAAATGGCAAAAATCATGGGTTATAGCTTATGAAAGCATGAATTTTAGCCGACGAGAACTTGACAACGGTCAAAATGACTATGTACGCATCAAAAATTGCAAGGAAACAGACTAAAAATGGCCAACAATTATAAGTTATAGCTCATGAAATCATGAATTTTGGTCTCCATGAAATTATTTGATAATGGCTTGAAACAACTAAAAATGGCCAAAATTGTTGGTACTAGCATACAAAATCATGAATTTTGGCCTCCATGAAATTAATTGCTAATGGGTCAGAATGACTAAAAATGATAAAAAAATCATGGCTTATAGCTCATGAAATCGTGAATTTTTTCCTTCACAAAATTATTTGACAATGGCTCCAAATAACTAACAATGGCCAAAATTCTTGAATTATAGCTCATAAAATCATGAATTTTGGCCTCTGATAATTGTTTTGAACAGTGGGCCAAAACAAACAAATAGGCAAAATTCATGTGTTATTATGAAATTGTGAATTTTGGCCTTCGTAAAATTATTTGCCAATGGGTCAAAATGACTAAAAATGCCCAAAAATCACTGATTTTAGCACGTTAAATATGAATTTTAGCCTCTACCAAATTATTTTAGCAACTACCAAATTATTTGCCAACAGGTCGAAATGATTAAAAATAGCAAAAAATCATGGGTTATAGCTCAATAAATCGTGAATTCTGGCGTCCACGAATTTTTTTGACTATGGGTCAAAATGACTAAACATGGCTAAAAGTTATGGGTTATAGCTTATGAAATCGTGAATATTGACCTCCACGAAATTATTTACCATTCTGTCAAAATGGCTAAAACTGGAAAAAATTCATGGGTTTCACCTTATGAAATCGTGAAATTTGGCCTCCGCAAAATTATTTTACACTGGGTCTAAACGACTAAAAAAGGGAAAACTTTATGGGTTATAGTTCAGAAATCATAAAATTTGGCCTCTGCAAAATTATTTGCCAATGGGGTGAAATGACTAAAAATAAAAAAAATCATTGGTTATATAGTTCAAGAATTCATGAATTTTGGCATCCACAAAATTATTTGCCAAAGGGTCAAAATAAGTAAAAATGGCTAAAAATCAGGGGTTATAGCTCATGAAATATTGAATTTTGGCCCCCACGAAATTATTAGAAAATAGCTCGAAATAACTTAAATGACCAAAATTGTAGGTAATAGCTCGCGAAATCTAAAATTTTGGCCTCCACAAAATTATTTCCCAACAGATTGAAATGATTAAAAATAATAAAAAATCATGGGTTATAGCTCATGAAATCATGAATTTTTCCCTTAGCAAATATCTCTGACAACGACACGAAACAACTGAAAATGTCTTGAAATCGTGGGTTAAAGCTCATAAAATCTTGAATTTGAGCCTCCGAGGAATTCTTTTGAGCAGTGGGTTGAAATGAAAAAATGGGAAAAATTTGTGGGTTATAGCTCATTATAATCATGAATTTTGCTCTTTGTGAAATTATTTGCCAATGGGTCGAAGCAACTGAAAATGATCAAATATTATTAGTTATAGCTCATGAAATTGTGAATTTTGACCTCCATAAAAATATTTGCAACACGTCAAAATGATTAAAGATGGCTAAAAATCATAGGTTATAGCTTATGAAATTGTGAATTTTGGCCTCAGTGAAATTATTTGACAGCGGGTTGAAATGACTAAAAGTGGCTAAAATCGTGGGACCCTTGAAATCATGAATTTTAGACTCTGCAAAATTATTTAATAATGCCTCAAAACTACCAAAACCCAAAAATTATAGGCAATAGCTCATGAAATCACAAATTTTGGCCTCCAAGGTCCTACGATTTGCCAAAGGGTCAAAAGACTAAATATAGCTAAAAATCATGGGGTATAACACACAAAATCGTAAATAGTTGCTTCCACGTGCAAATGGGTCAAAATGATTAAAAATGGAAAAAAAAAACAATTATGGGTTATAGCTTATAAGATCGTAAAATTTGGCCGCTGTGAAATTATTTGTTAATAGTTTTAGCTCATGAAATCGTAAATTTTCGCCTACGTAAAATTATTTGCTAACAATTCAAAACTTTAAAAAATAGCCAAAAATCATGAATTATAGTTCATGAAATTGTGAATTTCAACCTTCGTAAAATTATTTTTCAAAGGGTCAAAACAATTAAAAATGCCAAAATTGTGCATTATAGCCCATGAAAACTTGTGAATTTTGGCATTCGCAAAATTATGAGCCAATGGTTGAAATGATTGAAAATGAATAAAAACCATGGGTTATAGACTGTGAAATTATTAATTTTGTCCACCATGAAATTATGTGCCAATGAGTCAAAATGAATAAAATATCCCAAAATAGCGGTTTATAACTCATGAAATCATGAATTTTGGCATTCATGAAATTGTCGAAAACGGCTTGAAACAACTAAAATGACCAAAAATTATAGGCAATAGCTCATGAAATCTAAAATTTTGGCCTCCACAAAATTATTTGGCATAGAAGAGACAAAACTTTGCATAAAATTGTGGGCTATAGCTCATGAAATTGTGAATTTTGGCCTCCATGAAATTATTTGACAATGGCTCCAAATAACCAACAATGGCCAAAATTCTTGAATTATAGCTCATAAAATCATGAATTTTGGCCTTCGTAAAATTATTTGCCAATGGGTCAAAATGACTAAAAATAACAAAAATCATGGGTTATAGCTCATGAAATCTAAAATTTTGGCCTCCACAAAATTATTTGCCAACAGTCGAAATGATTAAAAATAGTAAAAATCATGGGTTATAGCTCATGAAATTGTGAATTTTGGCCTCCATGAAATTATTTGCCAATGGGTCAAAATGACTAAACATGGCTAAAAGTTATGGGTTATAGCTTATGAAATTGTGAATTTTGGCCTCCATGAAATTATTTGCCAAAGGGTCAAAATAAGTAAAAATGGCTAAAAATCATAGGTTATAGCTCATAAAATCATGAATTTTGGCCTCGATAATTGTTTTGAACAAGCAAAAAACAAACAAATAGGCAAAATTCATGTGTTATCATGAAATTGTGAATTTTGGCCTTCGTAAAATTATTTGCCAATGGGTCAAAATGACTAAAAATGCCCAAAAATCACTGATTTTAGCATGTTAAATATGAATTTTAGCCTCTACCAAATTATTTTAGCAACTACCAAATTATTTGCCAACAGGTCGAAATGATTAAAAATAGTAAAAAATCATGGGTTATAGCCCAAGAAATCGTGAATTCTGGCGTCCACGAATTTTTTTGACTATGGGTCAAAATGACTAAACATGGCTAAAAGTTATGGGTTATAGCTTATGAAATCGTGAATATTGACCTCCACGAAATTATTTACCAATCTGTCAAAATGGCTAAAACTGGAAAAAATTCATGGGTTTCACCTTATGAAATCGTGAAATTTGGCCTCCGCAAAATTATTTTACACTAGGTCTAAAAGACTAAAAAAGGGAAAACTTTATGGGTTATAGCTCAGAAATCATAAAATTTGGCCTCTTCAAAATTATTTGCCAATGGGGTGAAATGACTAAAAATAAAAAAAATCATTGGTTATATAGTTCAAGAATTCGTGAATTTTGACATCCACAAAATTATTTGCCAAAGGGTCAAAATAAGTAAAAATGGCTAAAAATCAGGGGTTATAGCTCATGAAATATTGAATTTTGGCCCCCACGAAATTATTAGAAAATGGCTCGAAATAACTTAAATGACCAAAAATTATAGGTAATAGCTCATGAAATCTAAAATTTTGGCCTCCACAAAATTATTTCCCAACAGATTGAAATGATTAAAAATAGCAAAAATCATGGGTTATAGCTCATAAAATCATGAATTATAGTTCATGAAATTGTGAATTTCAACCTTCGTAAAATTATTTTTCAAAGGGTCAAAACAATTAAAAATGCCAAAATTGTGCATTATAGCCCATGAAAACTTGTGAATTTTGGCATTCGCAAAATTATGAGCCAATGGTTGAAATGATTGAAAATGAATAAAAACCATGGGTTATAGACTGTGAAATTATTAATTTTGTCCACCATGAAATTATGTGCCAATGAGTCAAAATGAATAAAAATATCCCAAAATAGCGGTTTATAACTCATGAAATCATGAATTTTGGCATTCATGAAATTGTCAGAAAATGGCTTGAAACAACTAAAAATGACCAAGAATTGTAGGCAATATCTCATAAAATAAAAAATTATGGCCTGCACAAAATTATTTGGCATAGAAGAGACAAAACTTTGCATAAAATTGTGGGCTATAGCTCATGATATTGTAAATTTTTTCCTCCGTGAATGTCTTTGACAACGGCTCGAAATAACCAAAAAGGGCCTGAGATCATGGATCAAAGCTCACAAAATCGTGAATTTTGACCTTTGAAGAATTTTGTTTGAACAGCAGGTCAAAAGGCAAAAAATGACAAAAAGGTGGGTTGTAGCTCATGAAATCTTAAAATTTAGCCTCCCCAAAATTATTTGCCAACAGGTCGAAATGACTTAAAATGGTTAAAGATCATTGGTCATAGCTAATAAAATTGAGGAATCTAATCTCCATTAAAGTATTTTCCATCGGGTCAAAAAGACTAAAAATGGCCAAAGATTGTGGGTTATAGCTTATAAAATCGTGAATTTTAGCCTCTATGAGATTATTTGACAATAGGGTTAAAATGACTAAAAAGGCTAAAAATCACAAGTTATAGCTCATAAAATCATGAATTTTGCCCGACTCGAAATTATTTGACAATAGCTCGAAAAAATGGAATATGGCCAAAAATTGTGGGTACTAGCATACGAAATCATTAATTTTGACCTTCACGAATTTTTTTGCCAGTGGGTAGAAATGAATAAAAGTGATAAAAAATCGTTGGTTATAGCTCATGAAATTCTGAATTTTACCCTCCACAAAATTGTTTGACAATAGTTTGAAATAACTACAATGGCAAATAATCATGGGTTATAGCTCACAAAATCATGAATTTTGGTCTCGAGGATTTTGCTTTGTGAACAATGGGTCAAAACAAAAAAAATGGCTAAAATTCATGAGTTATAGCTCATGAAATTGTGAATTTTGGCCTCCGTGAAATTATTTTACAATGACTTGAAACAGCTAAAAATGACCAAATATTATAGCTAACAAATCACAAAATAAAAAATATTAGCCTCCACGAAATTATTTGCCAATAGGTCAAAACAACTATAATGTCCAAAATTTGTGGGTTATAGCTCATGAAATTTTAATTTTTTGTCTACGTGAAGTTCATTGACAATGGCTAAAAAACAACTAAAAATGGCAAGAAATCATGAGTTAAGACTCACAAAATTGTGTATTCTAACCTCCGAGGAATTTTTGGAACATTGGGTCTAAACAAAAAGGGCCAAATTTTGTATCTTATAGCTCATGAAATCATAAATTTTGGCCTCCACGAAATTATTTGTCAGTAGGTCGAAACGACTCAATATGGCTAAAGATCATAGGTTATAGCTCATGAAATTGTGATTTTGACATCCACGAAATTGTTCACCGACATGGTCAAAATGACTAAAAATGGCCAAAAACGTGGGTTATAACTCATGAAATTGGGAATTTTGGCCTCCACAAAATTATTTAAAACAGCTCAAAATGACTAAATATGGCCAACAATTGTGTGTTATGGCTCATGAAATAGTGAATTTTGGCCTCTATGAAATTATCAGAAAGTGGCTCGAAACAACTAAAAATGGTCAAAATTTCACCTTTGTGGCATGACTAAAAATGTCAAATAATCGTGGGTTATGGCTCATGAATTCTTGAATTTTGGCCTTTGTGAAATTATTTGCCAATGTGTAGAAACGACTAAAATTGGCAAAAAGTCGTGGGTTATATAGCACATGAAATTGTAAAGTTTGGGCTCCTCAAAATTATTAACAATTAGTTTAAAATAATTAACAATAGCCAATAATTAAGGGTTATAACTCTTGAAATCGTGAATTTTTCCCTGTGCGAAATTTGTTTGCCAAGCGGTCAAAATGACTAAAAATGATTAAAAATCATGGGTTATAGCACTTAAAATCGTGAATTTTTGCCTCCACATACCAATGGGTCGAAACGGCTAAAATGGAAAAACAAATCGTGGGTTATAGCTTATTAAATCGTGAAATTTTGCATCTGCAAAATTATTTGTCAATGGTCTAAATGACTAAACATGGAGAACAACGATGAGTTATGGCTCATGAAATCATGAATTTGGGCCTCCGCGAAATTATTTGCTAACAAGTCGAAACTACAAAAATAGCCAAAATTTGTGTGTTATAGCTCATGAAAATATGGATTTTAGACTCTATGAAATTAGTTGCCACTGGTCTAAATGATTAAAAATGAATAAAAATTGTGGGTTATAGCCCTTGAAATTATGAATTTTATGTGCTAATGTGTCGAAATGACTAAAAACGTACCAAAATAGTGGGTTATAGCTCATAAAATTGTGAATTTTTACCTTCGTGAAATTATTTACCAATGGGTCAAATGACTAAAAATAGAAAATTATCATGGGTTATAGCTTATAAAATTATAAATTTTAGCCTCCATGAAATTATTTACCAATGCGTCTAAATGACTAAAAATGGTAAAAAAATGAAGGTTGTAGCTTATAAAAGCGTAAAGTTTAGCCTCCATAAAATTATTTGCCAACGGGTCAAAATGACTGAAAATGGTCAAAAGCCATTGGTTATAGCTCAAGAAATCGTGAAATTTGGTCTACATGAAGTTATTTGCCAATAGGTCAAAATAACTAAAAATAGCCAAAAATCGTCGGTTATAACTCTTGAAACCTTGAATTTTGGCTTCTGTGAAATTATAAGATAATAGCTTAGGAAAACAAAAAAGACAAAATATTGTAGGTAATAGATCATGAAATCATAAATTTTGGTCTCCACAAAATTTTTTGCCAACGAGTCAAAATGACTAAAAATATCTAAAAATCGTGGGTTATAGCTCTTGAAATCGTGAACTTTAGCCTTGGCGAAATTCTTTGACAACCGCTCAAAACAACTAAAAATTGCTAGAAATTGTAGGTTAAAGCACATGAAATCATGATTTCAGCCTTTGAGGATTTTTTTAATAGTGGGTCAAAGAGGAAAAAAAGGGCAAAAAATCTTGGGCTGTAGCTCATGAAGTCACGAATTTTGGATAGCGTGAAAGTATTTGTCAATAGGTCAAAATGACTGAAAATGGACAAAGATCATTAGTTATAGCTCTTGAAATTTTGAAATTTGACCTCCGCAAAATTATTTTCCAACGGTCAAAAAGATTAAAAATGGCAAAAAATCATGCGTTATACCTTATGAAATCATGATTTTTCGTCTATAGGAGATTATTTAATAATGGGTCAAAATAAATAAAAATAACCAAAAAATGTTGGTTATAGCTCATGAAATTATGAATTTGGGCCTACTCGAAATTATTTGACAATGGCTCGAAACATAAAATAATGGCCAAAACTTTTGGATAGGCGTACGATATCATGAAATTTGGCCTCCATGAAATTATTTTTCAATAGGTCATAATAACTAAAAATGACAAGAAATCATTGGTTATATCGATTATAAAATGTGAATTTTGCCCTCTGCAAAATTATTTGGCAATGGCTCGAAACAACTACAATGGCCAAAAATCATGGGTTATATCTCATAAAATTATAAATTTTTGTCTCTGAGGATTTTTTTGAATAGTGGGTCGAAATGGAAAATGGCCAAAATTAATGGGTTATAGCTCATGGGATCGTTAATTTTTCCCTCTGTGAAAATACTAGACAATGGCTCCAAACAACTAAAAATAACCAAAAAATATATGTAATAGCTCACAAAATCATAAATTTTGGCCTCCACGAAATTATTTACTAATTGGTTGAAACAACTAAAAAATGGCCAAAAATCACGGCTTATAGCTTATAAAATCATGAAATTTTATACTTTTACAAAATTCATTGACAATGGCTCGAAACAACTAAACATGGCCAGAAATCGTGGGTTGAAGCTCACGAAATCATAAATTTTTTGCTCTAAGGATTTTTTTGAATTGCGGGTCGAAACAAAAAAATGGCTAAAATTCATAGGTTATAGCTCATGAAATCATAAATTTTGGCCTTCCAAAAATTATTTGTCAATAGGTAAAAATGACAAAAAATGGCCAAACATCATTGGTTATAGCTCATGAAATTGCGAATTTTGACCTTGCGAAGCTATTCACAAACATGTCAAAATGACTAACATTGTCAAAAATCGTAGGTTATAGCTCATGAAATCATAAATTTTGGCCTTCCAAAATTATTTGTCAATAGGTCAAAATGACTAACATTGTCAAAAATCGAAGGTTACAGCTCATGAAATTGTGAATTTTGCTCTCTACAAAATTATTTAACAATGAGTCGAAACAATTAACAATTGCCAAAAATCATGGGCCGTAGCTCACAAAATCATGAAATTTGGTTTCGAGGAGTTTTTTTGAATAGTGGGTTGAAACGAACAAGATGGCCAAGATTCATGGGTTACAGCTCTTAAAATCATGAATTTTGCCTCTACAAAATTAGTCGTCAATGTGCCAAAATGACTAAAATTGCTAAAAAAACCATAGGTTGCAGTGCATGAAATCGTGAATTTTGGCCTCCACGAAATTATTTGTAAATGGATTGAAATGCGTAAAAATGGCCAAAATACTGGGTTATAGCTCAAGAAATCTTGAATTTTAGCCTCCACCAAATTATTTGACAATGGCTCGAAACCACTAATAATGGCCAAAATTGTGGGCAATTGCATACCAAATCATGAATTTTGGCATACGTGAAATTATTTCTCAATTGGTTAAAATGACTGAAAATGATAAAAATTTGTTGGTTATAGCTCCTAAAATCATGAATTTTTCCCTCCGTGAAATTATTTAACAATGGTTCAAAAGAACTAATAATGGCCAAAAATCGTGAGTTATAGCTCATAAAATCTTGAATCTTAGTGTTCAACGATTTTTTTACAGTGGGTCAAAACCAAAAAATGGATGAAATTCATGGGTTATAGCTCTTAAAATGGTGAAATTTGTCCTCTGTAAAATTATGTGTTAATGGGTCAAAATGACTAAAATTGCCAAAAATCGTAGGTTATAGCTCATGAAATCATGTATTTGGGCCTCCACAAAATTATTTGCCAACAAGTTGAAATAATTAAAAATGGCCAAAAAATATGAGTTATAGCTCAATAAATCAAGAATTTTTATCTCCACAAAATTATTGGCCAACGGGACGAAACAACTGAAAATGGCCAAAATCATGAGTTATTTTGCTCACGAAATCTTGAAGTTTGGACTCCACAAAATAAGCTACCAATGGTTCGAAAGAACTAAATATGTCAAATAATCGTGGGTTATAGCTCATGAATTTGTGAATTTTGTCCTTCGTGAAATTATTCATTAATGGGTGGAAACAAATAAAAAATGGCCAAAAGTCATGGATTATATAGTGCATGAAATTCTAAAGTTTGGACGCCACAAAATTATTAACAATTGATTTAAAAAAACTAAAAATAGCCAATAATTATTGGTTATAACTCATGAAATCATGAATTTTACCCTCCGCAAAATTTATTTGGTAATGGATCAAAATGACTAAAAATGGCTAAAAACCATTGGTTATAGCACATGAAATCATAAACTATTTCCTTGACATACCAAGGGGTTGAAACGACTAAAAATGGAAAAATAAATTATGGGTTATAGCTCAAGAAATTGTGAAATTTAGCCCCCACAAAATTATTTATCAAAGGTCTAAATGTGTAAAAATGGAGAATAATCATGGGTTATAGCTCATGAAATTATGAATTTTGGCCTCAGCAAATTAATTTGCCCATGGGTCGAAACGATTAAAAAGGGTAAAAATTTGTAGGTTATTGCCCATGAAAAATCGTGAATTTTGCCTCTCCAAATTATGTGCTAATGGGTCAAAACGATTAAAAATGAAAAAAACTATAGGTTGTAGCCCATGAAATCGTGAATTTTGGCCTCCACAAAATTATTTGCCAATGGATCAAAATGACTAAAAATGGTTAAAATTAGTGGGTTATAACTCATGAAATCATGAATTTTACCTCCATAAAATTTATTTGGTAATGGATCAAAATGACTAAAATGGCTAAAACCATTGGTTATAGCACATGAAATCATAAACTATTTCCTTGACATACCAAGGGGTTGAAACGACTAAAAATGGAAAAATAAATTATGGGTTATAGCTCAAGAAATTGTGAAATTTAGCCCCACAAAATTATTTATCAAAGGTCTAAATGTGTAAAATGGAGAATAATCATGGGTTATAGCTCATGAATTTGTGAATTTTGGCCTCCACAAAATTATTTGCCAATGGGTCAAAATGACTAAAAATAGCCAAAAATTATGGGTTATAGCTCATGAAATCATGAATTTTGGCCTCAGCAAAATTATTTGCCAATGGATCAAAATGATTAAAAATGGTTAAAAATTGTAGGTTATTGCCCATGAAAAATCGTGAATTTTTGCCTCTCCGAAATTATGTGCTAATGTGTCAAAACGATTAAAAATGAAAAAAACTATAGGTTGTAGCCCATGAAAATGTGAATTTTGACCTTCATAAAATTATGTGCCAATGATTCGAAATGACTAAAAATGGTTAAAATTAGTGGGTTATAACTCATGAAATCAAGAATTTTAGCCTTCGTGAAATTATTTCCTAGCAGATCGAAATGACTAAAAATTGATAAAAATACATGGATTATAGGTTATGAAATCGTGAATTTTGGCCTTCACGAAATTATTCACGAATGGGTCTAAATGACTAAAAATAGCCAAAAATTATGGGTTATAGGTCTTAATATTGTAAAGTTTGTCCTCCGCCAAATATATTTGCCAATGGGTCAAAATGACCTAAAATGGCCAAAAATCTTGAAATTTGGCCTCTGATGTTGTTTGCCAACGGATCAAAATAACTAAAAATGGCAAAAAATCATGGGTTATAGCTCACAAAAACATGAGTTTTGGCCTCCGTAAAATTATTAGATAATGTCTCGAAGTAACTAAAAATGACCAAAATTTGTCGGTAATAGCTCATGAAATCATAAATTTTGGCCTCGATAAATTTATTTGCTAATGGATCGAATCCATTGAAAATAGCCAAAAATTATGGGTTATAGCTCATAAAATTATGAAATTTTACCTCCGCAAAATTATTTGACACAAGCTCAAAAAAGTAAAAATGGCAAGAAATTATGGGTTAAAGCTCACGAAATCGTGAATTTTTCTCTTCGAGGAAATATTTTGAAAAGTGTGTCGAAAAAAAATGGAAAAAGTCATGGGTTGTAACTCACAAAATCATAAATTTTGCACTCCACAAAATTATTTGCCAACGGGTTGAAACAATTGAAAATGGTTGAAAATCATGTTTTATAGCTGATGAATTTTGAATTTTTTCTTCAGCAAAATTCACTAACAATGACTCAAAACTACTAAAAATGGCAAGAAATCATGGGTTCAAGCAAACAAAATTGTGAATTTACCCTACGATGAATTTTTTGAACAGTGGATCGAATCAAGAAAATGGCTAAAATTCATGGGTTATAGCTCATGAAGCCACAAATATTGGCCTGCACGAAATTATTTTCCAAAAGGTCAAAATGGCTTAAAATGGCCAAAGATCATTGGTTATAGCTCACGAAATTATGAATTTTGACCTCCGCGAAATTATTCGCCAACATGTCAAAACAATCAAAATTGGCCAAAAATCGTGGGTTATAGCTCATAAAATATTGAATTTTGGCCTCCGTGAAATTATTTGACAATAGCTTGAAATGGCTTAATATGACCAACAATTGTGAGTTATAGCTCATGAATTTGTGAATTTTGGCCTCCACAAAATTATTTATAGATAATAGCATACAAAATCATGAATTTTGGCCTTGAAGTTATTTGTCAATGGGTGAAATGACTAAAAATGGTGAAAAATCATTGGTTCTGACTCATAAATTGTGAATTTTACCTCCATCAAATTATTGGCCAACAGGTTGAAGCGATTAAAAATGCTAAAAATCATGTGTTATAACTCTTGAAATCGTGAATTTTACCCTTCGCAAAATTATTTGTGATGGCTTCGATAGAGCTAATAATGGCCAAAAATCATGGGTTATAGCTCATAAAATCGTGAATTTTAAGCACATGGATTATAGCTCTTGAAATGAAAAATGGCCTAAATTGTTGGATTATAGCTCTTGAAATTGTGAATTTTGTCTTTTGTAAAATTATTTGTCAATGGGTCAAAATGACTAAAATTAGGAAAAATTATAGGTTATAGCTCATGAAATCGCTGATATGTGGTCTCCACAAAATTATTTGCCAACGGGTCGAAATGACTAAAAATTGCCAAAAATATGAGTTATCGCTCAACAAATCATGAATTTTTGTCTCTGCAGAATTATTTGCCAATAGATTGAAATGACTGAAAATGGCCAAAAGCATGGGTTATTTTGCTCATGAAATGATAAAGTCTGGACTACGAAAAATTAGTTACTAATGGTTTGAAATGACTAAAAATGTCAAATAATCATGGGTTGCAGCTCAGAAATTTGTGAGTTTTGGGCTTCATGAAATTATTTGCCAATGGGTCGAAAGGACTAAAAATGACCAAAAATTATAAGTAATAGCTCATAAAATCATAAATTTTGGCCTCCACAAAATTATTTGCCAACGGGTTGAAACAATTGAAAATGGTTGAAAATCATGTTTTATAGCCGATGAATTTTGAATTTTTCTTCACAAAATTCACTAACAATGACTCAAAACTACTAAAATGGCAAGAAATCATGGGTTCAAGCAAACAAAATTGTGAATTTACCCTACGATGAATTTTTGAGCGATTGGATCGAATCAAGAAAATGGCTAAAATTCATGGGTTATAGCTCATGAAATCATGAATTTTGGCCTGCACGAAATTATTTTCCAAAAGGTCAAAATGGCTTAAAATGGCCAAAGATCATTGGTTATAGCTCACGAAATTATGAATTTTGACCTCCGCAAAATTATTCGCCAACATGTCAAAACAATCAAAATTGGCCAAAAATCGTGGGTTATAGCTCATAAAATATTGAATTTTGGCCTCCGTGAAATTATTTGACAATAGCTTGAAATGGCTTAATATGACCAACAATTGTGAGTTATAGCTCATGAATTTGTGAATTTTGGCCTCCACAAAATTATTTATAGATAATAGCATACAAAATCATGAATTTTGGCCTTCGCGAAGTTATTTGTCAATGGGTCGAAATGACTAAAAATGGTGAAAAATCATTGGTTACAGCTCATAAATTGTGAATTTTTACCTCCATCAAATTATTGGCCAACAGGTTGAAACGATTAAAAATGCTAAAAATCATGTGTTATAACTCTTGAAATCGTGAATTTTACCCTTCGCAAAATTATTTGACAGTAGCTCGATAGAGCTAATAATGGCCAAAAATCATGGGTTATAGCTCATAAAATCGTGAATTTTAGCGCACATGGATTATAGCTCTTGAAATGAAAAAATGGCTTAAATTGTTGGATTATAGCTCTTGAAATTGTGAATTTTGTCTTTTGTAAAATTATTTGTCAATGGGTCAAAATGACTAAAATTAGGAAAAATTATAGGTTATAGCTCATGAAATCGCGATATGTGGTCTCCACAAAATTATTCGCGAACAAGTCGAAACAGCTAAAAATTGCCAAAAAATATGAGTTATCGCTCAACAAATCATGAATTTTTGTCTCTGCAGAATTATTTGCCAATAGATTGAAATGACTGAAAATGGCCAAAAGCATGGGTTATTTTGCTCATGAAATGATAAAGTCTGGACTACGAAAAATTAGTTACTAATGGTTTGAAATGACTAAAAATGTCAAATAATCATGGGTTGTAGCTTCGAGAAATTTGTGAGTTTTGGGCTTCATGAAATTATTTGCCAATGGGTCGAAAAGGACTAAAATGACCAAAATTATAAGTAATAGCTCATGAAATTGTGAGTTTTGTCCTTCACCAAATTATTTGCTGACAGACCGAAATGAATAAAAATGGCCAAAAATCATGGCTTATAGCTAATGAAATAGTGAATTTTGGCTTCCATGAAAGTAATTGGCAACGGGTCAAATGACTAAAAATGGCCAAAATAATTGGGTTTTAGCTCATGAATTCGTGATTTTTGGCCTTCGTGAAACTATTTGCCAATAGGTCAAAATGCCTAAAAATGGCAGAAAATCAAGGGTTCTATACCATATGAAATCATGAAGTTTACGCTCAGAAAAATTATTTACAATTGCTTTAAAATAACTTAAAATAGCTAATAACTATGGGTTATAACTTATGAAATCATGAATTTTGGCCTCCACAAAATTATTTGCCAATGGGTCGAAAAGACTAAAATAACCAAAATTTGTGGATTATAGCTAATGAAATCATGAATTTTGGCCTTCGTGAAACTATTTGCCAATAGGTCAAAATGCCTAAAATGGTAGAAAATCAAGGGTTCTATACCATATGAAATCATGAAGTTTAGCTCAGAAAAATTATTTACAATTGCTTTAAAATAACTTAAAATAGCTAATAACTATGGGTTATAACTTATGAAATCATGAATTTCACCCTCCAAAAAATTTGTTTGCCTAGGGGTCAAAATTACTTAAAATAGCTAAAAATTATTGGTTATAGCACTAGAAATTGTGAAGTTTTGCCTCGACATACGAATGGGTCAAAATGACTAAAAATAGAAAAAATATTATAGTATATAGCTCATGAGATCGTGAAATTTAACCCATGCGAAATTATTTGTCAATGGTCTAAATGAGTAGAAATGGAATGTAATCATGGGTGATAGCCCATGAAATAATGAATTTTGGCCTCCGCCAAATTATTTGCCAATGGGTCGTAACTACAAAAAAGGGCCAAAAGTCATAGGTTATAGCTCATAAAATCGTGAATTTTAGCCTCCGTGAATTTATTTTGCCAGCGGATCAAAACGATTAATATGGCAAAAAATCGTGGGTTACAACCTATGAAAAATCGTGAATATTGGCCTCGATGAAATTATGTGCCAACGGGCCAAAACGGTTAAAAATGAGCAAAATCTGTGGGTTATAACCCATGGAATCGTGAATTTTAGCCTCCATGAAATTATGTGCCAATGAGTAGAAATGACTAAAAATAGCCCTAAATAGTGGGTTATAACTCATGAAACTTGAATTTTGGCCTCCACAAAATTATTTGCCAATGGGTCAAAATGACTAAAAATAGCTAAAAATCATGGGTTATAGCTCATGAAATCATGAATTTTGGCCTCCACAAAATTATTAGCGAACAAGTCGAAATAGCTAAAATTGCCAAAAGTTGTGGGTTATAGCTCATAAAATCGTGAATTTTAGCCTCAGTGAAATTATTAACAACGGGTTGAAATGACTAAAAATAGCCAAAATCATGGGTTATAGCTCATGAATTTGTGAATTTTGGCCTCCACAAAATTATTTATAGATAATAGCATACAAAATCATGAATTTTGGCCTTCGCAAAGTTATTTGTCAATGGGTCGAAATGACTAAAAATGGTGAAAAATCATTGGTTACAGCTCATAAAATTGTGAATTTTTGCCTCCATCAAATTATTGGCCAACAGGTTGAAACGATTAAAAATGCTAAAAATCATGTGTTATAACTCTTGAAATCGTGAATTTTACCCTTCGCAAAATTATTTGACAGTAGCTCGACAGAGCTAATAATGGCCAAAAATCATGGGTTATAGCTCATAAAATCGTGAATTTTAGCGCACATGGATTGTTTTAATAGTCGGTCGAAATGAAAAATGGCCTAAATTGTTGGATTATAGCTCTTGAAATCGTGAATTTTGTCTTTTGTAAAATTATTTGTCAATTGGTCAAAATGACTAAAATTGGGAAAAATTATAGGTTATAGCTCATAAAATCGCGATATGTGGTCTCCACAAAATTATTCGCGAACAAGTCGAAATAGCTAAAAATTGCCAAAAAATATGAGTTATCGTTCAACAAATCCTGAATTTTTGTCTCTGCAGAATTATTTGCCAATAGGTTGAAATGACTGAAAATGGCCAAAAGCATGGGTTATTTTGCTCATGAAATGATAAAGTCCGGACTATGAAAAATTAGTTACTAATGGTTGAAATGACTAAAAATGTCAAATAATCATGGGTTGTAGCTCGAAATTTGTGAGTTTTGGGCTTAATGAAATTATTTGCCAATGGGTCGAAAAGACTAAAAATAACCAAAAATTATAAGTAATAGCTCATAAAATCATAAATTTTGGCCTCCACAAAATTATTTGCCAACGGGTCGAAATGACTAAAAATAGCCAAAAATCATGGGTTAAAAGCTCACAAAATCATGAATTTGACCTCAGGAGTCTTTTAACAAGGTGAAATGATAGAAATTTGTTGGTTATAGTTCATGAAATCATAAATTTTAGCCTCAAGAAATTATTTACCAATGGGTGAAACGACTTAAAATGGCCACAGATCATAGGTTATAGCTCATAAAATCGTGAATTTTAGCCTCCGTGAAATTATTTTGCCAGTGGATCAAAGCGATTAATATGGCAAAAATCATGGGTTACAACCTATGAAAATCGTGAATATTGGCCTCGATGAAATTATGTGCCAACGGGCCAAAACGGTTAAAAATGAGCAAAATCTGTGGGTTATAACCCATGGAATCGCGGAATTTTAGCCTCCATGAAATTATGTGCCAATGAGTAGAAATGACTAAAAATAGCCCTAAATAGTGGGTTATAACTCATGAAACTTGAATTTTGGCCTCAGAAATTATTTGCCAATGGATCAAAGTTATAAAATGATTAAAAAACATTGGTTATATCTCATGAAATTATGAATTTTTTCCTTCGTGAAATTATATAACAATGGCTCGGAACAACTAACAATGGCCAAAACTCGTGGGTTATAGCTCACCAAATCATGAATTTTGGCCTTTGAGGATTTTTTTGAGCAGTTGGTCAAAACAAAAAAAGGGCTGAAATTCATGGGTTATAGCCCTCGAAATCGTGAATTTTAGCCTCCGTGAAACTATTTGCAATGGGTCGAAATGCTAAAAATTGCTAAAAATTCTACGTTATAGCTCATGAAATCATGAATTTTGGCCTTTGAGAAATTATTTCCAATGAGTTGAAATGACTAAAAGTAGCCAAAAAATATGAGTTATAGCTCACAAAATCGACGATTTTTGTCTCCACATAATTACTTGCAAGCGGAATGAAACAACTAAAATGGCTAAAATCGGGTTATATTGCTCATGACATATTGAAGTTTGGACTCCAAAAATTAGTTACCAATGGTTTCAAATGATTGAAAATAACAAATAATTGTGGTTATAGCTCATGAATTGTGAATTTTGGCCTTCGTGAAACTATTTGCCAATAGGTCAAAATGCCTAAAATGGTAGAAAATCAAGGGTTCTATACCATATGAAATCATGAAGTTTAGCTCAGAAAAATTATTTACAATTGCTTTAAAATAACTTAAAATAGCTAATAACTATGGGTTATAACTTATGAAATCATGAATTTCACCCTCAAAAATTTGTTTGCCTAGGGGTCAAAATTACTTAAAATAGCTAAAAATTATTGGTTATAGCACTAGAAATCGTGAATTTTTGCCTCGACATATGAATGGGTCAAAATGACTAAAAATAGAAAAAATTATAGTTTATAGCTCATGAGATCATGAAATTTAACCCATGCGAAATTATTTGTCAATGGTCTAAATGAGTAGAAATGGAATGTAATCATGGGTGATAGCCCATGAAATAATGAATTTTGGCCTCTGCCAAATTATTTGCCAATGGGTCATAACCACAAAACAGGGCCAAAAGCCATAGGTTATAGCTCATAAAATCGTGAATTTTAGCCTCCGTGAAATTATTTTGCCAGCAGATCAAAACGATTAATATGGCAAAAAATCATGGGTTACAACCTATGAAAAATCGTGAATATTGGCCTCGATGAAATTATGTGCCAACGGGCCAAAACGGTTAAAAATGAGCAAAATCTGTGGGTTATAACCCATGGAATCGTGAATTTTAGCCTCCATGAAATTATGTGCCAATGAGTAGAAATGACTAAAAAATAGCCCTAAATAGTGGGTTATAACTCATGAAACTTGAATTTTGGCCTCTGCAAAATTATTTGCCAATGGATCAAAGTTATAAAAATGATTAAAAAACATTGGTTATATCTCATGAAATTATGAATTTTTTCCTTCGTGAAATTATATAACAATGGCTCGGAACAACTAACAATGGCCAAAACTCGTGGGTTATAGCTCACCAAATCATGAATTTTGGCCTTTGAGGATTTTTGAGCAGTTGGTCAAAACAAAAAGGGCTGAAATTCATGGGTTATAGCCCTGAAATCGTGAATTTTAGCCTCAGTGAAACTATTTGCAATGGGTGAAATGCTAAAATTGCTAAAAATTCTACGTTATAGCTCATGAAATCATGAATTTTGGCCTTTGAAATTATTTCCAATGAGTTGAAATGACTAAAAGTAGCCAAAAATATGAGTTATAGCTCACAAAATCGGCGATTTTGTCTCCACATAATTACTTGCAAACGGAATGAAACAACTAAAAATGGCTAAAATCTGGGTTATATTGCTCATGACATATTGAAGTTTGGACTCCAAAAAATTAGTTACCAATGGTTTCAAATGATTGAAAATAACAAATAATTGTGGTTATAGCTCATGAATTCGTGAATTCTGGCCTTCGCAAAATTATTTGCTAATGGGTCGAAACGACTAAAAATGGCAAAAAATCATAGGTTGTATAGTGCATGAAATCGTGAAGTTTGGGCTCCGCAAAATTATTAACAAACTAATTTAACTAAAAATAGCTAATAATTATGGGTTATAACACATGAATTTGTGAATTTTGCTTTTCGCAAAATTTATTTGCTAGGAGGACAAAACAATTAAAAATGTCAAGCAATCATGTTTTATAGCACATGTAATCACGAATTTTTGGCTCCACATACCAATGGGTCAAAGCGACTAAAAATAGAAAACCATGAGTTATAATTCATGAAATCAAATAATTTGGCCTCTGAAATTACTTGTCAATGGTCAAAATGAGTAAAAATGGAGGATAATCATGGGTTATAACTCACGAAATCATGAATTTTAGCCGACAAAATTATTTGCCAATGGTTCATAACGATAAAAAGGCTAAAATCATTGGCTCTCGAGCTTGAATTAGTGAATTTTGGCCTCCAAGAAATTATTTGCCAATGGATCAAAGTTATAAAATGATTAAAAATGATAAAAATTATGCGTTATAGTACATGAAATTGTGAGGTTTGGGCTCGCAAAATTATTTGCTAATGGGTCGAAACGACTAAAAATGGCAAAAAATCATAGGTTGTATAGTGCATGAAATCGTGAAGTTTGGGCTCCGCAAAATTATTAACAAACTAATTTAACTAAAAATAGCTAATAATTATGGGTTATAACACATGAATTTGTGAATTTTGCTTTTCACAAAATTTATTTGCTAGGAGGACAAAACAATTAAAAATGTCAAGCAATCATGTTTTATAGCACATGTAATCACGAATTTTTGGCTCCACATACCAATGGGTCAAAACGACTAAAAATAGAGAAAACCATGAGTTATAATTCATGAAATCAAATAATTTGGCCTCTGCGAAATTACTTGTCAATGGTCAAAATGAGTAAAAATGGAGGATAATCATGGGTTATAACTCCTGAAATCATGAATTTTAGCTTCGACAAAATTATTTGCCAATGGTTCATAACGATAAAAAGGCTAAAAATCATTGGCTCTCGAGCTTGAAATCGTGAATTTAAGCCTCCACGAAATTATTTTCCAACGGGTCAAAATGACTTAAAATAGCCAAAAATCATGGGTTATAGCTCAGTAAATGGTGAATTTTAGCCTCCACGAAATTATTTGACAACGGGTCGAAATAACTTAAAATAGACAATAATTGTGAGTTATACCTTATGAAATCATGAGTTTTAACCACCACAAAATTATTTGACAATATCTCAAAACAACAAAAAAATGGCCAAAATTCGTCGGTAATAGCAAATGAAATCATGAATTTTGGCTTCCATAAATTATTTGTCAATGAATAGAAATGATTAAAAGTAACAAAAATTATGGGTTATAGCTCATAAAATCGTGAATTTTAGCCTCCACGAAATTATTTTCCAACGGGTCAAAATGACTTAAAATAGCCAAAAATCATGGGTTATAGCTCAAGAAATGGTGAATTTTAGCCTCCACGAAATTATTTTCCAACGGGTCAAAATGACTTAAAATAGCCAAAAATCATGGGTTATAGCTCATGAATTAGTGAATTTTGGCCTTCACGAAATTATTGTGAAAGGGTAGAAATGACTACAAAAGGCCAAAAGTCATAGGTTATATAGTACATGAAATTGTGAGGTTTGGGCTCGCAAAATTATTAACAAACTAATTTAACTAAAATAGCTAATAATTATGGGTTATAACACATGAATTGTGAATTTTGCTTTTCACAAAATTTATTTGCTAGGAGGACAAAACAATTAAAAATGTCAAGCAATCATGTTTTATAGCACATGTAATCACGAATTTTTGGCTCCACATACCAATGGGTCAAAACGACTAAAAATAGAGAAAACCATGAGTTATAGCTCATGAAATCAAATAATTTGGCCTCTGCGAAATTACTTGTCAATGGTCAAAATGAGTAAAAATGGAGGATAATCATGGGTTATAACTCCTGAAATCATGAATTTTAGCTTCGACAAAATTATTTGCCAATGGTTCATAACGATAAAAAAGGCTAAAAATCATTGGCTCTCAAGCTTGAAATCGTGAATTTAAGCCTCCACGAAATTATTTTCCAACGGGTCAAACTGACTTAAAATAGACAAAAATCATGGGTTATAGCTCAGTAAATGGTGAATTTTAGCCTCCACGAAATTATTTGACAACGGGTCGAAATAACTTAAAATAGACAATAATTGTGAGTTATACCTTATGAAATCATGAGTTTTAACCACCACAAAATTATTTGACAACATCTCAAAACAACGAAAAATGGCCAAAACATGAGTTATAGCTCATGAATTAGTGAATTTTGGCCTTCACGAAATTATTTGTCATTGGATAGAAATGATTAAAAGTAACAAAAAATTATGGGTTATAGCTCATAAAGTCGTGAATTTTGGCCTCAAAGAAATTATTTGCCAACGATTTGAAATGGCTAAAATGGCCAAAACATGAGTTATAGCTCATGAAATCATAAATTTTATTTTCGCAAAATTATTTGCCAACGATTTGAAATGGCTAAAATGGCCAAAACATGAGTTATAGCTCATGAAATCATGAATTTTAGCCTCCACGAAATTATTTGACAACGGGTCGAAATAACTTAAAATAGACAAAAATCATGGGTTATAGCTCAAGAAATGGTGAATTTTAGCCTCCACGAAATTATTTTCCAACGGGTCAAAATGACTTAAAATAGCCAAAAATCATGGGTTATAGCTCATGAAATCATGAATTTTAGCCTCCACGAAATTATTTGACAACGGGTCGAAATAACTTAAAATAGACAATAATTGTGAGTTATACCTTATGAAATCATGAGTTTTAACCACCACAAAATTATTTGACAATATCTCAAAACAACAAAAATGGCCAAAATTAAATTAGGTAATAGCAAATGAAATCATGAATTTTGGCTTCCATAAGTATTTGTCAATGAATAGAAATGATTAAAAGTAACAAAAATTATGGGTTATAGCTCATAAAATCGTGAATTTTGGCCTCCAAGAAATTATTTGCCAATGGATCAAAGTTATAAAATGATTAAAAATGATAAAAATTATGCGTTATAGTACATGAAATTTTAAATTTTGTCTCCACATAATTACTTGCAAGCGGGTTGAAACAACTAAAATGGCTAAAATCGGGTTATATTGCTCATGAAATATTGCAGTTTGGACTCTGAAAAATTAGTTACAAATGGTTTGAAATCACTAAAAATGTCAAATAATCGTAGGTTATAGCTCATGAATTAGTGAATTTTGGCCTTCACGAAATTATTGCGAAAGGGTAGAAATGACTACAAAAGGCCAAAAGTCATAGGTTATATAGTACATGAAATTGTGAGGTTTGGGCTCGCAAAATTATTAACAATTGGTTTAAAACAATTAAAATAGCTAATAACTATGGGTTATAACTTATGAAATCATGAATTTCACCCTCCAAAAATTTGTTTGCCTAGGGGTCAAAATTACTTAAAATAGCTAAAATTATTGGTTATAGCACTAGAAATCGTGAATTTTGCCTCGACATATGAATGGGTCAAAATGACTAAAAATAGAAAAAATTATAGTTTATAGCTCATGAGATCATGAAATTTAACCCATGCGAAATTATTTGTCAATGGTCTAAATGAGTAGAAATGGAATGTAATCATGGGTGATAGCCCATGAAATAATGAATTTTGGCCTCGCCAAATTATTTGCCAATGGGTCATAACCACAAAACAGGCCAAAAGCCATAGGTTATAGCTCATAAAATCGTGAATTTTTGTCTTTTGTAAAATTATTTGTCAATTGGTCAAAATGACTAAAATTGGGAAAAATTATAGGTTATAGCTCATAAAATCGCGATATGTGGTCTCCACAAAATTATTCGCGAACAAGTCGAAATAGCTAAAAATTGCCAAAAATATGAGTTATCGCTCAACAAATCATGAATTTTGGTCTCCATGAAATTATTTGCCAATAGGTTGAAATGATGAAAATGGCCAAAAGCATGGGTTATTTTGCTCATGAAATGATAAAGTCTGGACTATGAAAAATTAGTTACTAATGGTTCGAAATGACTAAAAATGTCAAATAATCATGGGTTGTAGCTCATGAAATTGTGAGTTTTGGGCTTAATGAAATTATTTGCCAATGGGTCGAAAAGACTAAAATAACCAAAATTATAAGTAATAGCTCATAAAATCATAAATTTTGGCCTCCACAAAATTATTTGCCAATGGGTCGAAATGACTAAAAATAGCCAAAAATCATGGGTTAAAAGCTCACAAAATCATGAATTTCAGCCTCCGAGGAGTCTTTTTAACAGTGGGTCGAAACGATAGAAATTTGTTGGTTATAGTTCATGAAATCATAAATTTTAGCCTCCATGAAATTATTTGTCAATGGTCTAAATGAGTAGAAATGACTAAAAATTGCCAAAAATATGAGTTATAGCTCATGAAATCATAAATTTTGGCCTCCACAAAATTATTTGTCAATGGGTCGAAACAACTAAAATGGCTAAAATCGGGTTATATTGCTCATGACATATTGAAGTTTGGACTCCAAAAATTAGTTACTAATGGTTTGAAATGACTAAAAATGTCAAATAATCATGGGTTGTAGCTCAGAAATTTGTGAGTTTTGGGCTTAATGAAATTATTTGCCAATGGGTCGAAAAGACTAAAAATAACCAAAAATTATAAGTAATAGCTCATAAAATCATAAATTTTGGCCTCCACAAAATTATTTGCCAACGGTCGAAATGACTAAAATAGCCAAAAATCATGGGTTATAGCTCATAAAATCATAAATTTTAACCTCCAAGAAATTATTTACCAATGGGTCGAAATGATAGAAATTTGTTGGTTATAGTTCATGAAATCATAAATTTTAGCCTCCAAGAAATTATTTACCAATGGGTCGAAACGACTTAAAATGGCCACAGATCATTGGTTGTAGCTCATGAAATTGTAAAATTTAACCTCAATGAAATTATTTAGCAACGGCTCAAAATGACTAAAAATTGCCAAAAGTTGTGGGTTATAGCTCATAAAATCTTGAATTTTTTTCTCCGTGAAATTATTTAACAACGGGTTGAAATGACTAAAAATGGCCAACAATTGTGAACTATAGCTCATGAAATCGTGAATTTATTCCTCCGTGAAATTATTTGAGAACGGTTAGAAATAATTAAAAATAACCAAAATTTGTGGATTATAGCTAATGAAATCATGAATTTTGGCCTCTGTAAAATTATTTGCCAATGGGTCGAAACAACTAAAAATGCCCAAAACTCATCGGTTACAACTCATGAAATTGTGAGTTTTGTCCTTCACCAAATTATTTGCTGACAGATCAAAATGAATAAAAATGGCCAAAAATCATGGCTTATAACTAATGAAATAGTGAATTTTAGCTTCCATGAAAGTAATTGGCAACGGGTCAAAATGACTAAAAATGGCCAAAATAATTGGGTTATAGCTCATGAATTCGTGAATTTTGGCCTTCGTGAAACTATTTGCCAATAGGTCAAAATGCCTAAAAATGGTAGAAAATCAAGGGTTCTATACCATATGAAATCATGAAGTTTGCGCTCCAAAAAATTATTTACAATTGCTTTAAAATAACTTAAAATAGCTAATAACTATGGGTTATAACTCATGAAATCATGAATTTCACCCTCCAAAAATTTGTTTGCCTAGGGGTCAAAATTACTTAAAATAGCTAAAATTATTGGTTATAGCACTAGAAATCGTGAATTTTGCCTCGACATATGAATGGGTCAAAATGACTAAAATAGCTAATAACTATGGGTTATAACTCATGAAATCATAAATTTTGGCCTCCATGAAATTATTTGTCAATTGGTCAAAATGACTAAAAATGTCAAATAATCATGGGTTGTAGCTCGAATTTGTGAGTTTTGGGCTTAATGAAATTATTTGCCAATGGGTCGAAAAGACTAAAATAACCAAAATTATAAGTAATAGCTCATAAAATCATAAATTTTGGCCTCCACAAAATTATTTGCCAACGGGTCGAAATGACTAAAATAGCCAAAAATCATGGGTTATAGCTCATGAAATCGTGAATTTTAGCCTCCATGAAATTATTTGTCAATTGGTCAAAATGACTAAAATGGCCAAAATAATTGGGTTATAGCTCATGAAATCATGAATTTTAGCCTCCATGAAATTATTTGCCAATGGGTCAAAATGACTAAAATAGCCAAAAATCATGGGTTATAGCTCATGAAATTGTGAGTTTTGTCCTTCACCAAATTATTTGTCAATGGGTCGAAATGACTAAAATGGCCAAAAATCATGGGTTATAGCTCATGAAATCATGAATTTTGGCCTCTGAAAATTATTTGCCAATGGATCAAAACGATTAATATGGCAAAAATCATGGGTTACAACCTATGAAAATCGTGAATATTGGCCTCGATGAAATTATGTGCCAACGGGCCAAAACGGTTAAAAATGAGCAAAATCTGTGGGTTATAACCCATGGAATCGTGAATTTTAGCCTCCATGAAATTATGTGCCAATGAGTAGAAATGACTAAAAAATAGCCCTAAATAGTGGGTTATAACTCATGAAACTTGAATTTTGGCCTCTGCAAAATTATTTGCCAATGGATCAAAGTTATAAAAATGATTAAAAAACATTGGTTATATCTCATGAAATTATGAATTTTGCCCTTCGTGAAATTATATAACAATGGCTCGGAACAACTAACAATGGCCAAAACTCGTGGGTTATAGCTCACCAAATCATGAATGTTGGCCTTTGAGGATTTTTTTTGAGCAGTTGGTCAAAACAAAAAAAAGGGCTGAAATTCATGGGTTATAGCCCGCGAAATCGTGAATTTTAGCCTCCGTGAAACTATTTGCAATGGGTCGAAATGCTAAAAATTGCTAAAAATTCTACGTTATAGCTCATGAAATCATGAATTTTGGCCTTTGAGAAATTCTTTCCAATGAGTTGAAATGACTAAAAGTAGCCAAAAAATATGAGTTATAGCTCACAAAATCGACGATTTTTGTCTCCACAGAATTACTTGCAAACGGGTTGAAACAACTAAAATGGCTAAAATCTGGGTTATATTGCTCATGACATATTGAAGTTTGGACTCCAAAAAATTAGTTACCAATGGTTTCAAATGATTGAAAATAACAAATAATTGTGGTTATAGCTCATGAATTCGTGAATTCTGGCCTTCGCAAAATTATTTGCTAATGGGTCGAAACGACTAAAAATGGCAAAAAATCATAGGTTGTATAGTGCATGAAATCATGAATTTTGGCCTCTGCAAAATTATTAACAAACTAATTTAACTAAAATAGCTAATAATTATGGGTTATAACTCATGAAATTGTGAATTTTGCTTTTCACAAAATTATTTGCTAGGAGGACAAAACAATTAAAAATGTCAAGCAATCATGTTTTATAGCACATGTAATCACGAATTTTTGGCTCCACATACCAATGGGTCAAAACGACTAAAAATAGAGAAAACCATGAGTTATAATTCATGAAATCAAATAATTTGGCCTCTGCGAAATTACTTGTCAATGGTCAAAATGAGTAAAATGGAGGATAATCATGGGTTATAACTCCTGAAATCATGAATTTTAGCTTCGACAAAATTATTTGCCAATGGTTCATAACGATAAAAAGGCTAAAAATCATTGGCTCTCAAGCTTGAAATCGTGAATTTAAGCCTCCACGAAATTATTTTCCAACGGGTCAAAATGACTTAAAATAGCCAAAAATCATGGGTTATAGCTCAAGAAATGGTGAATTTTAGCCTCCACGAAATTATTTGACAACGGTCGAAATAACTTAAAATAGACAATAATTGTGAGTTATACCTTATGAAATCATGAGTTTTAACCACCACAAAATTATTTGACAATATCTCAAAACAACAAAAAATGGCCAAAATAATTGGGTTATAGCTCATGAAATCATGAATTTTGGCCTCCATGAAATTATTTGTCAATGAATAGAAATGATTAAAAGTAACAAAAATTATGGGTTATAGCTCATAAAGTCGTGAATTTTGGCCTCAAAGAAATTATTTGCCAACGATTTGAAATGGCTAAAAATGACCAAAAACATGAGTTATAGCTCATGAAATCATAAATTTTTATTTTCGCAAAATTATTTGTCAATGGTCTAAATGAGTAGAAATGACTAAAAATGGCTAAAATCGGGTTATATTGCTCATGACATATTGAAGTTTGGACTCCAAAAATTAGTTACAAATGGTTTGAAATCACTAAAATGTCAAATAATCATGGGTTATAGCTCATGAATTAGTGAATTTTGGCCTCCATGAAATTATGTGCCAATGAGTAGAAATGACTACAAAAGGCCAAAAGTCATAGGTTATATAGTACATGAAATTGTGAATTTTGGCCTCCAAGAAATTATTTACAATTGCTTTAAAATAACTTAAAATAGCTAATAACTATGGGTTATAACTCATGAAATCATGAATTTCACCCTCCAAAAATTTGTTTGCCAAGGGGTTAAAATGATTAAAAATGATAAAAGTTATGCGTTATAGTACATGAAATTTTAAATTTTTGTCTCCACATACCAATGGGTCGAAACGACTAAGAATGGAAAAAATCATGGGTTATAGCTCATAAAATCGTGAATTTTGGCCTCCGCGAAATTATTTACCAACGGGTCATAACGATAAAAAATGGTCAATAATTATGGGTTATAGCTCATGAAATCATGAATTTTAGCCGCCAGAAAATTATTTGCCAACTAATCGAATCAATTAAAAATAGCTAGACATCATGCACCCTAGCTCATGAAATTGTCAATTTTGACCTTCACAGAATTATGTGTTAACGTGTCAAAATGATTAAAAATGAATAATAATCATGGGTTGTAGCCTATGAAATCGTAAAATTTGACCTCCACAAAATTATGTGCCAATGAGTCAAAATGATTGGAATAACCCAAAAAAGTGGGTTATAACTCATGAAATTGTGAATTTTGGCTTTCGTGAAATTATTTACTGATGGGAAATAAATGATTACCTCCTAAGTTGCAAGTATACAACCTTTTTCAAGTTATAGTATAAAAGATTATCGATCCCACGAGGAACGGGAAGTAGGAAGAGTTTTGCTCAAGTTTGGTTCTCAAATTATGCGCGTGACAATTAGTAGTTTATGTACAAATAAAATGGAAATAAGAAAATGGTGAAAGTGGATGTGGAGAGATAAGAGAGAGTGGATTGTGGATTATGTGCAAAAGAGGAGAAAATGAAGTTGAGAATGTGGTTGTGATTATGTGCAAATAACAACAAAACTAGGTTTGAGATTATATGCACAAGGATGGAATATGAGATTGAGAGAGAAGTAAAAATCAATGAAATCAAAAATAAATGAAAATAACAAACAAATGAAAACAAGGATAAGAGGAAAATAAAGAAGGTAAAGTATGGAGGATTAATTAAAGATATGAGGAATCTAGAGTAGATCCACTTAGCTTATCTCAATCTCATGAAAATGAGTTGGATTTGTTAGCTAGTTTCAAACAATCTCTAGGATCCCACGAATATTAGCTCCACACTTTGAAATGGCTAAAATGGCCAAAAATCATGGGTTATAGCTCATGAATTAGTGAATTTTGGCCTCCGCAAAATTGTTTGTCAACAGTCAAAAAATAAAATTGGCAAAATATCGTGGGTTATAGCTCATGAATTAGTGAATTTTGGCCTCAAAGAAATTATTTGCCAATGGTTCATAACGATAAAAAGGCTAAAATCATTGGCTCTCAAGCTTGAAATCGTGAATTTTGGCCTCCATGAAATTATTTGACAATGGCTCAAAATAGCTAAAAATGGCTAGAAATGGTGGGTTAAAGCTCACGAAATTATTTGACAATGGCTCAAAATAGCTAAAAATGGCTAGAAATGGTGGGTTAAAGCTCACGAAATTATTAATTTTGGCCTCCATGAAATTATTTGTCATTGGATAGAAATGATTAAAAGTAACAAAAATTATGGGTTATAGCTCACAAAATCTTGAATTTTAGACTTCATAAAGTTATTTACCAAAAATCATGGGTTATAACTCATGAAATTGTGAATTTTGGCCTCAAAGAAATTATTTGCCAACTAATCGAATCAATTAAAATAGCTAGAAATCATGCACCCTAGCTCATGAAATCATGAATTTTAGCCGCTAGAAAAGTATTTGCCAACTAATCGAATCAATTAAAATAGCTAGAAATCATGCACCCTAGCTCATGAAATCATGAATTTTAGCCTCCACGAAATTATTTGACAATGGCTCAAAATAGCTAAAAATGGCTAGAAATGGTGGGTTAAAGCTCACGAAATTATTAATTTTGGCCTCAAAGAAATTATTTGCCAACGATTTGAAATGGCTAAAATGGCCAAAAATCATGGGTTGTAGCCTATGAAATCGTGAATTTTGGCCTCAAAGAAATTATTTGCCAACGATTTGAAATGGCTAAAATGGCCAAAATTCACGATTTCATGAGTTATAGCTCATGAAATTGTCAATTTTGACCTTCACGAATTTCTTGGATCAATTTGGTATCTTGGGCCTTCGTTTGTCTTGATTTGGGCTTCAAATATTGGTAGAAATTGAGAATTTGAGTCATTTGGGCTTTTATTCATTATTTCTTTATTAGCACGCAAAATAAGATAAAATGATTATTAGTAATATCGTTATTCATATAACATAGGTAATAAAGGTATAAAATGTAATTAAAATGTGATAATCATTTACCAAAGGGTCGAAACAACAGAAAATAAAAAAATCATGTATTATAGCTCACAAAATCTTGAATTTTAGACTTCGTAAAGTTATTTACCAAAAATCATGGTTTATAGCTTATGAAATCATAAAATCTGGCCTCCACAAAATTATTTGCTTACGGGTCAAAACAAGAAAAAATTGCCAAAACTTGTTTGCTATAGTTCAAGAAATTATAAATTTTGGCCTCCGCAAAATTGTTTGTCAACAGGTCAAAAAAAATAAAATTGGCAAAATATCGTGGGTTATAGTCATGAAATCATGAACTTTGGCCTCTGCGAAATTATTAGACAATGGCTCGAAACAACTAAAAATGACCAAAAATTGTAGGTAGTAGCTCACGTTTGGCGTCCATGAAATTATTTGCCTATGGCTCGAAACAACTAACGACGGCCAAAAATTACAGGTTATAGCTCATGAAATCGTGAATTTTTGCCCTCGTAAAATAATTTGACAATGGCTCAAAATAGCTAAAAATGGCTAGAAATGGTGGGTTAAAGCTCACGAAATTATTAATTTTGGCCTCCGGGGAATTGTTTTGAATAGTGGGTCAAATAAATAAAAGGGCAAAATTTTTTGGGTTATAGCTCATGAAATCATAAATTTTGGTTACTGTTAAATTATTTGCCAAGAGTTCGAAGCGACTGAACATTGTCAAAGATCAATGAATATAGCTCATGAAATTGTGAATTTTGGCCTCCATGAAATTATTTGACAATGGCTTGAAACAACTAACAACAGTCAAAAATCATGGGTTATAGCTCACAAATTTGAGAATATTGGTCTCCAAGGATTTTTTTTAATAGTGGGTTGAAAAAGTAAAAATGGCTTATACCCATGGGTTATAGCTCTTGAAGTTATGGATTTTAGCCGCCGCGAAATTATTTACCAATGCATCAAAATGACTAAAATTACAAAAAGTCATAGGTTATAGCTCATGAAATTGTGAATTTTGGCATCTGAGAAATTCTTTGCCAACAAGTTGAAATGCTAAAAATGGACAAAAAATACTTGTTATAGCTCACAAAATTGCGAATTTTAGTCTCTGCAGAGTTATTTCCCAACGAGTCGAAATGATTAAAAATGCCCAAAATAATATATTATTTTACTTATGAACTCTTAAAGTTTGGACTCCATAAAATTAGTTATTAATGGTTTAAAATGACTAAAAATGTCAAATAACTGTGGGTTATAGCTCATGAATTCATGAATTTTGGCCTCCATGAAATTATTTGTCAATGGGCCAAAATGACAAAAATAGCCAAAAATCATGGGTTGTATATTGCATAAAATCGTGAAGTTTGGGTTCCGTTAAATTATTAATAACTAGTTTAAATCAACTAAATATAGCCAATAATTCTAAGTGGTAACTCATGAAATCATGAATTTTGTTCTCCACAAAATTTGCTTGCCGTCGGTTAAAAATGGCTGAAAATCATGGATTATAGCTCATTAAATCGTGAATTTTTGCCTCCATATACCAATGGGTCAAAACAACTGAAAATGGCAAAAATATTATGGGTTATAGCGCATGAAATTTTGAATTTTGGTGTCTACAATATCATTTATCAAAGGATCTAAAAGAGTAAAAATGGTAAAAAATCATGGGTTATAGCTCATGTGATTGTAAAGTATGGCCTCCACAAAATTATTTGCCAACGGGTCAAAATGACTAAAAGTGGCCAAATATTGTTGGTTATAGTTAAAAAATTGTGAATTTTGGCCTCCATGAAATTACTTGTCAGCGGGTCAAAACAACTAAAAATGGTCAAAAAACATGGGTTATAGCTCATGAAATTGTGAATTTTGGCCTCCATAAAACTATCTGACAATGGCTCAAAATAACTAAAAATGATAAAAAATTGTAGGTAATAGCTCCTGAACTCATTAATTGTGGCGTCCACAAAATTATTTGTCAACGGGTCAAAACGAGTAACAATAGGCCAATATTCGTGGGTTATAACTCAGTAAATCATGAATTTTGAACTTCGTGAAATTATTTGATAATGGGTTGAAATGACTAAAAATGGACAATAATCAATAGTCATAGCTATTAAAATCACGAATTCTGACCTCCATGGAATTATTTGACAACAGCTCGAAACAATTAAAATGGCCAAACCTTGTCGGTAATAGCATACGGAATCATAAATTTGGCCTCCGCGAAAGTTTTCTCCAATGTGTCGAAATGACTAAAAATGATAAAAAATTCATGGGTTATTGTTCATGAAATCATAAATTTTGGCATCCATAATATCGTGGGTTATAGCTCATGAAATTATAAATTTTTGCCTCTGACAAATATTTTTGAACAATGGGCCAAAAAAACAAGGCCAATAATCATGGGTTATAACTCATGAAATCATGAATTTTGCCCTCCATGAAATTATTTGCCAAGCGGTCATATAGTTAAAAATGATAAAAAAAATCATGGGTTATAGCTCATAAATTCATTAATTTTGGCCATCGTAAAATTATTTAATAACGGGTCAAAAGGCTAAAAATTACCAAAATTTATGGGTTATAGCTCACGAAATCATGAATTTTGGTCTCTACAAATTTATTTGCCAATGGGTTCAAAACTAAAAAAAATGCTAAAAATCATGGGTTGTAGCTCATTAAATCATGAACTTTAGCCTCAGTGAAAATTTTTACCAACAGGTCAAAATGATTAAAATGGCCAAAAATCATGGGTCATGAAATCCTAAATTTTGGCCTTCACGAAATTATGTGCCTACGGGTCGAAACGATCAAAATGACAAAAAGTCATGGTTATAACTCATGAAATCGTAAATTTTGCCTCCGCAAAATTATGAGTCGGTGAGATGAAATGACTAAAAATAGCCTAAAATTATTGGTTATTACTCATAATATCTTGAATTTTGGCCACCACGAAATTATTTACCAATGAGTCGAAATGACTAAAAATAAAAAAATATCATGGGTTGTAGCTTATGAAATTATAAATTTTGGCCTCCATAAAATTATTTAGCAATGGGTTGAAATGATTAAACATGGCCAAAAATCATGGGTTGTAGCTAATGAAATTGTGAACTTTAGCATTTGGAAAACTATTTCCCAACGGGTTGAAATGACTAAAATGGCCAAAACGTTTTGGTTAAAGTTCAGAAATTATGAATTTTGGCCTTCGTGAAATTTTTACCATTGCATCGAAATAAAAAGACAAAAATAAATAATTATAGCTCATGAAGTCGTCAATTTTGGCCTTTGCGAAATTATTAAACAATGGCTTGAAACAAATAAAAATTCAAAAATTGCATGCAATACGTCATTAAATCATGAACTTTAGCCTCGGTGAAAATATTTACCAGCAGGTCAAAATGATTAAAATGGCCAAAAATCATGGGTCATGAAATCCTGAATTTTGGCCTTCACGAAATTATGTGCCTACGGGTCGAAGCGATCAAAATGACAAAAAGTCATGGTTATAACTCATGAAATCGTAAATTTTGCCCCCGCAAAATTATGAGTCGGTGAGATGAAATGACTAAAAATGGCCTAAAATTATTGGTTATTACTCATGATATCTTGAATTTTTGCCACCACGAAATTATTTACCAATGAGTCGAAATGACTAAAAATGAAAAAATATCATGGGTTGTAGCTCATGAAATTATAAATTTTGGCCTCCATAAAATTATTTAGCAATGGGTTGAAATGATTAAACATGGCCAAAAATCATGGGTTGTAGCTAATGAAATTGTGAACTTTAGCATTTGGAAAACTATTTCCCAACGGGTTGAAATGACTAAAAATGGCCAAAACGTTTTGGTTAAAGTTCAGAAATTATGAATTTTGGCCTTCGTGAAATTTTTTACCATTGCATCGAAATAAAAAAAGGCAAAAAATAAATAATTATAGCTCATGAAGTCGTCAATTTTGGCCTTTGCGAAATTATTAAACAATGCCTTGAAACAAATAAAAATTCAAAAAATTGCATGCAATACGTCATGAAATCATGAATTTTAGCCTCCATGAAATTATTTGCTAGCAGGTCGAAATGACTAAACATGACCAAAAAATCATGGGTTATAGCTATTGAAATCGTGAATTTTTACCTTCACAAAATTATTTAAAAATGGCTCAAAACAACTAAATATGTACCAAAATCATGGGTTGTAGCTCATGAAATAGTGAATTTTGGCCTCTAATGAATTTTTTTCAACAGTGGCTGGAAATGAAAAAGGGCCAAAATTATTGGATTATAGCTCATAAAATCATGATTTTGCCCTAAAAGAAATTATTTACAATTTGGTCAAAACAATTGAAAATAGCTTAAAATCATGGGTTATAGCCTATAAAATAGTGAATTTTAGCCTCCAAGAAATTATCTGCCAACGGGTTGAAATAACTAAAAATGACAAAAAAACATAGGCTATAGCTCATGAAATCATCAATTTTAGTCTTTGCGAAATTAATTGCCAGCAAGTCGAAACGATTAAAAATGGCCAAAAATCATGGGTTGTAATTCACGATATAGTGATTTTTGTCTTCTGAGGAAGTATTTGCCAATTGGTAGAAATGAAAAAATGGCCATAATTTGTGATTTATAAGTCATGAAATTGTGAATTTTGGCCACCGCAAAATTATTTGCCAACGGGTTGAAATGAATAAAAATTGCAAAAAATCATGATTTATAGCTCATGAAATCATGAATTTTAGCCCCATAAAATTATTTGACGATGGGTCGAAATGACTAAAAATGGCTAAAAACCATGGTTTATAGCTCATGAAATCATGAATTTTGGCCTCCGAGGAATATTTTTGAAAGGTGCGTCGAAACGAAAAAAGGTCAAAATTTGTGGGTTATAGCTCATTAAATCGTGAATTTCAACCTCTACAAAATCATTTGCCAATGGTTCGAAGGCTAAAAATGGCTTAAAATCGTGGGTTATAGCTCATGAAATACTGTATTTTAGCCTCTACAAAATTAATTACCAGCAGATAGAAACGACTAAAAGTGGCCAAAAATCACGGGTTATAGCTTATAAAATCTTGGAGCTTGGGCTCCGTAAAATTATTTACTAATTGCTTAAAATGAGTGAAAATGTCAAATAATCATGGGTTATAGCTCATGAATTTGTGAATTTTTGGCCTCCACAAAATTACTTGCTAATGTGCTGAAACGATAAAAAGTGAGTAAAAGTGTCTAAAAATCGTGGGCTATATAGTCATTAAATTGTGAAGTTTGGGCTTGGAAAAATTGTTAATCTTTGGTTAAAAAGTACTAAATATGACCAATAATTATTGGTTATAATTCATGAAATCATAAATTTTGCCCTCCGTGAAATTGTTTGTCAACAGTTCAAAACTATAAAAAATGACGAAAAATCATGAGTTATAGCTAATGAATTCGTGAATTTAGCCATAGTGAAATCATTTGTCAATGGGTCTAAAGACTAAAAATGGCTAATAATCATAAGTTAGAGCTCATTTAATTGTTAAATTTGGCCTCTGTAAAATTATTTAACAATGACTCAAAACAACTAAAAATGGCCAAAAATTATGGATAGTAGCTAAAAGCAATAATTTTTACCATCACGAAATTATTTGTCAATGGGTCAAAACGACTAAAGATGGCAAAAAATCGTGGGAGGCCAAAATTCACAACTTTATGAGCTATAACCCACGATTTTGAGTTTTTTTTAGTAGTTTTAAGCTGTTGTCAAATAATTTCATAGAGAGAAAAATCACTATTTTATGAGCAATAACCCATGATTTTTGTCCATTTTTAGTTGTTTCGACCCATTGGCAAGTAATTTCGCAAAGGCCAAAATTCACGATTTCATAAGCTATAACACCAAATTTGGTCATTTCTTTCCCTTTCGATCCACTTTTCAAAAAGAAATTCCCAAAGATCAAAATTCACAATTTTGTGAGCTATAACACACAAATTTTGTCATTTTTGGTTGTTTCAAGCCGTTATCAAATAATTTTGCGAAGGGAAAAAATTTACGATTTCATGACTTCGTATGCTATTACCCACAAATTTTGGCTATTTTTAGTTGTTTCCATCTATTGTAAAATAATTACACAGAGGCCAAAATTCATGATTTCATGAGCAAAACTCACAATTATTGGCCATTTTTTGTTGTTTGGACCCGTAGTCAAATAATTTTGCGGAGCCCAAATTCATTATTCCATAAGCTATAGGATTTTTGGCCATTTTTAATCGTTTCGACTCTTTAGCAAATAATTTCATAAAGGCCAAAATTAAAATTTTCATGAACTATAAAGAATGATCTTTGGCCATGTTCAGTCTTTTAATTTCGCAAAGGTCAAAATTCATGATTTCATGAAATATAACCCATGAATTTTGGCCATTGTCTTCGCTTTCCACCCACTATTCAAAAAATTCCTGAGGCTAAAATTCACTATTTTATGAGCAATAACCCATGATTTTTGCCATTTTTAGTTGTTTCGACCCATTGGCAAATAATTTCATAAAGGCCAAAATTCACGATTTCATAAGCTATAACACCAAATTTGGTCATTTCTTTCCCTTTCGATCCACTTTTCAAAAAGAAATTATTCATAATTTTGTGAGCTATAACACACAAATTTTGTCATTTTTGGTTGTTTCTAGCTGTTATCAAATAATTTTGCGAAGGGAAAAAATTTACGATTTCATGACTTCGTATGCTATTACCCACAAATTTTGGCTATTTTTAGTTGTTTCCATCTATTGTAAAATAATTACACAGAGGCCAAAATTCATGATTTCATGAGCAAAACTCACAATTATTGGCCATTTTTTGTTGTTTGGACCCGTAGTCAAATAATTTTGCGGAGCCCAAATTCATTATTCCATAAGCTATAGGATTTTTGGCCATTTTTAATCGTTTCGACTCTTTAGCAAATAATTTCATAAATGCCAAAATTAAAAATTTCATGAACTATAAAGAATGATCTTTGGCCATGTTTAGTCTTTTAATTTCACAAAGGTCAAAATTCATGATTTCATGAAATATAACCCATGAATTTTGGCCATTGTCTTCGTTTCCACCCACTATTCAAAAAAATTCCTCGGAGGCTAAAATTCACTATTTTATGAGCTTTAACCCTTGATTTCTGGCCATTTTTAGTTTTTCAAGCCACTGTCAAATAATTTCTTTGAGGCAAAAATTTACAATTTCATGAGCTATAACTCACAATTATTGTCCATTTGTAGTCGTTTTGACTGGTTGTCAAATAATTTTATAGAGGCTAAAATTCATAATTTCATGAGCTATATAACCCATAATGTTTGGACATTGTTAGTCATTTCGAGCCGCTGGCAAATAATTTTGTGGGGGCCAAAATTCTCAATTTTATGAGCTATAACCAATGATATTTGGCCATTTTAGTCATTTTGACCTTGTTGGCAAATAATTTTGTATAGTCCAAAATTCACGATTTCATGAGCTATACCTAAGAATTTTGGCCATTTTTTGTTTCCATCCACTGATCAAAAAAATTATTCAGAGACCAAAATTTATGATTTTGTGAGGTATAAACACAATTTTGGCCATCATTAGTTGTTTCTAGCCATTGTCAAATAATTTGTAGACGGAAAACTTCTAGGTTTCATGAGCTAAATCCCATAATTTTGGCCATTTTAGTCATTTTGACCCTTTGGCAAATAATTTTATGGAGGCCAAAATTCATGATTTCAAATGCTATTACCCATAATTTTGGCCATTTTTTAGTTGTTTGGAACCATTATCAAATAAGTTCACGGAGGGCAAATTTCATTAATTCATAAGCTATAACCCACAATTCTTAGCCAGTTTTAGTCATTTCATCCTGCTGCCAAATAATTTCACTAATGCTAAAATTCTCGATTTCATGAGCTATAACTCACCATTTTTGCCCGCTACTATTTTGACTGTTGGCAAATAACTTTGTAGAGGCGGACTTCACAATTTCATGAGCTATAACTAATAATTTTTGGCCATTTATAATCATTTTGACCTATTGTCAATTAATTTCGCAGAGTCCAAAATTTATGATTTCATGAGCTACAGGCCATGAGTTTTGGTCATTTTTTCATTTCAACCTGCTATTAAAAGAATTCCTAAAGGCTAAAATTCGGGATTCTTTGAGCTACAACCTATGATTTCTGGCCATTTCTTAAAGCACTTTTGACTTGTTGTTTAATAATTTCATAGGGGAAATATTCACAATTTCATGAGCTATAAACCATGACATTTTGCCATTTTTAGTTGTTTCAACCCATTGGGAAATAATTTTGCAAAAAAAATTTACAATTTCATGAGCTTTAACTTACGATTTTTGGCCATTTTTTATTGTTTTGACCCATTTTGAAATAATTCTGTGGTAGCAAAAATTTACATTTCATGAGCTATAACTCATGTTTTTGGCCATTTTAGTCACTTTGACCCATTGGCAAATAATTTTGTGGGGCCAAAATTCTCAATTTCATGTGCTAGAATAACCCATAATTTGTAACTAATTTTGCGAGTCCAAACATCAATCTTTCATGAGAAAAATAACCCATAATTTGGCTATTTTAGTTGTTTCACCCTTTGGCAAGTAATTGCCTAGACAAATGTTCTCGATAATGTGCACTATAACTCATGTTTTTTGGCCATTTATAGTAGTTTCGACTCATCGGCAAATAATTTCGCAGAGGCCAAAAGTTCTTGATTTTGTATGCTACAACCCACAATTTTTGGCCATTTTTAGTTATTTCGAGCCGTTGTCGAATAATTTCATGGAGATCAAACTTCATGACTCCATGAGCTATACCCACAATTATTGGCTAATTTTAGTCATTTGGACATGTTGTCAAATAATCTTACAAAGGCAAAATTTCATTTTTTATGAGCTATCGCCAACGATTTTGGACATTTTTAGTTGGTTGATGGCAAATAACTTTGTGTAGGCCAAAGTTCACAATTTCATAAGCTACAGCTAATGATTTTTAGCCATTTTAGTCATTTTGACCCTTTGGCAAATAATTTCGCGGAGGCTAAAATTTATGATTTTATGAGCTATAAGTACAAATTTTAGCCATTTTAGTCATTTTGACCTATTGTCAATTAATTTCAGAGTCCAAAATTTATGATTTTGTGAGGTATAAACACAATTTTGTGGCCATCATTAGTTGTTTCAAGCCATTGTCAAATAATTTGTAGACGGAAAACTTCTAGGTTTCATGAGCTAAATCCCATAATTTTTTGTCATTTTTATCCATATTGACCCGTTGAGAAATAATTTTGCGGAGGCCAAAATTCATGATTTCAAATGCTATTACCCATAATTTTGGCCATTTTTTAGTTGTTTGGAACCATTATCAAATAAGTTCACGGAGGGCAAATTTCATTAATTCATAAGCTATAACCCACAATTCTTAGCCAGTTTTAGTCATTTCATCCAGCTGCCAAATAATTTCACTAATGCTAAAATTCTCGATTTCATGAGCTATAACTCACCATTTTTGCCCGTTTTCAGTCATTTTGACCTGTTGGCAAATAACTTTGTAGAGGCCAGACTTCACAATTTCATGAGCTATAACTAATAATTTTTGGCCATTTATAATCATTTTGACCTATTGTCAATTAATTTCGCAGAGTCCAAAATTTATGATTTCATGAGCTACAGGCCATGAGTTTTGGTCATTTTTCCGTTTCAACCCGCTATTAAAAGAATTCCTAAAGGCTAAAATTCGGGATTCTTTGAGCTACAACCTATGATTTCTGGCCATTTTTTAAAACTCTTTTGACTTGTTGTTTAATAATTTCATAGGGGAAATATTCACAATTTCATGAGCTATAAACCATGACATTTTTCCATTTTTAGTTGTTTCAACCCATTGGGAAATAATTTTGCAAAAAAATTTACAATTTCATGAGCTATAACTAATAATTTTGGCCATTTTTTATTGTTTTGACCCATTTTGAAATAATTCTGTGGTAGCAAAAATTTACATTTCATGAGCTATAACTCATGCTTGGTCAGTTTTAGTCACTTTGACCCATTGGCAAATAATTTTGCGCAGGTCAAAATTCTCAATTTCATGTGCTAGAATAACCCATAATTTGTAACTAATTTTGCAGAGTCCAAACATCAATCTTTCATGAGAAAAATAACCCATAATTTGGCTATTTTTAGTTGTTTCGACCCTTTGGCAAGTAATTGCGCCTAGACAAATGTTCTCGATAATGTGCACTATAACTCATGTTTTTTGGCCATTTATAGTAGTTTCGACTCATCGGCAAATAATTTCGCAGAGGCCAAAAGTTCTTGATTTTGTATGCTACAACCCACAATTTTGGCCATTTTTAGTTATTTCGAGCCGTTGTCGAATAATTTCATGGAGATCAAACTTCATGACTCCATGAGCTATACCCACAATTATTGGCTAATTTTAGTCATTTGGACATGTTGTCAAATAATCTTACAAAGGCAAAATTTCATTTTTTATGAGCTATCGCCAACGATTTTGACATTTTTAGTTGGTTGATGGCAAATAACTTTGTGTAGGCCAAAGTTCACAATTTCATAAGCTACAGCTAATGATTTTTAGCCATTTTAGTCATTTTGACCCTTTGGCAAATAATTTCGCGGAGGCTAAAATTTATGATTTTATGAGCTATAAGTACAAATTTTAGCCATTTTTTCGTTTTGGCCCACTGTTCAAAAAAAATTTCGCGGAGACCAAAATTCATGATTTTTTGAGCTATAACCCATAATTTTTGGCCATTGCTGGTTGTTTCAAGCCATAGTCAAATAATCTTGTGGAGGGAAAAATTCATGATTTTATGAGCTATAACTTACGATTTTTTTATCACTTTTATTTATTTCAACCAATTGACAAATATTTTTACACAAGCCAAAATTCATGATTTTGCTTGCTATTTTGGCCTTTTTTGGTTGTTTGGAATCATTGCCAATAATTTTGCGGAGGTTAAATTTTACTATTTCATGAGGTATAACCAATAATTGTTGGCTAGTTTTAGTCATTTTGACCCATTGTTAAATAATTTCTTGGAGACTAAAATTCACGATTTCATGAGCTTTGACCCATAATTTTTAGCCATTATGGCTTGTGACAAGTAACTTTGTGGAGGCTGAAATTCACATCTCATTGCTAGCCATTGCAAATAATTTTGCGGAGGTCAAAATCCATGATTTTGTATGTTATTACCCATAAGTTTTGGCCATTTTTAGTTGTTATGATTCGTTATCAAATAATTTCGTGAAGGCAAAAATTCACGATTCCATGAGTAGAAACTCACAATCATTGGCCATTTTTAGTCATTTCGCCTCATTGTCAAATAATTTTATAGAGGCAAAATTCACGATTTCATGAGCTCTAACCGATGATTTTTGGCCAATTTTAGTCCTTTCAACCCATTGATAAATAATTTCATGGAAGCCAAATTTCACAATTTCATAAGCTATAACCCATAATTTTTGGCCATGTTTAGTAATTTTCAATCCATTGGCAAATAATTTTGCGGAGGACAAAGTTTATGATTTCATATGCTATTACCCATAAATTTTGGCCACATTTTAGTTGTTTCAATGTGTTGTCAAATAATTTATAGAGACCAAAATTTACGATTTCATGAGCAATATAACTCACAATCGTTAGCGATTTTTTTCATTTGGATCCGTTGTAATATAAATTCATAGAGGCCAAAATTTACTATTTCATGAGCTATAACCCATGATCTTTGACCATTTTAATTGTTTTGACTCATTGGCAAATAAAAAATTTATGATTTCATGAGCAATAACTCACATATGTTGCCCACTTTTATTGTTTGGACCTATTGTAAAATAATTTCGCGGAGACCAAAATTCACCATTTCATGAGCTATAACCCACAATCTTTGGCCATTTTAATTTTTTCGACTCGTTGGCAAATACTATTGCAGAGACCAAAATTGACAATTAAATGAACAATAAACAATGATCTTTGGCCATGTTTAGTCATTTTTACCCACTGGATAATAATTTCGTGGAGGCCAAAATTCATGATTTCATGAGCAACCAATGAATTTTAGCCCTATTTTAATTTTAGCCAACTGTTCAAAAAAATTCCTCAGAGGCTAAAATTCACTATTTTGTTGGACTTTAACCCATGATTTCTAGCCATTTTCAGTTGTTTCAAGCCGTTGTCAAATAATTTCTTAGAGGAAAAAAATTATGATTTTAAGAGTTATAACCTAAGATTTTTGGCCATTCGTTTCGGCCTATTGGTAAATAATTTCATGGAGGCCAAAATTCATGATTTCATGAGCAACCAATGAATTTTAGCCCTATTTTTAATTTTAGCCAACTGTTCAAAAAAATTCCTCAGAGGCTAAAATTCACTATTTTGTTGGACTTTAACCCATGATTTCTAGCCATTTTCAGTTGTTTCAAGCCGTTGTCAAATAATTTCTTAGAGGAAAAAAATTATGATTTTAAGAGTTATAACCTAAGATTTTTGGCCATTTTAATTGTTTGACTCATTGGTAAATAATTTCATGGAGGCCAAAATTTATAATTATTTGAACTCTAACCCACAACTTTTGGCCATTGTTAGTTATTTCGAACCAATGTCTAATAATTTTGTAGTGCCCAAAGTTCACGATTTCATGAACTATAGCCCTTGATTTTTTGGCATTTTTAGTAATTTTGATTCATGTGCAAATAATTTCATAGAGGCAAAATTCATGATTTTATGAGCTATTACCCATGATTATTTAATAGTTTTAGTCATTTTGAGCCATTGGTAAAGAATTTTGCGGTGTCCAAATTTCAATATTTCATGAGCTAATTAACCCACAAATTTTAGTTATTTTTAGTCATTTTGACCCATTGACAAATAATTTCTTGGAGTCTAAAATTCATGATTTTATGAGCTATAACCCATGTTTTTAGTAATTTTAATTATTTTGAGCCTTTGGTAAATAATTTAACAGAGGCCAAAATTAATGATTTCATGAGCTATAACCTATTATTTTTTGTCATTTGTAGTTGTTTTGAGCCATTGTCAAATGATTTCACGCAAGCCAAAATTCATAATTTTATGAGCTATACCATGATTTTTTGCCACTTTTAGTTGTTTTGGGATGTTGGGAAAAAATTTTGTAGAAGCCTAAATTCACGATTTGTGAGCAATAACCGATGATTTTTAGGCATTTTTAGTGGTTTTGACCAGTTAGCAAACAAATTTTTTGAAGGATAAAATTCCTGATTTCGTGAGTGATAACCCCTAATTATTGCCCATTTTTAGTTATTTTAAACCATTGGTTAATAATTTTATAGAACACACACTTCACGATTTGATGTGTGATATGACCCAAGATTTTTGACCATTTTTGGTCATTTTGATGCATTGGAAAATAATTTCGTGAAGACCAAACTTCATGAATATATGAGCTATAACACACTATTATTTAATATTTTTTGTCATTTCAAACTATTGGTAACTAATCTTGCGGAGTCCAAACTTCAAGATTTAATGAGCAAAATAACCCATGATTATGGCCATTTTTAATCATTTCGCCCGTTGGCAAATAATTCTACAAAGACAAAAATTCACGATTTTATAACCTATAACTCATGTTTTTGGCCATTTGTCATCATTTCGAGCCGTTGGCAAAGAATTTCGTAAAGGCCAAAATTCATGATTTCATGAGCTGTAATCTTCGACTTCTAGCAATTTTAGTAATTTTGACCCATTGACAAATAATTTCGTGGAGGCCAAATTTTACAACTTTAAGAGCTATAACCCATTCGTTTTGAGCCTTTTTTCATTTTGATTTGCTGTTAAAAAAAATCCTCAAAGACCAACATTCATGGTTTTTGCGATCTATAACCCACGACTTCCTAAGCTATTACTACAATTTTTGGCCATTTTTAGTTGTTTAGATCTATTGTCAAATAATTTTGTGAAGCCCAAAATTCATGATTTCATGACAACCTACAATTGTTGGCTATTTTTAGTCTTTTTGACCAGTTGTTAAATAATTTTATGGAGGCAAAATTCATGATTTCATGAGCTATAACTCATATTTTTGGCCATTTTAGTCATTTTGACCCATTGACAAATAATTTTGCTAAGGCCAAAATTCACAATTCATGAGCTATATATAACCAATGATCTTTGGCCATTTTAATCATTTTGGCTCATTAAGAAATAAATTGTGAAGGCTAAAATTAACGATTTCATGAGCTACAACTCAGACCCACTATTCAAAAAAATTCCTCGGAGGCCAAAATTCACAATTTCATGAGCCATAATCTATGATTTTCTGCCATTTTCAGTTGCTTTGATCGATTGTCAAATAATTTCGCAGCGGCAAAAATTCACATCCACTAGCAGTAACTCATGATTTTTGGTCATTTATAGTCATTTTGACCCATTGGCAAATAATTTTGTAAATGCCAAAATTTATGATTTTGTGAGCTATTACTTAAAATTTTTGGCTATTTTTCGTTATTTTGAATCGTTGTCTAATAATTTTACGGAGGCTAAAATTTACGATTCCACGAGCTATAGCCCATAAATTTTTTTTGCCATTTTAGTTTTTTCAACCCCTCAGCAAATAATTTCTTGGAGTCTAAAATTCATGATTTTTTACCTATAACCATTAATTTTGACCTTTTAGTCTTTCGCTCTATTATTAAAAATTTTCATAGTGAAAAATTCATGATTTCATGAGCTATAACCCATGATTGTTGGCTATTTTTAATCGCTTCAACCCATTGACAAATAATTTTTTGGAAGCCAAAACTCATGAGTTCATGAGCTATAACCCATGATATTTGGCTATTTTTAGTCGTTTAGACACAGTATCAAATAATATCGCAAAGGTCAAAATTTCTTATTTCATGAGCTATAACACATGATGTTTTTACCATTTTTAGTCATTTCAAACTACTTCAAATAATTTCACAGAGACCTAAATTTTCAATTTTATGAACTATATAACCCATAACTTTTGGCCATTTTTAGTCGTTTTGACCCATTGTTTAATAACTTCTCGAAGCAAAAATTTAAAATTTCATGAGATATAATCCATGATTTTTAGTTATTTTTAGTCATTTCAACACATTATGAAATAATTTTGCGGTGGTGAAAAGTCACGATTTCATGAGCTATAACCCACGATTTTGGTCATTTTTTGTCACTTCGATTCATTGGCAAATAATTTCATGCAGGCTAGAATTCATGATTTCATGAGCTATAACACATGATTATTCTCCATTTTAGTCAGTTAGACTATTGATAAATAATTTCACCAAGGCCAAAATTTATGATTTCATGAGCTATAACCAATAATATTTACCTATTTTCAATCGTTTCGACCCATTGGTATGTGGAGGAAAATAGCCTATGATTTTTGCTCATATTCGGTCATTTTGACCCAGTGGCAAATAATTTTGCTAAGGCCAAAATTCACGAATTAATGAGCTATAACCCACAAATATTTTGCATTTGTTGTCATTTCAAACTATTGGTAACTAGTATTTTGGAGTCCAAACTACAAAATTTAATGAGCAAAATAACCCATGATTTTGGTCATTTTTAGTCGTTTTTACCCATTGGCAAAATATTGCACGGTGACAAAAATTCACTACTTCGTGAGCTATAACTCATATTTTTTGGCCATTTTCAGTCATTTCGACTCATTGACAATTAATTTTGTGGAGTCCAAACTCATGATTTCGTATACGATTACCCATAATTTTTTGCCATTTTTAGTTGTTTCGAGCCGTTGTTAAATAATTTTGCGTAGGCTAAAATTTACGATTTCATATGTTATAACCCAAATTGTTGGCCACTTTTAGTCATTTCAACTGGTTGGCAAATAATTTCGCAGAGGCCATAGTCCACAATTTTAGGACCCGTAACCCATGATTTTTTGCCATTTTGATCTGTTAGCAAGCAATTTCGCGGAGACCAAAATTCACAATTTTATGAGCTATAATCGATGTTTTTGGCAAGTTTTAGTCATTTTTGAATACCAAAATCACGATTTCATGAGCAATAACCTGTGAATTGTGCCCTTTTTTTGCTTTGACCCATTGTTCAAAATAATTTCTGAGCTCAAAATTCACGATTTCATAAGTCGTAATCCACGATATCCGCCATTTTAGTAGCTTCAAGCCATTGTCAAATAATTCCTAGAGGTAAAATTCATGATTTCATGAGCTAAAACCCACGATTTTTAGCCATTTTCACCATATCGACCATGTTGGCAAACAATTTTGTGGAGGCTAAAGTTTATGATTTTGTGAGCTATCAACCGCAATTTTGGCCATTTTAGTTGTTTTGAGCCGTTGTCTAATAATTTTGCAGAGGCTAAAATTCACGATTTCATGAGCTATAACCCATGATTTTTGCCATTTTAGTTGTTTTGAGCCGTTGTCTAATAATTTTGCAGAGGCTAAAATTTACGATTTCATATGTTATAACCCAAATTGTTGGCCACTTTTAGTCATTTCAACTGGTTGGCAAATAATTTTGCTAAGGCCAAAATTCACGATTTCATGAGCTATAACTCATATTTTTGGCCATTTTAGTCATTTCAACCGGTTGGCAAATAATTTTGCTAAGGCCAAAATTCATGATTTCATGAGCTATAATCGATGTTTTTGGCAAGTTTTAGTCATTTTGACCCATTGTGAAATAATTTCACAGAGACCTAAATTTTCAATTTTATGAACTATATAACCCATAACTTTTGGCCATTTTAGTCATTTTGACCCATTGTTCAAAATAATTTCTGAGCTCAAAATTCACGATTTCATGAGCTATAACACATGATGTTTTTACCATTTTAGTCATTTTGAATACCAAAATCACGATTTCATGAGCTATAACCCACGCTTTTTGGCAATTGTTAGTTCTTTGAGCCATTGTCAAATAATTTTGTGGAGGCTAAAGTTTATGATTTTGTGAGCTATCAACCGCAATTTTGGCCATTTTAGTTGTTTTGAGCCGTTGTTAAATAATTTTATGAGGCTAAAATTTACGATTTCATATGTTATAACCCAAATTGTTGGCCACTTTTAGTCATTTCAACCGGTTGGCAAATAATTTTGCTAAGGCCAAAATTCACGAATTAATGAGCTATAACTCATATTTTTGGCCATTTTAGTCATTTTGACCCATTGTTCAAAATAATTTCTGAGCTCAAAATTCACGATTTCATGAGCTATAACTCATATTTTTGGCCATTTTCAGTCATTTCGACTCATTGACAATTAATTTTGTGGAGTCCAAACTCATGATTTCATAATGATTACCCATAATTTTTGCCATTTTAGTTGTTTTGAGCCGTTGTCTAATAATTTTGCAGAGGCTAAAATTTACGATTTCATATGTTATAACCCAAATTGTTGGCTACTTTTAGTCATTTCAACTGGTTGGCAAATAATTTCAGAGGCCATAGTCCACAATTTTAGGACCAGAACCCATGATTTTTGCCATTTTGATCTGTTAGCAAGCAATTTCAGGAGACCAAAATTCACAATTTTATGAGCTATAACCCATGATTTTTGCCATTTTAGTTGTTTTGACCCATTGTTCAAAATAATTTCTGAGCTCAAAATTCACGATTTCATGAGCTATAACCCATGATATTTGGCTATTTTAATCGTTTTGACCCATTGACAAATAATTTTGTAAATGCCAAAATTTATGATTTTGTGAGCTATTACTTAAATTTTTGGCTATTTTTCGTTGTTTTGAGTCGTTGTCTAATAATTTTACTGAGGCTAAAATTTACGATTCCACGAGCTATAGCCCATAAATTTTTGCCATTTTAGTTTTTCAACCCCTCAGCAAATAATTTCTTGGAGTCTAAAATTCATGATTTTTACCTATAACCATTAATTTTGACCTTTTAGTCTTTCGCCCTATTATTAAAAATTTTCATAGTGAAAAATTCATGATTTCATGAGCTATAACCCATGATTGTTGGCTATTTTTAATCGCTTCAACCCATTGACAAATAATTTTTGGAAGCCAAAACTCATGAGTTCATGAGCTATAACCCATGATATTTGGCTATTTTAGTCGTTTAGACACAAGATAAATAATATCGCAAAGGTCAAAATTTCTTATTTCATGAGCTATAACACATGATGTTTTTACCATTTTAGTCATTTCAAACTACTTCAAATAATTTCACGAGACCTAAATTTTCAATTTTATGAACTATATAACCCATAACTTTTGGCCATTTTAGTCGTTTTGACCCATTGTTTAATAACTTCTAAGCAAAAATTTAAAATTTCATGAGATATAATCCATGATTTTTAGTTATTTTAGTCATTTCAACACATTATGAAATAATTTTGCGGTGGTGAAAAGTCACGATTTCATGAGCTATAACCCACGATTTTGGTCATTTTTGTCACTTGATTCATTGGCAAATAATTTCATGCGAGGCTAGAATTCATGATTTCATGAGCTATAACACATGATTATTCTCCATTTTAGTCGGTTAGACTATTGATAAATAATTTCACCAAGGCCAAAATTTATGATTTCATGAGCTATAACCAATAATATTTACCTATTTTCAATCGCTTCACCCATTGGTATGTGGAGGAAAATAGCCTATGATTTTTGCTCATATTCGATCATTTTGACCCAGTGGCAAATAATTTTGCTAAGGCCAAAATTCACGAATTAATGAGCTATAACCCACAAATATTTTGCATTTTTTGTCATTTCAAACTATTGGTAACTAGTTTTTTGGAGTCCAAACTACAAAATTTAATGAGCAAAATAACCCATGATTTTGGTCATTTTTAGTCGTTTTTACCCATTGGCAAAAAATTGCACGGAGATAAAAATTCACTACTTCGTGAGCTATAACTCATATTTTTTTGGCCATTTTCAGTCATTTCGACTCATTGACAATTAATTTTGTGGAGTCCAAACTCATGATTTCATATACGATTACCCATAATTTTTTGCCATTTTTAGTTGTTTCAAGCCGTTGTTAAATAATTTTGCGTAGGCTAAAATTTACGATTTCATGTGTTATAACCCAAATTGTTGGCTACTTTTAGTCATTTCAACTGGTTGGCAAATAATTTCGCAGAGGCCATAGTTCACAATTTTAGGACCCGTAACCCATGATTTTTTGCCATTTTGATCTGTTAGCAAGCAATTTCGCGGAGACCAAAATTCACAATTTTATGAGCTATAATCGTTATTTTTGGCAAGTTTTAGTCATTTTTGAATACCAAAATCACGATTTCATGAGCAATAACCTGTGAATTGTGCCCTTTTTTTGCTTTGACCCATTGTTCAAAATAATTTCTCGGAGCTCAAAATTCACGATTTCATAAGCTGTAATCCACGATATCTGGCCATTTTTAGTAGCTTCAAGCCATTGTCAAATAATTCCTAGAGGTAAAAATTCATGATTTCATGAGCTAAAACCCACGATTTTTAGCCATTTTCAGTCATATCGACCATGTTGGCAAACAATTTTGTGGAGGCTAAAGTTTATGATTTTGTGAGCTATCAACTGCAATTTTTGGCCATTTTAGTTGTTTTGAGCCGTTGTCTAATAATTTTGCAGAGGCTAAAATTCACGTTCTCATGAGCTATAGCCCACAATTATTGGTCATTTTCAGTTGCTTCGACTTGTCGGTAAATACTTTCACAGAGATCAAAACTCACGATTTCATGAGCTATAACCCACGTTTTTTTGGCAATTGTTAGTTCTTTGAGCCATTGTCAAATAATTTTGTGAAGGACAAAATTTATTATTTCTTGAGCATCCATAACTTTTTTGCCTTTTTTACTCATCTCGACCTATTCTCAAATAATTTCACGGAGGCCTAAATTCAAATTTTCGTTAGCTATAATGCACGATTTTTGACCATTTTTAGTCATTTTGACCCGTTGTTTAATAATTTGGTCTGGCAAAAAAATTACAATTTCATGAGTTATAATCCAGGATTTTTAGCTTTTTTTAGTTGTTTTGACCTATTGGCAATAATTTCGTGAAGGTCAAGTTCATAATTTTATAAGCTATAACTCAGGATTTTTGGCCATTTTTAGTCGTTTCGACCCATTGTGAAATAATTTCACAGTGGCAAAAATATAGCAATTCATGAGCGATGATTTTGGACATTTTTAGTTATTTCAAGCTGTTGGTAAATGATTTTACGGAGGTTAAAATTCACGAATTCATGAGCTATAACACATGATTTTTAGTCATTTTTAGTCGCTTCAACTTGTTGGCAAATAATTTTGCGGAAGGCAAAATCATGATGTCATGTGCTATAACACATGATTTTTAGCCATTTTTAGTCGCTTAGACCCATTGACAAATAATTTTGCAGAAGCCAAAATTTACAATTTCATGAGACATAACCTACAATTTTTTGCCTTTTTTAGTCGTTTTGATCTGTTGGTAAATAATTTCGTGGAGGTAAAAATTCACAATTTCGTTAGCAATAAGACACGTTTTTGGCTTTTTTTAGTTGTTTCAAGCCGTTGTTAAATAATTTTGCGTAGGCTAAAATTTACGATTTCATGTGTTATAACCCAAATTGTTGGCTACTTTTAGTCATTTCAACTGGTTGGCAAATAATTTCGCAGAGGCCATAGTTCACAATTTTAGGACCCAGAACCCATGATTTTTGCCATTTTGATCTCATAGCAAGCAATTTCATGGAGACCAAAATTCACAATTTTATGAGCTATAATCGTTATTTTTGGCAAGTTTTAGTCATTTTTGAATACCAAAATCACGATTTCATGAGCAATAACCTGTGAATTGTGCCCTTTTTTTGCTTTGACCTATTGTTCAAAACAATTTCTCGGAGCTCAAAATTCACGATTTCATAAGCTGTAATCCACGATATCTGGCCATTTTTAGTAGCTTCAAGCCGTTGTCAAATAATTCCTAGAGGTAAAATTCATGATTTCATGAGCTATAACACATGATTTTTAGCCATTTTCACTCATATCGACCATGTTGGCAAACAATTTTGTGGAGGCTAAAGTTTATGATTTTGTGAGCTATTAACTGCAATTTTTGGCCATTTTAGTTGTTTTGAGCCGTTGTCTAATAATTTTGCAGAGGCTAAAATTCACGTTCTCATGAGCTATAGCCCACAATTATTGGTCATTTTCAGTTGCTTCGACTTGTCGGTAAATACTTTCACAGAGACCAAAACTCACGATTTCATGAGCTATAACCCACGTTTTTTTTGGCAATTGTTAGTTCTTTGAGCCATTGTCAAATAATTTTGTGAAGGACAAAATTTATTATTTCTTGAGCATCCATAATTTTTTTGCCTTTTTTACTCATCTCGACCTATTCTCAAATAATTTCACGGAGGCCTAAATTCAAATTTTCATTAGCTATAATGCACGATTTTTGACCATTTTTAGTCATTTTGACCCGTTGTTTAATAATTTGGTCAGGCAAAAAAATTACGATTTGATGAGTTATAATCCAGGATTTTTACCTTTTTTTAGTTGTTTTGACCTATTGGCAATAATTTCGTGAAGGTCAAGTTCACAATTTTATAAGCTATAACTCAGGATTTTTGGCCATTTTTAGTCGTTTCAACCCATTGTGAAATAATTTCACAGTGGCAAAAATACAGCAATTCATGAGCAATGATTTTGGACATTTTTAGTTATTTCAAGCTGTTGGTAAATGATTTTACGGAGGTTAAAACTCACGAATTCATGAGCTATAACACATGATTTTTAGTCATTTTTAGTTGCTTCAACTTGTTGGCAAATAATTTCGCGGAAGCCAAAATCATGATGTCATGTGCTATAACACATGATTTTTAGCCATTTTTAGTCGCTTAGACCCATTGACAAATAATTTCGTAGAAGCCAAAATTTACAATTTCATGAGACATAAACCACAATTTTGCCTTTTTAGTCGCTTTTGATCTGTTAAATAATTTCGTGGAGGTAAAATTCACAATTTCAAGTATAAGACACGCTGGCTTTTTTAGTTGTTTCGACTCGTTGTTTAATAATTTGGTGGGGTAAAAATTTACGATTTCATGAGTTATAATCCGTGATTTTTGGCCAGTTTTAGTCCTCTCAACCCATTGGCAAATATTTTTGCGAAGGCCAAATTCATGATTTTAAGGGTTATAACACATGATTTTTAGCCATTTTTAGTCATTTCATCCCGTTATGAAATAATTTCACAATGGCAAAAATTCATGATTTCATAAGCTATAACCTACGAGTCTAGTCATTTTTAATCATTTGGACCCGTTGGCAAATAATTTCACGGAGGCTAAAATTCATGATTTCATAAGCTATAACATATGATTATACTCCATTTTTAGTCATTTACATCCAATGACAAATAGCTTCGCAGAAGACAAATTCACAATTTCATGAGCTATAATCCATGATTTTTTTATTTTAGTCGTTTCGACCTTGTGTTATGAGGAGGAAAATATTCACGATTTCATGTGCTATAACCCATGATTTTTTAGCCATTTTAGTTATTTTAATCCAATGGTTATGACTTCATCAGCTATATAACTTATGATTTTTAGCCATTTTTAGTCGATTGCGGAGTCCAAACTTTAAGATTTCATGAGCAAAATAACCCATGATTTTGGACATTTTTTAGTCATTTTGGCCCATTGCAAATAATTCCGCCAAGACAATAATTAATGATTTAGTGAGCTATAACTCATGTTTTCTGCACATGTTTAGTCATTTCAACTCGCTAGCAAATGGTCGAAAAATTATCAAGATTACCAATATCCGCTAAACTATCAATGAAGGTTGCTAAGCCGACGACACTTTCCATACCAGGACTAATGTCTCCAGAGTACAAGGATTAAGTTGACAACCCTTGTGAAAAGAGGTCACAAGTATTGATCTTTCATAAAACGCGGCTCACCCCCTGCTGATTCCAAAACGCGATTCACCCTCGTTATCAAAACGGAGCACATGGCCCGCTGCTTCAAGCCCAAAACGGAAGCATGGCCCGCTGCTTAATTCAAAAACGGAGCACATGGCCCGCGTTCGAAGTTTCAAAACGCGAGCACATGCCCATGCTTCAATTCAAAACGGAGCACATGGCCCGCGCCGAAGTTTCAAACGCGGAAGATACTTTACCAAGCTTTAATTCAAAACGGAGCATTATGGCCCGCCAGTTTCTCCAAAACGCGGAGCACATGGCTCGCTCAAGCTCAAAGCGCACGCTGCAGGCTTGCCCGCACGCTAATCCGCGCTTTTACTATTCAAACATGAGTTGAACGGTTCTCAACCGCTTGAGAGATTAAGGGGTGGTTACACCCTACTAAACCCCCATTATGGAGCATTTTGGGGTTACACCCCTTTAACCCCTATAAATGGGGGTTTTCACAGCCAAATGAGGGAGGTTGAAAGGTTTTGGCCGGAGAACTAACAAAGAGAGAACCATTTCCTCTATGCAGCTGTGATCGCTGACGATCGGACCTTCATCCGTGGTCTGATCGAGGTGAAAATTGGAGAGCAGCCTCAACACTCATCCTTCCTAATTTGAACGGTGGAGATTGATTTTACCGGTTGGATTTGGAGATATTGAGATTTTACCGAAGCCAATTGTGCAGAGAACGGTTTCTTCTGTGTAGCTGTGATCGGCGTGACGATCGGACCTTCATCCGTGGTCTGATCGGAGTGAAACTTGGAGGACAGCCTCAACACTCATCGTTCTTAATTCTGAATGGTGGAGATTGATTTCTACCGGTTAGATTTGGAGATATTGAGGTTTTACCGAAGATCTCCTTTGCTAGAATCAACTCTCCTAGAGAGTTCAACTCGACATAGCTTTCAAACTTGCACGGCAAGTTCTTCTCCTCGCCATTCTTGGCTAAAAGGATTACTAATCCTTTTCTAAAATCAACTCTATCAAAGAGTTCTTAACTTCGGTCAGAGTTCTAAACTTGCTCCTCGCGAAGTTATTTTTCAACCTCGTCCCACGAGTCAAGACGGTCGGATCGTCAACGGGATACAAGATTCAAGCTCCCACCGCTACCGTGAAGAACCCAGATTAAATAAAGGGAAGGGTCTCCGTTGATCCTTCTCTCTTTTGTAAATCGGACAACCGATCGAGGAACCTGTAGTTTTTTTTATCTAAGTCAGTTAGAGAGAGAGATTGCATTCGAGAGAGTTGTATTTATTCTTTCTTTAAAATCAATTAGAAGGGATAACATTTGTTTTACAGCTTTTAATTTTCCTCGCGAACAAAAGATGGCGACTCCGCTGGGGACAACTTCTTTCACCGATGAAGAGGTGGTGGCGCAATCCGACGTCAAGCTCATTGGGACGAATGTTGAAACTCTGACCGTAGAGTTCGATCAAGCCAAGTTCGAGGAGGCACTCTCCTCCGGATCCCTTAGCCCCAAGGCTATGCGCAAGATCCACAAAGCCTCTAAAGAGACAAAAGTCCCTTCGCTGCCGCTAACCCGACAAGAAGATGGTGATGTCGCCGTAAAGCCTCAAATCAGCGGTAAAGGATTGCCAAGAAGAACACGACTCGAGATGGCCAATTGACCAACCAACGCTAATTTCGCTTGTGAGCTAAAACGCGATCTTGAGCTTCGCGCTTTTACGTAACGCAAGCCTCGCTTATGTGCTCAACACGAGCCTCGCAAAAGCCAAAGCAACGCAACCTCGGCGCTTCACAATCAAACGCTGATCTCAACCCCGCTTCTAGCATTCAAACGCTGACCTAGCGCTCCCAATCTAAAACGCTGGTCTCAACCCCGCTCTAGCATTCAAACGCTGACCTAGCGCTCCCAATCTAAAACGCTGGTCCAACTGCTTCAGTGCTCAAACGCGATCTTCGCTTCAAGTGCCAAATCATCGGCATATCGACGCCGCCACATGCGCCAAGCCGCCGGTGTTTGACCGATTGACAAATATCGCCCGTCCACCGAACGACGACATTCTCACAGAAGGAGACTTCAGAGGTCGAATACCTTAGAGTCACTTCTAACATGATCGGAGTAGGCGATCGCCAATCTCTAGCTCCAATGAGCCGAGGCAATCGGTCCCCCGCTTGAAAGAGGCTTTGAATGACTCGACGGAGTTTACCGACATACTCGGACTCGAGCAGGGTCATACCCGTCAATTATCACAAGTTGGCTAAAGGAATTGAGTCCGATGATGAGCATTCACCATCGCAGAATCTCAATCCTCTAGTTCTTTCATAGAGCATGTGAGCCGCCTCACACCACGGAATCACCAAGATTTCAAGAAGAGGCTCAAGAGTATCGTGCTATGATGCAAGAGGCCTGCGATCACAACAAGAGTCCATCGATCAACTTCGAGATATGATAAACCAACTTGTTGCGATAGAGCTCAACTTCGATAGCCGACTCAACACTTCGCCAAAATCATCACGGAGGAGGAGTGAATCCTCAAAACGAGAAGAAAAAATGAACGAAACTCCCGATCAAGAAGCTCATCACGTAGAATCCTCCTCTGAAGAAAGGAGAGAGGCCGAAAACGAGCAAAGTCCTCAATCGGCAAAAATGCAAGAACTGGAAGCCCGCCTCAATGCCATGGCTAATAGGTGCGAGCTCCAAGATCAGGGGGTTGTCAGACCATATCCTGCAGAATGGGATACGGTTCCTTATCCTCCAAAATTCAAAATCCCGAGGCTACAAGCTTTTGACGGCACGGGATCACCAAACCAACACATCTACCATTTTAAGTCACAGATCGAATGGGATGTCAAACGATGCCATATGTACTGCTTGTTCATTGGCACCCTCAAGGGGTTGCCTTTGAATGGTTCATGAAACCGCCGCAGGATGTATCCAAATGGGCAGATTTAGAGAGACTCTTCCTGTCACGATTTTTTGAAGATGACACAGAGATCACTGTCACTTCTCTCCTTGCCAATAAGCAAAAGGAGGGAGAGCCTATCAAAGTCTTCGTCGAACGGTTCCGGCATGGCTCTTCGATGCTCGATGTATGACATACCGCCTCGACACACCCGCTTCAGCATTTACAAACTGATTTCTAGCCATTTTCAGTTGTTTCAAGCCGTTGTCAAATAATTTCTTAGAGGAAAAAATTATGATTTTAAGAGTTATAACCTAAGATTTTTGGCCATTCGTTTCGGCCTGTTGGTAAATAATTTCATGGAGGCCAAAATTTATAATTATTTGAACTCTAACCCACAACTTTTGGCCATTGTTAGTTATTTCGAACCAATGTCTAATAATTTTGTAGTGCCCAAAGTTCACGATTTCATGAACTATAGCCCTTGATTTTTTGGCATTTTTAGTAATTTTGATTCATGTGCAAACAATTTCATAGAGGCAAAAATTTACGATTTTATGAGCTATTACCCATGATTATTTAATAGTTTTAGTCATTTTGAGCCATTGGTAAAGAATTTTGCGGTGTCCAAATTTCAATATTTCATGAGCTAATTAACCCACAAATTTTAGTTATTTTTAGTCACTTCGATCAATTGATAAATAATTCTGCAGAGACCAAAATTCATGATTTTATGAGCTATAACCCATGTTTTTAGTAATTTTTAATTATTTTGAGCCTTTGGTAAATAATTTAACAGAGGCCAAAATTAATGATTTCATGAGCTATAACCTATTATTTTTTGTCATTTGTAGTTGTTTTGAGCCATTGTCAAATGATTTCACGCAAGCCAAAATTCATAATTTTATGAGCTATACCATGATTTTTTGCCACTTTTAGTTGTTTTGGCATGTTGGCAAAAAAGTTTGTAGAAGTCTAAATTCACGATTTGTGAGCAATAACCGATGATTTTTAGGCATTTTTAGTGGTTTTGACCAGTTAGCAAACAAATTTTTTGAAGGGTAAAATATTTGATTTCGTGAGTGATAACCCCTAATTATTGACCATTTTTAGTTATTTTAAACCATTGGTTAATAATTTTATAGAACACACACTTCACGATTTGATGCGTGATATAACCCAAGATTTTTGGCCATTTTTGGTCATTTTGATGCATTGGCAAATAATTTCGTGAAGACCAAACTTCATGAATTTATGAGCTATAACACACTATTATTTAATATTTTTTGTCATTTCGAACTATTGGTAACTAATCTTGCGGAGTCCAAACTTCAAGATTTACTGAGAAAAATAACCCATGATTATGGCAATTTTTAATCATTTTGCCCGTTGGCAAATAATTCTACAAAGACAAAAATTCACGATTTTATAACCTATAACTCATGTTTTTGGCCATTTTTCATCATTTCGAGCCGTTGGCAAAGAATTTCGTAAAGGCCAAAATTCATGATTTCATGAGCTGTAATCTTTGACTTCTAGCAATTTTAGTCATTTTGACCCATTGATAAATAATTTCACGGAGGCCAAATTTTACAACTTTAAGAGCTATAACCCATTCGTTTTGAGCCTTTTTTCATTTTGACTTGCTGTTAAAAAAAATCCTCAAAGACCAACATTCATGGTTTTTGCGATCTATAACCCACGACTTCCTAAGCTATTACTAACAATTTTGGCCATTTTTAGTTGTTTAGATCTATTGTCAAATAATTTTTTGAAGGCCAAAATTCATGATTTCATGACAACCTACAATTGTTGGCTATTTTTAGTCTTTTTGACCAGTTGTTAAATAATTTTATGGAGGCAAAATTCATGATTTCACGAGTTATAACCCACAATTTTTGCCATTTTTAGTTATTTTGAGCCGTTGCCAAATAATTTTGTACAGGCTAAAATTCACAATTCATGAGCTATATATAACCAATGATCTTTGGCCATTTTTAATCATTTTGGCTCATTAAGAAATAAATTCGTGAAGGCTAAAATTAACGATTTCATGAGCTATAACTCAGACCCACTATTCAAAAAAATTCCTCGGAGGCCAAAATTCACAATTTCATGAGCCATAATATATGATTTTCTGCCATTTTCAGTTGCTTTGATCGATTGTCAAATAATTTCGCAGCGGCAAAAATTCACATCCACTAGCTGTAACTCATGATTTTTGGTCATTTATAGTCATTTTGACCCATTGGCAAATAATTTTGTAAATGCCAAAATTTATGATTTTGGGAGCTATTACTTAAAATTTTTGGCTATTTTTCGTTATTTTGAATCGTTGTCTAATAATTTTGCGGAGGCTAAAATTTACGATTCCACGAGCTATAGCCCATAAATTTTTTGCCATTTTAGTTTTTCAACCCCTCAAGAATAATTTTTGGAGTCTAAAATTCATGATTTTTACCTATAACCATTAATTTTGACCTTTAGTCTTTCGCTCTATTATTAAAAATTTTCCCAGTAGAATAATAAATTTCAAACATTGTCAAGTTAACAAAATCCTTTTGACAATGTAAGCACTTTAACGTGCAGCAGCACCACCAAAACCAACTTATCAATCCTCTCCGATAGGAAGATAAGTCCATAAAGTTGCTCCAATCGCAACGTATCCTTGTCATGTTAACCTCACACCTCTGACAACCAACTTATCAATCCTCTCCAATAGGATAATAAGCCCACAAAGTTGCTCACATCGCAACGCAATCCCCACAAAGTTAAGATTAGCTCGTCTCATTATTAGCAAGGCGACCTCTTCTGACAATCAACTTATCGACTCTCTTCAATAAAGCGATAAGTCCTCAAAGTTTCTCCGATCGCAATGTATCCTTGTCATGTTAACCTAACACCTCGACAATCAACTTATCGACTCTCTTCAATAGGCGATAAGTCCTCAAGGTTGTTATTAGTAACACCACAATCCACGCCACACGTGGGGAATTTTATCGAATCCTAAGTAGGGGTAAGTCAACGCCTAACTGCGTTGGGTTTAGTCTTCTACCGATCGAAGAAGACACCATAATTTAAACTGGGGAATTTTATCTCAAACCTAAGCAGATAAGCCTCGCATCTAATACATGCACCGTAGTCTATTCCCGTGAGAAAGACGAAGCCTACGATTCAACATCGTAGCATTAAGCCTAAAAGAGTTTTATTCTTTAGCACAACGCCACATGCGTAACGGATTTAGATAACTCGCATGCTAGCCCGATTCAAACGGTAATCGGTAAAGGCTCATCAAGTCCGTTGATGGTCGGGTTGGCCAATAATCCTAAAGTCAACACCTAACACGCGTTGCCGGTTTAGTCTTCTACCGATCGAAGAAGACACCAGAATTTAAATCTGGGGAATTTTATCTCAAACCTAAGCAGAGATAAGTCCGCATCTAATACATGCAGGGTAGTCTATTCCCGTGAGAAAGACGGCTTCACGATTCAACATCGTAGCATTAAGCCTAAAAGAGTTTTATTCTTTAGCACAACGCCACATGCGAACGGATTTAGATAACTCGCATGCTAGCCCGATTCAAGCGGTGTCGGTAAAGGCTCATCAAGTCCGTTGATGGTCGGGTTGGCCAATAACCCTAAAGTCAACGCCTAACACGCTGCCGGTTGGTCTCTTACCCGTAAAGACGCACAAAGTCTACGATTCAACACCGTAGCACAACGTCACATCGCGAACTCCTCTAACATCAACTTATCGACACTCTTCAATGAGAGCGATAAGTCCTCAAAGCTGTTCAAATCATAACTAAATAACGACAAACAACTTATCAATCCTCATCAATAGGATGATAAGTCCTCAAATTTGCTTAAATCGCAATCAACTTATCAATCCTCCTCAACAGGATGATAGGTCCTCAAAGTTGCTCCGATCGCAACGTATCTTCATCAAGTCAACATTATACCTCTGATGATATAATCAACTTATCAATCCTCCCCAGCAGATAAGTTCCTCAAAATTGTTCAAATCACAACTAAACCCCGTCAATCAACTCATCAAATTACAACACAATCCAATCAAAATCTGTACACATCCTCAACAGAGTTTGATAATCAACTTATCAATCCTCCTCAATAGGATGATAAGTCTACAAAGTTGCTCACATTGCAACACAATCTTGTCATGTTAACCTCACACCTCTGACAGTCAACTTATCAATCCTCCTCAATAGGATGATAGGCCCCCAAAGCCTTGTTCAAACCACAAGCCCAAAGCCTTGTTAAAACCACAAGCCCAAAGCCTTGTTAACACCACAAGCCTGAAGCCTTGTTCAAACCACAAACCCAAAGCCTTGTTCACACCACAAGCCATGTAAGCCTTGTTCACATCACAAGTCTTAAACCTTGTTCAAATCACAGGTTTCATATTTTGTCCCCCGACAAAACCTAAACTTATCGACTCTCATCAATAGAGCGATAGGTCCTCAAAATCTTGTTCAAACCACAAGTACCCAATTTTATCAAGTTAACTCCACCTCGATAAAATCAACTTATCGACTCTCTTCAATAGAGCGATAGGTCCTCAAAATCTTGTTCAAACTACAAGTACCCAACTTTATCAAGTTAACTCCACACCTCGATAAAATCAACTTATCGACTCTCTTCAATAGGCGATAAGTCCTCAAAAATCATCATCAAGTTAAAAATTCCACCTCGATGATAAAACTAATTTATCAACTCTTTGCAAAAGAGTTTTATTCTTTTAGCACAACGCCACATGCGAACGGATTTAAATAATTCAAGGTAGCAGCCCGATTCAAACCGGCATCTAAAGGCTCATCAAGTCCGTTGATGGTGGGGTTGGCCAATAACCCTAAAGTCAACGCCTAACACGCTGCCGGTTGGTCTCTTACCCGTAAAGACGCACAAAGTCTACGATTCAACATCGTAGCATTAAGCCTAAAAGAGTTTTATTCTTTTAGCACAACGCCACATGCGAACGGATTTAAATAATCGGCATAGCCCGATTCAAACGGTAATCGGTAAAGGCTCATCAAGTCCGCTGATGGTCGGGGTTGGCTAATAACCCTAAAGTCAACGCCTAACACGCTGCCGGTTGGTCTCTTACCCGTAAAGACGCACAAAGTCTACGATTCAACATCGTAGCATTAAGCCTAAAAGAGTTTTATTCTTTTAGCACAACGCCACATGCGAACGGATTTAAATAATCGGCATAGCCCGATTCAAACGGTAATCGGTAAAGGCTCATCAAGTCCGCTGATGGTCGGGGTTGGCTAATAACCCTAAAGTCAACGCCTAACACGCTGCCGGTTGGTCTCTTACCCGTAAAGACGCACAAAGTCTACGATTCAACACCGTAGCACAACGCCACATGCGAACGGATTTAAATAATCGGCATAGCCCGATTCAAACGGTAATCGGTAAAGGCTCATCAAGTCCGTTGATGGTGGGGTTGGCCAATAACCCTAAAGTCAACGCCTAACACGCGTTGCGGTTGGTCTCTTACCCGTAAAGACGCACAAAGTCTACGATTCAACATCGTAGCATTAAGCCTAAAAGAGTTTTATTCTTTTAGCACAACGCCACATGCGAGGCTTAACTCTAACATCAACTTATCGACACTCTTCAATGAGAGCGATAAGTCCTCAAAAATCATCATCAAGTTAAAAATTCCACCTCTCGATGATAAAACTAATTTATCAACTCTTTGCAATAGAGTGATAATTCTCAAAAGCTTGTTCAAACAACAAGTATGAAAGGCATGCCAAGTTAACAATATACTTTTGGCACCTTAAAGAAAAGTCTAAAAGACTGAAATGTGGGTTCATCTCCGCGTTTTACTCATTAAGCGAAGGACCACCCCGCGTTTCAAAACAAAAGCAGCGAGGTCGCGCCCGCGTTTAAACCTGAGCGCGATGGCCACTCGTGTTTTCAACCTCAAACGCGAGGATCAGTCCATAGCAAAGTTCAAGGCGCCACGGGCACTCTTGCATTTCAAAAAGCAAAAGCGCCGGAGTTCACCCATGCAAGACGAATGACTAGCGTGGACAAAAGCGAGAATACAACTTCTTTGAAGTAGAATGAGGACCAAGACCTTCGGGGATCAAACAAAGAAGATATCCAAAGTATTCGAAGCTCGTCTCATCCACCGCCGAACTTTCAAAAACTTTGGAGGGTTCATAGTGTAAAAAATGCGAAGACGACCAATATCCGAAACACTATCAATGAAGGTTACAAGGCGGCGACTTTCGACAACAAAGGAGCTAATGTCTCCAGTACAAAGGATTACAAGTTGACAACCGTGAAAAGAGGTCACAAGTATTGATCTCTTCAAGCAGCGGGCTCACCCCAGCGTTTCAATTCAAAGCGGGACTAATCCCGCGTTTCAATTCAAAACGCCGAGCACATGGCCAGCGTGAAATAGCTCGGAAGCACATGGCCCGTTTCAATTCAAAAGCGAGAGCACATGGCCAGCGTTGAAGCTAAAAGCGGAGCACATGGCGGCGTTTCAATTCAAAACGTGGAGCACATGGCCAGCGTTGAAGCCCAAAGCGCGGGCACATGGCCCGCTTTCAATTCAAAACGTGGAGCACATGGCCCGCTCGAAGCCTAAGCGTGGAGCACATGGCCCGCGTTGGCTCTCAAAGGCGACGAGCTTGCTCGAAGCGAACCGGCGTTTTGACTCATTCAAACATGAGTTGAACGGTTCCTCAACCGTTTGAGAGATTTAAGGGGTGGTTACACCCCACTAAACCATTATGGAGCATTTTGGGGGTTACACCAACCTATAAATGGGGGTTTTCACAACCAAATGAGGGAGGTTGAAAGGTTTTGGCCGGAGAACTAACAAAGGGAGAGAACCAGTTTCCTCTGCGCAGCTGTGATCGGCGTGACGATCGGATCTTCATCCGTGATCGGAGTTAAACTTGGAGGGCAGCCTCAACACTCATCCTTCCTAATTCTGAACGGTGGAGATTGATTTCTACCGGTTGGATTTGGATATATTGAGGTTTTACCGAAGCCAATTGTGCAGAGAACGGTTTCTTCTGTGTAGCTGTGATCGGCGTGATCGGACCTTCATCCGTGGTCTGATCGGAGTGAAACTTGGAGGGCAGCCTCAACACTCATCGTTCTTAATTCTGAACGGTGGAGATTGATTTCTACCGGTTAGATTTGGAGATATTGAGGTTTTACCGAAGATCTCCTTTGCTGGAATCAACTCTCTAGAGTTCAACTCGATTACAGTTTTCAAACTTGCACAAAGTTCTTCTCCGCCATTCTTGGCTAAAAGGATTACTAATCCTTTTCTAAAATCAACTCTATCAAAGAGTTCTTAACTTCGGTCGAGTTCTAAACTTGCTCTGCGAGTTATTTTTCAACCTCGTCCCACGAGTCAAGACGGATCGGATCGTCAGGGATACAAGATTCAAGCTCCCACCGCTGGTGAAGAACCCGGATTAAATAAAGGGAAGGGTCTCCGTTGATCCTTCTCTCTTTTGTAAATCGGACAACCGATCGAGGAACACGTAGTTTTTTTAAGTCGGTTAGAGATTGCATTCGAGAGAGTTGTATTTATTCTTTCTTTAAAATCAATTAGAAGGGATAACATTTGTTTCTGACTTTAATTTCCTCTGAACACAAATAACTTTGTGGAGGCCAAAATTTAAAATTTCATGAGTTATAACCTATGATATTACCTCCATTTTGTTATAACTTATGATATTACGTCATTTTAGTCATTTTGACCTGCTGGCTAATAGTTTCGCTGAGGCCAATTTTCACAATTTCAAGAGCTATAATCTAGGAATTTTGGCTATTTTTTGGTGCCGACCCACTGTTAAAAAAATCCTCAGATGCCAAAATTCACGATTTTGTGTGCTAACACACAATGTTTTGCCATTTTCAGTTGTTTTGAGGCATTATTAAATAATTTCGTGTAGGGCAAAATTCACAATTTCATGAGCTATAACCTATGATTTTTTATCATTTTTAGTCATTTTGACCACAGACAAATAATTTCTCGGTGGCCAAAATTCATGATTCATATGCTATTACCCATAATTTCTACCCACTTTTAGTTGTTTCAAACCATTGTCAAATAATTACATGAAGGCTAAAATTAACAATTTTATGAGCTATATCCCTCAATTGTTTGTCAGTTTTAGTCATTTTGACCCGTTGTCAAATAAATTCACAAAGGCCAAAATTCATGATGTCATGATCTATAACCCATGTTGTTTTGCCATTTTTAGTCATTTTGACTTGTTGGCGACTAATTTTGCGGTGGCCAATATTCACAAATTTATGAGCTATAACCAAAGGTTTTTGGCCATTTTATTCATTTCAACTAGTGGTCAAATAATTTCATAGAGCCCAAAATTCATGATTTTATGAGCTTAACCCACATTTTGGCCATTTTTAGTCATTTCGACGCATTGGCAAAAACTTTTATGGACGCTAAAATTTATGATTACATGAGCTATTATCTAATAATTTCACAGAGGCCAAACTTCACGATTTCATGATCTATAACCCACGATTTTTTACCATGTTCAGTAATTTTTATCTATTTTCAAGTAATTTAGTTGAGGCCAAAATTCATAATTTGATGAGGTATAACCAATAATTTTTGTTAATTTTTAATCATCTTGACCAATAAGTAATTAATTTTGCGGAGGCCAAAATTTCACGATTTCATGAGCTATAACCTACAAAGTTTATCCATTTTTTTGTTTCGACCCATTGTTCAAAAAATTTCCTCAGAGGCCAAAATTCATGAATTCGCGAGCTATACCCTAGAATCTATGACCATTTTTATTGGCTCTGAGTCGTTGTCTTTTCGTTGAGGAAAAAATTCACGATTTCATGAGCTCTAAACCATGATTTTTGGCCATTTTTAGTCATTTCAACCCGATGGCAAATAATTTCATGGAGACCAAACTTTATGATTTCGTGAGCTATTAACTATAATTTTTGGCCATTTTAAGGTTTTTCTATCCATTGTCTAATAATTTTGCGTAGGCTAAAATTTATGATTTCATAAGCTATAGCACATGATTTTTGGTCAAATATTTTTGTTTTGACCCATTTGCAAATAATTTTAACTAGGCCAAAATTAACATTCTTGAGTTATAACCAATGATTTATTTATTTATTTTTAATTGTTTCCGACCGTTGTCAAATAATTTCATGATGATAAAAATTCATGATTTCATGAGCTATAACCCATGATTTTTAGCTATTTTTATATCACTTCAACCTGTTGATAGATAATTTCACGGAAGCCAAATTTGTGATGTCATGTGTTATAATCCATAATTTTTGGCTATTTTTAGTCATTTAGACTCATTGACAAATAATTTCGCAAAGGCCAAAATTCACAAAACCCAAGATCTTTGGCCATTTTTAGCTCTTTAGGCTATTGTCAAATAATCTTGCAATGGACAAAATTTATTATTTTATAAGCTATAACCTGCAATTTTTCTAGGTTTTTTAGTCATTTCAACTGTTGGTAAATAATTTTGTGGAGGCTAAAATTCACAATTTCATTAGCTATAACCCACAATTTTTTTCCATTTTTAGTCGTTTAAACCCTTTGTTTAATAATTTGGTAGGGCAAAAATTTACGATTTCATGACTTATAATCCGTGATTTTTGGCTATTTTTAGTCCCTTCGACCCACTGATAAATATTTTCATGAAGGCCAAATTTCACGATTTCGTGAGCTATAACTCATGATTTTTAACCATTTTTAGTTGTCTCCTCTCATTATGAAATAATTTTGTAGTGGCAAAAATTCATGATTTCATGAGCTATAGCCCATGATTTTGGTCATTTTAATCGTTTTGAGCCGGTGGCAAATAATTTCGTGAAGGACAAATTTCACAATTTTATGAGCTATAACCTATGATTATTCTACATTTTTAGTCGTTTACACCCAATGACACATAACTTTGCAGAAGCCATATTTCACAATTTGATAAGCTATAACCATGATTTTTCTTTATTTTTTGTCATTTTGACCAATTGGAATGTGGAGGCAAAAATTTACAACTTCATGTGCTATAACCCATTTTTTAGTCATTTTTAGTTATTTTTACCCCTTGCCAAATATATTTTGCGGAGGGCAAAATTCACGATTTCATTGAGTCATAACCCATAATTGTTGATTGTTTTACTTGTTTTAAAATAATGTTTAATGATTTTATAGAGCCTAAACTTCATGATTTCATGCGCTATATAACTCATGATTTCTTACCATTTTCGGTCTATTGTAGAGTCCAAATTTCAAGATTTCATGATCAAAATAACCCATGTTTTTTGCCATTTTTTGTCATTTCGACCTGTTGGAAATAATTTCCCCAAGAGTACAATTAATTATTTGTTGATCTATAACTCGTGTTTTTCGCCCTTTTTTAGTCGTTTTGACACATTGGCAAATAACTTCGTAGAGGCCAAAATTCAAGTTTTCATGAGCTATGTAACCAACGATTTTTGCCTAGTTTAATCATTTTGACCCGTTAGTAAATAATTTTACAGAGGCCAAAATTCATGATTTCAAGAGCTATAACCCATAAAGTTTGGCCATTTTATGGTTTCGACCCACTACCAAAAAATCATAAGAGCCCAAAATTCATAATTTTGTGAGCTATTGTCATTTGTTTTGAGCCATTGTCAAAAAATTTTGCGGAGGGAAATTCACGATTTTATGAGCTGATGACTTATGATTTTTTATCATTGTTAGTCATTTTGACGCATTGGCAAATAATTTCATGGAGGCCAAAATTCACGATTTCATAAGCTATAACCTACAATTCCTTGGCTAGTTTTATTTGGTTTGACCTGTTGTCAAATAATTTTGTAGAGGCCAAAATTCAAGCTTCATCAGCTATAATCCATGATGTTTGGCCATTTTTAGTTGTTTTGACCTGTTGGCAAATAATTTTGTGGAGGCCAAAATTCACAATTCCATGAGCTATAATCAATGATTTTGGCTATTTTAGTCGTTTTGACCCTTTGACAAATAATTTTGTGGAGGCTAAAATTCACAATGTCATGACTATAACTCATGTTTTAAAGCTATTTTTAGTTGTTTTGACCCATTGACAAATAATTTCACTAAGCCACGATTTGAGCTATAATCCACCTTTTTTTGCCATTTTTAGACATTTTAACCCGTTGAAAATAATTATGAATGGCAATTAATGCACGATTTCATGAGTTCTAACCCATGATTTTTGGCCTCTTTTAGTTGTTTCTACCCATTAGTAAATAATTTTGTGGAGACTAAATTTCATAATTTCATAATTTCATGAGTTATAACAAATCATTTTTTGGTCATTTTTGTCGTTTCGACCCTTTGGCAACTAATTTCGCAGGAACAAATTCATGATTTTATTAGCTATAACTCATATTTTTGGCCATTTTAGTTGTTTTGATCCATTAGCAAATAATTTTATGGAGGGAAATTCACGATTTTATGAGCTGATGACTTATGATTTTTTATCATTGTTAGTCATTTTGACGCATTGGCAAATAATTTCATGGAGGCCAAAATTCACGATTTCATGAGCTATAACCTACAATTCCTTGGCCAGTTTTATTTGGTTTGACCCGTTGTCAAATAATTTTGTAGAGGCCAAAATTCAAGCTTCATCAGCTATAATCCATGATGTTTAGCCATTTTTAGTTGTTTTGACCCGTTGGCAAATAATTTTGTGGAGGCCAAAATTCACAATTCCATGAGCTATAATCAATGATTTTGGCCATTTTAGTCGTGTTGACTGATGGGAAATAAATGATTACCTCCTAGATTGCAAGTATACAACCTTTATCAAGTTATAGTATAAAAGATTATCGATCCCACGAGGAACGGGAAGTAGGAAGAGTTTAGCTCAAGTTTGGTTCTCAAATTATGCGCGTGACAATTAGGAGTTTATGTACAAATAAAATGAAAGTAAGAAAATGGTGAATGTGGATGTGGAGAGATAAGAGAGTGGATTGTGGATTATGTGCAAAAGAGGAGAAAATGAAGTTGAGAATGTGGTTGTGATTATGTGCAAATAACAACAAAACTAGGTTTGAGATTATATGCACATGGAGGAATATGAGATTGAGAGAGAAGTAAAAATCAATGAAATAAAAAATAAAGGAAAATAACAAACAAATGAGAAACAAGGATAAGAGGAAAATAAAGAAGGTAAAGTATGGAGGATTGATTAAAGATATGAGGAATCTAGAGTAGATCCACTTAGCTTATCTCAATCTCATGAAAATGAGTTGGATTTGTTAGCTAGTTTCAAACAATCTCTAGGGATCCCACGAATATTAGCTCCACACTTAGAAAGGGTAATTCCCAGAGGGTTCTAGCCTCAAGGTGAATTAAAGGAAAGAAAAATCTATTCTAGAAAGTAAATACAAGAATTAAATACATTGCATGAAAGTAAATTGCATGGAATTAAATTGCATGAAAGTAAATTGCAAGAAAATAAATTGCATGAAAGTAAATTGCAAGAAAATAAATTGCATGAAAGTAAATCTATTCTACCAACAAGAAAATAAAGAAGGAAATGAAAAGAAATAAAATAGAAACCAACAACTCCTGATCTTAATCTAATCCTCCTTTTGGTCCTTGGATTAGAAGAAGAGAAAGGAAATTGAAGGTGAAACATTTCATTTATTGTGTAACAAAGTTACAATTTTGGAAGGTCTTCTCAATTAAGAGTGACCCTCCTCTCCAAATGGAGTTTTACAAAATATTTCACACTCAAAACCCTCACCTTCACCCCTATTTATAGCCCAACGGAGTTGTTTTGACCCGTTGGCAAATAATTTTGTGGAGGCCAAAATTCACAATTCCATGAGCTATAATCAATGATTTTGGCCATTTTAGTCGTGTTGACTGATGGGAAATAAATGATTACCTCCTAGATTGCAAGTATACAACCTTTATCAAGTTATAGTATAAAAGATTATCGATCCCACGAGGAACGGGAAGTAGGAAGAGTTTAGCTCAAGTTTGGTTCTCAAATTATGCGCGTGACAATTAGGAGTTTATGTACAAATAAAATGAAAGTAAGAAAATGGTGAATGTGGATGTGGAGAGATAAGAGAGAGTGGATTGTGGATTATGTGCAAAAGAGGAGAAAATGAAGTTGAGAATGTGGTTGTGATTATGTGCAAATAACAACAAAACTAGGTTTGAGATTATATGCACATGGAGGGAATGAGATTGAGAGAGAAGTAAAATCAATGAAATAAAAATAAAGGAAAATAACAAACAAATGAGAAACAAGGATAAGAGGAAAATAAAGAAGGTAAAGTATGGAGGATTGATTAAAGATATGAGGAATCTAGAGTAGATCCACTTAGCTTATCTCAATCTCATGAAAATGAGTTGGATTTGTTAGCTAGTTTCAAACAATCTCTAGGGATCCCACTAATATTAGCTCCACACTTAGAAAGGGTAATTCCTAGAGGGTTCTAGCCTCAAGGTGAATTAAAGGAAAGAAAAATCTATTCTAGAAAGTAAATACAAGAATTAAATACATTGCATGAAAGTAAATTGCATGGAATTAAATTGCATGAAAGTAAATTGCAAGAAAATAAATTGCATGAAAGTAAATTGCAAGAAAATAAATTGCATGAAAGTAAATCTATTCTACCAACAAGAAAATAAAGAAGGAAATGAAAAGAAATAAAATAGAAACCAACAACTCCTCGATCTTAATCTAATCCTCCTTTTGGTCCTTGGATTAGAAGAAGAAAAGGAAATTGAAGGGTGAAACATTTCATTTATTGTGTAACAAAGTTACAATTTTGGAAGGTCTTCTCAATTAAGAGTGACCCTCCTCTCCAAATGGAGTTTTACAAAATATTTCACACTCAAAACCTCACCTTCACCCCTATTTATAGCCCAACGGAGTTGATGTGAACCATTGGATCAAACCTAGCCAAAAGGAAGAGAAATCCACCATTAATTCGAATCTATTGGGAACCGATCGGTTAGCCGACCTTAGCCAACCGGTTTACCAACGGTTGGTCAACCGATTGGTTCCCAACCGAATTTGTCTTTTCTTGATTTTTCTTCACGAATTTCTCTTGGATCAATTTGGTATCTTGGGCCTTCGTTTGTCTTAAGATTTGGGCTTCAAATATTGGTAGAAATTCAGAGAATTTGAGTCATTTGGGCTTTTATTCATTATTTCTTTATTAGCCTGCAAAATAAGATAAAAATAATTATTAGTAATATCGTTATTCATATAACATAGGTAATAAGGGTATAAAAATATAATTAAAATGTGATAATCAAATACCCCCACACCTAAACTTTTGCTAGTCCTCTAGCAAAGAAAATAAAAAGAAAACCTAACTCACTTTCGCAGGAATCGCGGTTGTATTTAGCACATAAAACAAGCCTTTAAACCCCTAGGTTACCCTAGTGGACGAGTTGTAGTCTCGTGAGGGTTTGCAGTGAATATACCCACAAAATTCAGTCAACTTGCCAAATTAAAGAAGTTAATAAAATAATTAATTCATTTGATATCTTCAAACATTCCAATTGAAGTTGGTTAATACTCAAGAAAACGTTTTTATCATAACTCCAATGTAATTTTCTTAAGAAAATCCTTCCATTATAGTTATACAAAACCAAGTTTAACTCAAAATTTTAATTTGAAAGTTTTGAAAAGAACATGCTAACTCTTTGTTTTAAACAAACTTCAAGTCTTTAAATCCATTTAATTTTTCAAGAACATATACAAATATAACTATATATAAAACATGATTAGTATGACAAATTTTTTTTTTAACTCTTTATTCCTTGGTGGTTTTGTTCTTTTAATCGGGCTTTCTAAGTGACCATTTAGCGAGTTTTGGGCCAATGAATCCCAACCCAATTGGGCTTAGGTCATTAAGCATAGAAATACTCCTCGGGCTTTAATTACTCAGTCAACTTAGGCTTAGTAAAATAGAACCACCAATGATTTTAAGAGAAATTTTTCTTCTTTTATTAAGTTAGTATAATATATATATGTGTATATGTATATATATTCTGAACAATATTTGGATCAAGACAACTTGAAAAATTATTTTCAACTCTAAGTTAGGCATGCAAAAATTTCATTACTTTAATTAAAAATCTAAGTTAAAACTTAAGTAAAGTATACTACTTTGAAAATCATTTCTTGAGAAATTTATTTGGAGTTATCATAAAAGGTAAACTTGAGTATAGAACTAACTAAGGATTAGAAGACTTAAATTCTATCAAATAGATCAATTATTAGTCAACTCTATTAAGTTGGCAAGTGATTTTTATTTTTATGATGAAAAGAGAAAAATGACATAAAAAATGGTAAGAAAAAGAGGAAAAAAATAACTAAGATAAAGATAAAATGACTAATTCCCACCCCACACTAAATTTTGCATTGTCCTCAATGCAAATTCTATTATGCACAAAGTAAAACAGATAAGAATGGAAGCACTTACATTTGTTCTGGTCGACTTGAACAATGATAAAAATTCGTAATTACCTTTGGTATGAGAAGGTGAAGTCAAAAATTTATTCTCTCTCTCTTTTTTTTTTGAAAAGAGCAAGAAACTCTCACATGAGAGAAGAATAAATTCTTTTATTATTATTGTGGGACAAAAATTAAAATGTAGAATAAAAGATGAAACATGAGAAGCTCACATTCTACATTAAATCCTACCTTATTGTAAAATTCTACCCAAATTTAAAGAATTTCAAAATGATATAATCACTGATGTGCTTAAATTCCAATTTCAGGGTTTTAGTGATGTGCAAAGAATGGAAGGTAGGTATTAATGGTTGTATGCTTTTTGAACTTAGATTCATTATTAACAAAAATTTCATCAAAATGAAATCTTGTTGTTTTCTATTTTCTAAAACCTAAGTTCATTAACAAAGGGTTATTCAAATGTTGGCATCAAGATGCATGTATTCAACATAATTCTCTGCTCAAGGACTTGATTATTAACCCGATTTTGATTGTTGTGAATGGATTGCATTCACTTGATCTTGGAAAGTTGAACTTGACCCCGCTCTTTGGATTGGTCACGGGTTGACTCGAAATGATCCTTTCTCTCTCTCACTTATAGCTCGCTAGTTGACCAAGTGGGTTTCTAATCTAGCTATGGCTTGAGTGTTGGAGTTGAGAATTTGTCACATTGATTGCATAAAGGAGTTCATCGTGTTAGATGTTTGAGTCAACAAATTAAGTAGTGCTGTGTAGAGGTTTTAATCAAGGCTTCCAAACCTCTTTCCAACACATTAAGACGTTTCTCAACATTTGAAGGAATATGATTTGTAGATTGATGATGAGGAAACCGATTTGGAAATGGTGATTTGATTGTGGAAAATTGGTTTGAAGCTGAAAGCTGCGTTGCCCTAGGAATTGTTGGTTTGAAGAGGGAGTGAAATTTTGATTTCTTGAGAAATTACCCGATTCCATGCAAAATGGATGATTTCTCCAACCCGGATTATAGGTTGGAGAAAATGGATCATGTCGGATCTTGGAATCTGACATTCATCATTCTAGAGATTGAGTATTTCCTAAGAGTGGACATTGCTCAAGCATGGGTCGTAGAAAGACAGTTATGACATCTGGCCGAGAAACTTGATTGATTTGAGCCGAGCTCGTTCTTTGGTTTCTAAAGTTTCTAACTCGCGAGAATTGTAGCCATCTTAGCTTCAGAGGCTATGTTTGACTCTAAGGAAGGACCCTAGAACTGGATTGGGTAATCGATGAATCACGTTGTTCCCATTGCATTGTTTTCTGATAAATTCTCTAAAAGTCCCAAGCTTCATCGGCATTTTTCTTCATGAAATCCCCTTGACACATTGATTTTAAGGAAGTTTTGAAGAATAATCCAATCCTTCATAAATGATTTGGCATAATCGCCACTTTTCAAGACCATGGTGAGGACATTAGATAAGAAGATCTTTGAATTTATCAAAATACTTCCAAAAGGTTCTCCGGGACAATTTTAAAATTTTGAATGTTGTTTCTAAGCTTGACCGTTTTGTGGATAGGAAAGAATTTTTCGAAAAACTTTTACAAATTCACCCCAAGTTGAGATGGAATCTGTGGGCAAGCTATACAGCCATTTTTTGGCTTTGTCCTTAAGGGAAAATGGAATAAATTGGAGTTTGATCGCATCTTCGGTTAAGTCCCTCATCTTAATCATGAGGCAAACTTCTTCAAATTGGAGATAAAGATGTATGCGTCTTGGTTTCAATTCTAAGAATTTGGGAAGCATGTTTATGAAATGCGGTCAAGTTCAAAATTGGTTCCATTTACCTCGGGAGTTTTATGCAAGAGGGGATTGCATTTCTAGTGGGGTAACAAACATCTTGAAGAACAGGTGGGTTGGTATTGGCCATTTCGTTTGGTTCAAGAAATTGATCAAAACGAATTAAACGATTGGTATTATCCCTAACCCAAGTTTGCATACACCAAAATATTTTTTAAAAATTTTTTTATTTGAAAAGGATAAGAGAAAAAATTAAAAGATAAGGAAAAACTTACTAAAAACAAATCAAGGCATTTACTTTTCAATCACCCTAACTCTAGGGTTAAGCCTAAACTTGACTTAGACCAGCTCCTAACCAAGAATTCCCTTAATGAAAAGATCAAAGTTTATTTGGGTAATTAGCCGTAAGGATAGTACTAGAGGAGATCAAAGATCAATTAAGTACCTCTTTCCTTTGTTTTACTTAACCCCTAAACCTTGCCTTAGACACCAATTAATCCAAATAAACTTGGACCGTTCACTTAAGGATTTCTTGTTCCTTAATGAGCTCGAATCCTTAGGGGCCAACGCCTAATCAATTTTAAGAGGCTTGGGTATGTAGTGAGGAATTAGTGATTTTGGGCTAAGGAAAGGGTGATGAAATCCCTCACCTTATCTTGATTAATGGGTTTTGCCCTTAAGATATTTTCAAGTGTGTGCCAAATCAAGATGCTCAAATCACTTGGTGAATTCCTACTATTATATGAAATGCAACCCTAAGAATTAAAAGCAACTAAAAGGATGCAAAACAAAATCTTTTTATTTTTATTATGGTCGACAATAAAAAAATGAAGTTTATTAGGGTCGACAAAGGTAAAAAATCCTTTTTTAATTTTTATTTTATTTTTTATCCTAATTGTCTCTAATGTATATGAACTATCTAAAGGGTGGAATTGAAAATACTAGATAGAGAAGTTACCCACTAAAGCAATGCAAAGCCTCTGGAGGCAATTCTTCAATCTTGAATCTTCAACTCTTGATCTTCAAGCTCCAAGTTCCTACAAAAAAAACACACAAAATAAGGAATCAAAGTTAATCAAAATCCTACTTATGCACCGTCTCAAGAACGGCGCCAAAACTTGATGGGAAATAAATGATTACCTCCTAGATTGCAAGTATACAACTTTTATCAAGTTATAGTATAAAGATTATCGATCCCACGAGGAACGGAAGTAGGAAGAGTTTAGCTCAAGTTTGGTTCTCAAATTATGCTGACAATTAGGAGTTTATGTACAAATAAAATGAAAGTAAGAAAATGGTGAATGTGGATGTGGAGAGATAAGAGAGAGTGGATTGTGGATTATGTGCAAAAGAGGAGAAAATAAAGTTGAGAATGTGGTTGTGATTATGTGCAAATAACAACAAAACTAGGTTTGAGATTATATGCACATGGAGGGAATATGAGATTGAGAGAGAAGTAAAATCAATGAAATCAAAAATAAAGGAAAATAACAAACAAATGAGAAACAAGGATAAGAGGAAAATAAAGAAGGTAAAGTATGGAGGATTGATTAAAGATATGAGGAATCTAGAGTAGATCCACTTAGCTTATCTCAATCTCATGAAAATGAGTTGGATTTGTTAGCTAGTTTCAAACAATCCCTAGGGATCCCACGAATATTAGCTCCACACTTAGAAAAGGGTAATTCCCTAGAGGGTTCTAGCCTCAAGGTGAATTAAAGGAAAGAAAAATCTATTCTAGAAAGTAAATACAAGAATTAAATACATTGCATGAAAGTAAATTGCATGGAATTAAATTGCATGAAAGTAAATTGTAAGAAAATAAATTGCATGAAAGTAAATCTATTCTACCAACAAGAAAATAAAGAAGGAAATGAAAAGAAATAAAATAGAAACCAACAACTCTCGATCTTAATCTAATCCTCCTTTTGGTCCTTGGATTAGAAGAGAAAGGAAATTGAAGGTGAAACATTTCATTTATTGTGTAACAAAGTTACAATTTTGAAAGGTCTTCTCAATTAAGAGTGACCCTCCTCTCCAAATGGAGTTTTACAAAATATTTCACACTCAAAACCCTCACCTTCACCTCTATTTATAGCCCAACGGAGTTGATGTGAACCATTGGATCAAACCTAGCCAAAAGGAAGAGAAATCCACCATTAATTGAATGCATTTGAGACGTCGGTTGTGTCCGGTTAATATGTGCTCAACGTTGGTCAACGATTGGTTCCCAACCGAATTTGTCTTTTCTTGATTTTTCTTCACGAATTTCTCTTGGATCAATTTGGTATCTTGGGCCTTCGTTTGTCTTAAGATTTGGGCTTCAAATATTGGTAGAAATTCAGAGAATTTGAGTCATTTGGGCTTTTATTCATTATTTCTTTATGCTTTTAAAATAAGATAAAATGATTATTAGTAATATCGTTATTCATATAACATAGGTAATAAGGGTATAAAATGTAATTAAAATGTGATAATCATTGACCCTTTGATAAATAATTTTGTGGAGGCTAAAATTCACAATGTCATGACTATAACTCATGTTTTAAAGCTATTTTTAGTTGTTTTGACCCATTAGCAAATAATTTCACAAAGCCACGATTTGAGCTATAATCCACCTTTTTGCCATTTTAGATATTTTAACCCGTTGAAAATAATTGCGTGAATGGCTTAAATTCACGATTTCATGAGTTCTAACCCATGATTTTTGGCCTCTTTTAGTTGTTTCTACCCATTAGTAAATAATTTTGTGGAGACTATGATTATCACATTTTAAATACATTTTTTATACCCTTATTACCTATGTTATATAAATAAACGATATTACTAATAATCATTTTTATCTTATTTTGCAGGTTAATAAAGAAATAATGAATAAAAGCCCAAATGACTCAAATTCTCTGAATTTCTACCAATATTTGAAGCCCAAATCAAGACAAACCAAGGCCCAAGATACCAATTTGATCCAAGAGAAATTCGTGAAGAAAAATCAAGAAAAGACAAATTCGGTTGGGAACCAATCGGTTGACCAACCGGTTGGCCAACGGTTTAGCCAACCGGTTGGTCAACCATTGGTTCCCAAACCAATTTGTCTTTTCTTGATTTTCTTCACGAATTTCTCTTGGATCAATTTGGTATCTTGGGCCTTCGTTTGTCTTAAGATTTGGGCTTCAAATATTGGTAGAAATTTAGAATTTGAGTCATTTGGGCTTTTATTCATTATTTCTTTATTAGCACGCAAAATAAGATAAAATGATTATTAGTAATATCGTTATTCATATAACATAGGTAATAAGGGTATAAAATGTAATTAAAATGTGATAATCATTGACCCTTTGATAAATAATTTTGTGGAGGCTAAAATTCACAATGTCATGACTATAACTCATGTTTTAAAGCTATTTTTAGTTGTTTTGACCCATTAGCAAATAATTTCACAAAGCCACGATTTGAGCTATAATCCACCTTTTTGCCATTTTAGATATTTTAACCCGTTGAAAATAATTGCGTGAATGGCTAAATTCACGATTTCATGAGTTCTAACCCATGATTTTTGGCCTCTTTTAGTTGTTTCTACCCATTAGTAAATAATTTTGTGGAGACTATGATTATCACATTTTAAATACATTTTTATACCCTTATTACCTATGTTATATAAATAAACGATATTACTAATAATCATTTTATCTTATTTTGCAGGTTAATAAAGAAATAATGAATAAAAGCCCAAATGACTCAAATTCTCAATTTCTACCAATATTTGAAGCCCAAATCAAGACAAACCAAGGCCCAAGATACCAATTTGATCCAAGAGAAATTCGTGAAGAAAAATCAAGAAAAGACAAATTCGTTGGGAACCAATCGTTGACTAACCGGTTACCAACCGGTTATGCTAATCACATAACCGATGGGCCAACCGATCGGTTCCCAAATGCATTTCGATTAATGGTGGATTTCTCTTCCTTTTGGCTAGGTTTGATCAATGGTTCACATCAACTCATGGGCTATAAATAGGGGTGAAGGTGAGTGTTTTGAGTGTGAAATATTTTGTAAAACTCCATTTGGAGAGGAGGGTCACTCTTAATTGAGAAGACCTTCCAAAATTGTAACTTTGTTACACAATAAATGAAATTTTTCACCCCTTCAATTTCCTTTCTCTTCTTCTAATCCAAGGACCAAAAGGAGGATTAGATTAAGATCAGGAGTTGTTGGTTTCTATTTTATTTCTTTTTCATTTTCTTTTATTGCTTTGTAGCTTAGATTTACTTTCATGCAATTTAATTTCTTGCAATTTACTTTCTTGCAATTTACTTTCATGCAATTTAATTCCATGCAATTTACTTTCATGCAATGTATTTAATTCTTGTATTTACTTTCTAGAATAGATTTTCCTTTCTTTAATTCACCTTGAGGCTAGAACCCTCTAGGAAATTACCCTTTTCTAAATGTGGAGCCAATATTTGTGGGATCCCTAGAGATTGTTTGAAACTAGCTAACAAATCCAACTCATTCTCATGAGATTGAGATAAGCTAAGTGGATCTACTCTAGATTCCTCATATCTTTAATTAATCCTCCATACTTTACCTTCTTTATTTTCCACTTATCCTTGTTTTCCATTTGTTGCTATTTTCCTTTATTCTTGATTTTGATTTTCCTTTACTCTCTCATCTCTCTCTCAATCTTGTTTTCTTTTATTTTGTACTTATTTTCGCAATCTCATTTTCTCCATGTGCATATAATCTCAAACCTAGTTTTGTTATTATGTATATAACCACCACCACACTTTCAACTTTATTTTTCTCCTTCCTGCACATAATCCACAATCCACTTTCTAACCTCTCCACATCCACATTCACCATTTTTCATTTTCATTTTATTTGTACATAAACTCCTAATTGTCACGATAATTTGAGAACCAACACTGCAAAACTCTTCCTACTTTCCCGCTCGTGGGATCGATAATCTTTTATACTATAACTTGATAAAGGTTGTATACTTGCAACTAAGGTAATCACTCAAAATTACCCATCGTTTTGGATGCCGCTGTCGGAACGGTGCATAAGTAGGATTTTCATTAAGTTTGGTTTTATTTTGTGTGTTTTCTTTGTGTAGAACTTGGAGCTTGAAGATCAAGGGTTGAAGATTCAAGATTGAAGAATTGCCTCCAACGAGGCATTGCATTGCTTTGCGGTAACTTCTCCATCTAGTATTTTCAATTCCACCCTTTAGATAGTTCATATACATTAGAGACAATTAGGATAAAAAAATTAAAATAAAAAAATAAAAATAAAAGGATTTTTTTCCCTTGTCGACCTAATAAACTTCATTTCTTTATATGCATCATAATAAAAAAAAATAAAAAGATTTTTGTTTTTGCATCCTTTTAGTTGCTTTTAATTCTTAGGGTTGCATTTCATATAATAGTAGGAATTCACCAAGTGATTTGAGCATCTTGATTTGGCACACACTTGAAAATATCTTAAGGGCAAAACCCACTAATCAAGATAAGGTGAGGGATTTCATCACCCTTTCCTTAGCCCAAAATCACTAATTCCTCACTACACTTACTCAAGCATGTTAAAATTTGATTAGACGTTGGCCCCTAAGGATTCGAGCTCATTAAGGAACAATAATTCCTTAAGTGAACCGGTCCAAGTTTATTTGGATTAATTGGTGTCTAAGGCAAGGTTTAGGTTATGTAAGCCTGGAAGGAAAGAGGTACTTAATTGATCTTTGATCTCCCTCTAGTACTATCCTTACGGCTAATTACCCAAGTAAACTTTGATCTTTTCATTAAGGGAATTCTTGGTTAGGAGTCGGTCTAAGTCAAGTTTAGGCTTAACCCTAGAGTTAGGGTGATTGAAAAGTGATTGCTTTGATTTATTTTTAGTTAGTTTTTCTCATCTTCTTAACTTTTCTCTTATCCTTTTCAAAAAATAAAAAAAAAAATTTGATTTTGGTGTATGCAAACTTGGGTTAGGGATAATACCATCTTAATTGCTTTTGATTCATCTCTTGAACCAAACGAAATGACTAATACCAACCCACCGTTCTTCAAGATGTTTGTTACCCCACTAGAAATGCAATCCCTCTTGCATAAAACTCCCCGAGGTAAATGGAACCAATTTTGAACTTCGCATTTCATAAACATGCTTCCCAAATTCTTAGGAGTCAAAACCAAGACGATACATCTTTATCTCCGAATTTGAAGAAGTTTGCCTCATGATCAAGATGAGGGACTTAACCAAGATGATCAAACTCCGATTTATTCCATTTGCCCTTAAGGACAAAGCCAAAAATGGCAGTATAGCTTGCCCACGATTCCATCTCAACTTGGGGTGAATTTGTAACAGCTTTTTCAAAAAATTTTTCCTATCCACAAAACAATCAAGCTTAGAAACAAGATTCAAAATTTTAAAATTGTCCGGGAGAACCTTTTGGAAGTATTTTGATAAATTCAAAGATCTTCTTATCCAATGTCCTCACCATGGTCTTGAAAAGTGGCGATTATGCCAAATCATTTATGAAGGATTGATTATTCTTTAAAACTTCCTTAGAGTCAATGTGTCAAGGGATTTCATGAAGAAAAATGCCATGAAGCTTGGGACTTTTAGAGAGTTTATCCGAAAACCATGCAAAGGGGAACATTGTGATGACCGTGTTTCATCGGCTTCCCAACCAAAACCAAGTAGTCTTAGAAACAAACATAGCCTCCGCAAAGATGGCGACAATCATGCGTAGGTTAGAAGCTTTAGAAGTCAAAGAACGAGCTCCACTCAAATCAACCAAGTTTCTACCTCAAGTTGTCATAATCGTCTGTCTCCATCTCATGTTTCGAGGAATGTCCCTTTTAGGATCCGGTCAAACACGTATAAACGCCGCATTTCGGCCAGTCCGTAATGATCCATTTTTCCAACCTACAATCCGGGTTGGAGAAATCATCCGAATTTTGCATGGAACCGGTGGAAACTACTCCTAAATCAAAATTTCACTCTTCAAACCAACAATTCTCTAGGGCAACATAGTTCCTCTCAATTTTCAACAACCAACTGTCATTTCAAAATCGTCTCCTCATCACCAATCTCAAATCACACTCCTCAAATTGCGGATCATGATAAACGCCTTAATGTTCTGAAAAGGGTCTAGAAACTCGATTAAAACCTCTACACGGACCACGAACTTATTGACTCAAACATCAAACACGTTGAATTCCTTCATGCAATCAACCTGCAAATCCTCACTTCCAACACTCAAGCCATAGCTAGGTTAGAAACCCAACTTAGTCAACTAGCTAATGCCATGAGGAGAGAGAGAAAGGAACTTTTCCGAGTCAACCCGTGCCCAACCCGGGACACGGGATCAAGTTCAACCTCAAGTGAAGTGAATGCAATCCATTCACTCACGGCCAGTAGACAGTCGATAATCGTTAGAATGCCTCTAAGTGAAACCCCGAACCGTAACAAATTCTCTCTCCGAGAAATCACACTTTCCTCGATGACCCGTAACCCGAACCGAACCAGAGTCTAATCAATTTAAACCGGTTGCTCCTACCCGGATAGACTCAGCCTAGGAAGCACTCCTCTCGGAGGAGAAAATTCTAGAGACTTTCAAGCGAGTTAAGGTCAACATTCCTCTTTAGATGTCATTGAACAAATTCCTTCTTATGCCAAATTTTAAAGGAATTATGTACCAAAAGAGGCAAATAAATGTTCCAAAGAAAGTCTTTCTTGCCGCCAATATCGGTGAAGTCCTCTCAAAGTGCGTACCATTGAAACATAAGGATCGGGTTGTCCTACCATCCCATGTATCATTGGTAATACTCATATCGATAAAGCTTTTAGACTTAGGGGCGGTGTCAACTTGCTTCCATATTCGATCTACCAACAACTAGGTGTCGGGAACTCAAGCCAACTAGATGCACACTTCAGTTAGGCGATAGATCCATTAAGGTCCCTATGGGTGAAATAACGGATGTCTTGATAAAGGTTGGAGACTTCATTTTTCTGTTGATTTCGTAGTCACGGAAACACAACCCGTTTCCAATCCCAAAGGACGGATACCCGTGATCTTAGGAAGACCGTTCTTAGCCACTTCTAATGCTCTCATCAATGTAGAACTGGTCACATGAAGGCATCTTTTGGGAATCATTGCGAACTTAATATTTTCAATCCGAGAAATAATATTGATAAGCGACCTTTGAAATCAATTACATCCAAGAAAGTTTAACAGTAGAGAATGAATCGACATTAGTTTTGAGGAAATCTTTCATGAGGAACTGGAAATCTTAAAAATTGATTTGATTTTCCAAAATGAGGAAGCGTGTTGAATACATGTCTTTTGAATGCAACATTGAAGAACTCTTCGATGAGCTTAGATTTTTGAAAAAGCAACCAAAATGTCAAATTGTCATTAATCAAAAATCTAAGTTCAAAATGCATAACACTAATAAGACCTACCTTAATTTGTTGCAAAACACATTGCAAACCTTGGAATTTTCAGGAATTTGAGAACATCATTGATTATATCATCTTGAAATTCTTTAAATTTCGAGGTAGAATTTTCAGACAATAAGGTAGGATTTAATGTAGAATATGAGCTTCTCATGTTTTATCTTTTATTCTACATTTTTATTTTTTGTCCCATAATAATAATAAAAGAATTTATTCTTCTCTCATGTGAGAGTTTCTTGTTCTTTTCAAAAAAAAAAAAGAAGAAAAAGAAAAAGGAGAGAATAAATTTTGACTCCACCTTCTCATACCAAAGGTAATTAGGACTTTTTATCATTGTTCGGTCAGTAGAACAAATGTAAGTGCTTCCATGCTTATCTGTTTTACTTTGTGCATAATAGAATTTGCATTGAGGACAATGCAAAATTTAATGTGGGGTGGGAATTAGTCATTTTGCTCTTTATCTTAGTCATTTTTCCTCTTCTTACCATTTTCTTTCTTTTTTATGTCATTTTTTTCCTCTTTTCATAAATAAAAAAAAAAAAAAGAGTCACTTGCCAACTTAATAGAGTTGATTAAAATTGATCAATTTGATAGAATTTAAGTCTTCTAATCCTTAGTTGGTTCTATACTCAAGTTTACCTTTTATGATAACTCCAAATAAATTTCTTAAGAAATGATTTTCAAAGTAATATACTTTACTTAAGTTGTAACTTAGATTTTTAATTAAAGTAATGAAATTTTGCATGCCTAACTTAGAGTTGAAAATAATTTTTCAAGTTGTCTTGATCAAATATTGTTCAGAATATATATACATATACACACATATATACTAACTTAATAAATAGAAGAAAAATTTCTCTTAAAATCATTGGTGGTTCTATTTTACTAAGCCTAAGTTGGTGAGTAATTAAGCAGGAGTATTTCTATGCTTAATGACCTAAGCCCAATTGGGTTGGGATTCATTATTTAAAACTCGCTAAATGGTCACTTAGAAAGCCCGATTAAAAGAACAAAACCACCAAGGAATAAAGAGTAAAAAAAAAAAAAAAAATCATACTAACCATGTTTTTGTATATAGTTATATTTGTATATGTTCTTGAAAAATAAAATGGATTAAAAGACTTGAAGTTGTTTAAAACAAAGGGTTAGCATGTCCGTTTCAAAACTTTTAAATTAAATTTTTTGAAACTTGGTTTTGTATAACTATAATGAAAGGATTTTCTTAAGAAAATTACATGGAGTTATGATAAAAACGCTTTGAGAGTATTAACCAACTTCAATTGAATGTTTGAAGATATCAAATGAATTAATTATTTTATTAACTTCTTTAAATTGGCAAGTTGGATCAATTTTGTGGGTATATTCATCGCAAAACCCTCACGAGACTACAACTCGTCCACTAGGGTAACCTAGGGTTTAAAGGCTTGTTGTATGTGCTAAATACAACCGCATTCCCCGCGAAAGTGAGTTAGGTTTTTTATTTTCTTTGCTAGAGGACTAGCAAAAGCTTAGGTGTGGGGGTATTTGATTATCACATTTTAAATACATTTTTATACCCTTATTACCTATGTTATATAAATAAACGATATTACTAATAATCATTTTTATCTTATTTTGCAAAAGTTAATAAAGAATAAAAGCCCAAATGACTCAAATTCTCTCAATTTCTACCAATATTTGAAGCCCAAATCAAGACAAACCAAGGCCCAAGATACCAATTTGATCCAAGAGAAATTCGTGAAGAAAAATCAAGAAAAGACAAATCGGTTGGGAACCAACGATCAACGTTGGCCAACCGGTTAACCAAGTCATAACCGATCGCCAACCGATCGGTTCCCAAATAATTTCGATTAATGGTGGATTTCTCTTCCTTTTGGCTAGGTTTGATCCAATGGTTCACATCAACTCATGGCTATAAATAGGTGAAGGTGAAAGTGTTTTGAGTGTGAAATATTTTGTAAAACTCCATTTGGAGAGGAGGGTCACTCTTAATTGAGAAGACCTTCCAAAATTGTAACTTTTGTTACACAATAAATGAAATTTTTCATTTCTTCAATTTCCTTTCTTTCTTCTAATCCAAGGACCAAAGGAGGATTAGATTAAGATCAGGAGTTGTTGGTTTCTTTATTTTCTTTTCATTTTCTTTTATTGCTTTGTAGCTTAGATTTATCATGCAATTTAATTTCTTGCAATTTACTTTCTTGCAATTTACTTTCATGCAATTTAATTCCATGCAATTTACTTTCATGCAATGTATTTAATTCTTGTATTTACTTTCTAGAATAGATTTTCCTTTTCTTTAATTCACCTGAGGCTAACCCTCTAGGGAATTACCCTTTTCTAAATGTGGAGCCAATATTTGTGGGATCCCTAGAGATTGTTTGAAACTAGCTAACAAATCCAACTCATTCTCATGAGATTGAGATAAGCTAAGTGGATCTACTCTAGATTCCTCATATCTTTAATTAACTCCATACTTTACCTTCTTTATTTTCCACTTATCCTTGTTTTCCATTTGTTGCTATTTTCCTTTATTCTTGATTTTGATTTTCCTTATCTCTCTCTCTCTCTCTCAATCTTGTTTTCTTTTATTTTGTACTTAGTTTCTTAATCTCATTTTCCTCCATGTGCATATAATCTCAAACCTTTGTTATTATGTGTAACCACCACCACACTCTCAACTTTATTTTTCTCCTCCTTGCACATAATCCACAATCCACTCTCTAACCTCTCCACATCCACATTCACCATTTTCTCATTTTCATTTTATTTGTACATAAACTCCTAATTGTCACATAATTTGAGAACCAACACTAGCAAAACTCTTCCTACTTTCTCCTGCTCTCGGGATCGATAATCTTTATACTATAACTTGATAAAGGTTGTATACTTGCAACTAAGGTAATCACTCAAAATTACCCATCAGACTAAATTTCATAATTTCATGAGTTATAACAAATCATTTTTTGGTCATTTTTATCGTTTCGACCCTTTGGCAACTAATTTCGCAGAAGCCAAATCCATGATTTCATTAGCTATAACTCATATTTTTTGGCCATTTTTAGTTATTTTGACCCATTGGCAAATAATTTTGCGGAGACCAATATTCACAATTTGAGCTATAACCCATGATTTTTGGCACTTTTTTGTTATTTCGACCTGTTGGCAAGTAAGTTCGTGGAGGCCTAAATTTACTATTTAGTGAGCTATAACCCATTATTTTTGGCTATTTGTAATTTTTTTGACTTGTTTTTAGTAATTTTGTAGAGCAAAAATTCATAATTTCGTGAGCTATAATCCATAATTTTTGGTCATTTTAGGTCATTTTTAGCCACGACCAATCAACAAATAATTTCGCGAAGGCTAAACTTCACGATTTGGTGAGCTATAACACATAATTTTTGTCCAAGTTTAGTCATTTTGAGCCACTGTGAAATAATTTCACGGTGGTAAAATCTTATGATTTCATGAGCTAACCCACAATTTTGGTCATTTTTAGTTGTTTTGAACCCATTGGAAAATAATTTCATAAAAGCCAATATTAACAATTTCTTGAGCATTGGCCCATGATTGTTTTCCCTTTTTTTAGTCATTATGACCCATTGGTATGTGGAGGCAAAAATTTCTAATTTAATGGGCTATATAACCCATGATTTTTAGCCATTTTGAGTCGTTTTGACCCGTGGAGGCAAAATTCAGGATTTTGAGATTTATAACCCACAATTTTCGGCCATTATTAGTTGTTTTGAGCCATTGTCAAATAATTTCATGGAAAGTAAAACTCATAATTTCTTGAGCTATAAGTTATGGGTTTTTTTTCATTTTCTGTCACTTTGACCCGTTGGCAAATAATTTCACGAAGGCCAAAACTATGATTTCCTATGCTATTACCCACAAATTTTGAACATTTTTAGTTATTTCAAGCTGTTGTCAAATAATTTCACGCAAGCCAAAATATCATGATTTCATGAGCCATAACCCACAATTGTTGGCCATATTTAGTCGTGTCGACCAATTGTCAAATAATTTCCTCCTTATTTTCAAGAAGGCTAAAATTTATGATTTCATGGGTTACAACCATTGATTTTTGACCATTTTTAATAATTTCAACTCGCTGGCAAATAATTTTGTGGAGGACAATACTCATAATTTCATGAGTATAATCAATCGATATTTGGTCATTAGTCATTCCGACCCTTTGGTAAATAATTTCGTGGAGGCCAAAATTTATGATTTCACAAGCTATAAGCTCTCTCTTTTTGGCCATTTTGAGCTGTTTCGACCCGTTAGCAAATAATTTCACAGCGGCCAAAATTCACGATTTGAGTTATAACCAACAGTTGTTGGCCATTTTTTATCTTTTTGACCCATTGTCAAATAATTATGCGGAGGCCAAAATTCATAATTTCATAAGCTATAACCAATGAGTTTTGAACGTTTTAGTCATTTCGACCCTTTGGCAAATAATTTCATGTAGGCCTAATTTCATGAGTTATAACCCATGATTTTGGGCTATTTTTAGTCGTTTAGACCCATTGACAAATAATTTGGCAGAGGCCTAAATTCACGATTTCATGAACTATAACCCATGATTTTTGCCTTTTTAGTCATTTCGGTCTATTGGTAAATAATTTCGAGGAGGCCTAAATTTACGATTTGAGTTATAACCAACGGTTGTTGGCCATTTTTATCTTTTGACCCATTGTCAAATAATTATGGAGGCCAAAATTCATAATTTCATAAGCTATAACCAATGATTTTGGCCTTATTAGTCATTTCGACCCTTTGGCAAATAATTTCACAATGCCAAAATTCACGATTTTTGGCGATTTTTAGCCATTTTGAGTCGTTTTGACCCGTGGAGGCAAAATTCAGGATTTTGAGATTTATAACCCACAATTTTCGGCCATTATTAGTTGTTTTGAGCCATTGTCAAATAATTTCCTCCTTATTTTCAAGAAGGCTAAAATTTATGATTTCATGAGTTATAACCCATGATTTTTGGCCATTTTAGTCATTTCACCCTTTGGCAAATAATTTTGTGGAGGCCAAAATTCATGATTTTTTGAGCCATTAACCATGATTATTCCCCATTTTTTGTCGTTTAGACCCATTGACAAATAATTTCGCAGAGGCCAAATTTCATGTTTTCATGAGCAATAACCTAGGAGTTTTAGCTATTTTTAGTTGTGTTGACTGTTGAAAAATAATTTCACGGAAGCAAAAAACTCACGATTTCATGAGCTATAACTCATAATTTTTGGCGATTTTTAGTAACTTAGATAAATTAAAAAATAATTTTGCAGAGACCAAAATTCACAATTTCATGATCTATAATCCATGTTTTTCTCCCATTTTGAGTTATTTCGACCCATTGGCAAATAATTTTGTGGAGGCCAAAATTCACGATTTGAGCAATAACCAACAATTATTGGCCATTTTTAGTCATTTCAGTTTATTGTCAAATAAGTACGCTGAGGCAAAAATTCACAACTTCATAATATATAACCAATGATTTTGGCCTTATTAGTCATTTCGACCTTTTGGCAAATAATTTTGCAGAGGCTAAAATTCACGAATTCATGAGTTATAACCCATATTTTTTTGCCATTTTAAGTTGTTTTGACCTGTTGGCAAATAATTTTGCGGAGGCCAAAATTCACGCTTTCATGAACTATAACCTAGTAGTTTTGGCCATTTTGTGTCGTTTCAACCCATTATTAAATAATATCGCGATGGCTATAATTAATGATTTCATGACCTATAACCAATGATTTTTGGCCATTTTTAGTTGTTTGACCCCTTGGCAAACAATTTTGCAGAGGGCAAAATCCATGATTTTCATGAGTTATAACCTATGTACAATGGTCATTTTTAGTATTGTTGGACCAATGGTATACAATTCGGCGGTGTCCAAAGATCACAATTTCATGAGATATATAACCCATGATTTTTGGCCATTTTTATTTGTTTCGATCCATTTGTAAATAATTTCACGCAGGGTAAACTTCATGGTTTCTTTAGATATAACCCATATTTTTTGGCCATTTTTAGTCATTTCAAGCCATTGGCAATTAATTTCATGGAGGCCAAAAATCACGATTTTATGAGGTATTACCCATGATTATTTAATATTTTAGTCATTTTGAACCATTGGCAGATAATTTTTCAGTGTCCAAACTTCAAGATTTCATGAGCTAAATAAGCAATAATTTTTGGCCATTTTTAGTCATTTCAATTCATTGGCAAATAACTCCACGAAATCAAAATTTATGATTTCATGAGCTATAACCTATATTTTTTGGCTACTTTTACTTATATGACTCATTAGCAAATAATTTCGTGGAGACTTAAATTCACGATTTGAGCTATAACCCATGATTTTTTTGCCATTTTTAGTCATTTCAACCCATTCGCAAATAATTGCATGGAGACCAAAATTCACGATTTCATTAGTTATAACCCATGAATTTTGGAAATTTTTTCGTTTTGACCCATTGGTAAATAATTCCTTAGAGACTAAAATTCATAATTTCGTGAGATATCACCCACAATGTTTAGCCATTTTTAGTTATTTTGCCCTGTTGTCAAATAATTTTGCGGTGGCCAAAATTTATCATTTCATGAGCTACAACCAGTAATTTTTTTTGCTATTTTTAGTCATTTCAACACATTGGAAAATAATTTTTTGAAGGCCTAAATTCATGATTTTGTGAGTTATAACTGATAATTTTTTGACATTTTTCTTTCGATCCGTTGGCAAATTATTTCACAGAGACCTAATTCACGATTTTGTGAGCTATAACCCATGATTTTTTGGCAATTTTAATCGTTTCGACCTGTTGGCAAATAATTTTGTAGAGAAGAAATTCACAATTTCATGAGCTATAACCAATATTTTTTTTTGCCATTTTTAGTCATTTTGGCCCGTTGTCAAATAGTTTCATGGTAGTAAAAATTCACAAATTTATAAGCTATAATCCATGATTTTTTGTTATTTTTAGTCGCTTCAACCCATAGGCAAATAATTTTGTGAAAGTGAAAACTCACAATTTCATGAGCTATATAACCCATGATTTTATGAGCAATATTTCATGAGGTATATAACCCATGATTTTAGAGGCCAAAATTCATTATGTTATGAGATATATTACAAAAAAAATTCTTTTTTAGTCATTACGATCTGTTGGCAAATAATTTCGCTAAAGCCTAAATTTATGATTTCATGTGCTAAAACCCATGATTTTTTTGGCTATTTTTAGTCTTTTTGATCCATTATTTAATAATTTCATGGGGTAAAATTTCACAATGTCATGACATATAATCCATGATTTTTGGCCATTTTTAGTCTTTTTGACCAATTGGCAAATAATCTCATGAAGGCAAAAATTCACGATTTCTTGAACTATAATTAACAATGTTTGGCCATTTTTAGTCATTGTGCCCATTGTGAAATAACTTCGTGGTGGTAAAAGTTCTTGATTTCGTGAGCTATAATCTATGATTTTTGTCATTTTTAGCCGTTTAAACCCATTGGAAAATAGTTTCACGGAGGCCAAATTCACGATGTTTTGAGCGATAAAGATTATTCCCAATTTTAGTTATTTAGACCCATTGACATATAATTTCATAGAGGCCAATACAGGAGCTATATAACCCATGAGGTTTGACTATTTTTAGTCGCTTTGACCCATTGGCAAATAATGTTGTGAAAGCCAAAACTCTCGATTTCATATATTATAACCTATAATTTTTTGCCATTTTTAGATGTTTAGAAACATTAAAAAAATTCATAGAGGCCAAAAGTCTTGATTTCATAACCTATAACCCATGTTTTTTGGCCATTTTGAGTCGTTTCGACCCCTTGCCAAATAATTACGTGGAGGCTAAAATTCACAATTTCATAAGCTATAACCAATGATTTTTGCCATTTTAATCATTTCTACCCTTTGACAAATAATTTCAGTGAGGCCAAATTTCATGATTTCATGAGTTATAACCATTTTTTTTGCCATTTTAAGTTGTTTCAACCCAGTGGTAAATAATTTTATAGAGGCAAAAATTCATGATTTGAGCTATAACCCACGATTTTTTTGTCACAAGGACAACAATTAATGATTTAATAAGCTATAACTCATGTTTTTTTGCTTTTTTTTTGTTGTTTTGACTAGTTGGCAAATAATTTCATATAGTCCAAAATTCAAGATTTTAGGAGCTATAACCTACGATTTTTGGCCATTTTCGTCATTTTGACCCATTGGCAAATAATTTTGCAAACACCAAAATTCACGATTTCAAGATTTCATTCATTTTGAGCCACCGTCAAATAATTTTGTAGACGGAAAAATCCATGATTTTGTGAACTATGACCCTTGTTTTTTTTTTTTGTCATTTTGACCCATTGGCAATTATATTTGAAGAGGCCAAAATTCATGATTTCGTATGCTATTACCCCTAATTTTCAGCCATTTTTAGTTGTTTCGAGTAGTAGTTAAATAATTTTATAGTGGCCAAAATTCAAGATTTCATAAGGTATAACCAATAATTTTTGACCATTTTTAATCATTTTTACCTGCTGGCAAATAATTTCATGGTGGAGAAAATTCATGATATCATGAGCAAACCCACGATTTTTGGCCATTTCTAGTCCTTTGGACCCATTGCCAATAATTTTGTAGAGGTCAACATTCACAATTTCATGAATGATAACCCATTTTGTTCTCCATTTTTACTCATTTCAACCTATTGGTGAATAATTTATTAGAGGCTAAAATTCATGATTTCATGAGCTATAACCCACGATTTTTGGCCATTTTGAGTCGTTTCGACCCTTGCCAAATAATTACGTGGAGGCTAAAATTCACAATTTCATGAATGATAACCCATTTTGTTCTCCATTTTACTCATTTCAACCTATTGGTGAATAATTTTTAGAGGCTAAAATTCATGATTTCATGAGCTATAACCAATATTTTTTGCCATTTTAAGTTGTTTCAACCCATTGGTAAATAATTTTATAGAGGCAAAAATCCATGATTTTGTGAACTATGACCCTTGTTTTTTATTTTTGTCATTTTGACCCATTGGCAATTATATTTGAAGAGGCCAAAATTCATGATTTCGTATGCTATTACCCCTAATTTTCAGCCATTTTTAGTTGTTTCGAGTAGTAGTTAAATAATTTTATAGAGGCAAAATTCATGATTTCATGAGTTATAACCCATGATTTTGGCCATTTTCATCATTTTGACCCATTGGCAAATAATTTCATGGTGGAGAAAATTCATGATATCATGAGCAAACCCACGATTTTTGGCCATTTTAGTCATTTTGACCCATTGGCAATTATATTTGAAGAGGCCAAAATTCATGATTTCATGAGTTATAACCCATGATTTTAGCCATTGTTAATCATTTCAACCATTGGCAAATAATTCATGGAGGTGAAAATTCACAATTTCATGAATGATAACCCATTTTGTTCTCCATTTTACTCATTTCAACCTATTGGTGAATAATTTATTAGAGGCTAAAATTCATGATTTCATGAGCTAATACACATTCTTTAGCCATTTTTAGTCATTTCGATCTGTTGGCAAATAATTTTATGGAGGTAAAAGTTCACGATTTCCTAAGCTATAACCCATGATTTTTAGCCATTGTTAATCATTTCAACCATTGGCAAATAATTTTATGGAGGCCAAAATTCACGATTTTTTAAGCTGTAAGCCATGAATTTTAGAAATTTTTTTCTTTTTGACCCATTGGTAAATAATTCCTTAATGGCCAAAATTCATAATTTCATGAGTTATAGCCTATGATTATTTTTGAAGAGCTATAACACACATTTTATGGTTATTTTTAGTCATTTTTACCTGTTGGCAGATAATTTCCTAGGGGCAAAAATTCACATTTTATGAGCCATACTTTACTATTATTGGTCATTTTAGTCATTTTGACCCATTGACAACTAATTTCACGGTGGCTAAAATTGATTCATGAGCTATAACCCATCGTTTTTGCCATTTTAAGTTGTTTCAACCCAGTGGTAAATAATTTTATAGAGGCAAAATTCATGATTTGAGCTATAACCCACGATTTTTTGTCACAAGGACAACAATTAATGATTTAATAAGCTATAACTCATGTTTTTGCCTTTTTGTTGTTTTGACTAGTTGGCAAATAATTTCATATAGTCCAAAATTCAAGATTTTAGGAGCTATAACCTACGATTTTTGGCCATTTTCATCATTTTGACCCATTGGCATATAATTTTGCAAACACCAAAATTCACGATTTCAAGATTTCATTCATTTTGAGCCACCACAAATAATTTTGTAGACGGAAAATTCATGATTTTGTGAACTATGACCCTTGTTTTTTATTTTTGTCATTTTGACCCATTGGCAATTATATTTGAAGAGGCCAAAATTCATTATTTCAGATGCTATTACCCCTAATTTTCACCATTTTAGTTATTTCGTCCGGTTGTCAAATAATTCATGGAGGTGAAAATTCACAATTTCATAAGCTATAACCAATGATTTTTGCCATTTTAGCCATTTTACCTATTGGCAAATAATTTCATGGTGGAGAAAATTCATGATATCATGAGCAAACCCACGATTTTTGGCCATTTCTAGTCCTTTGGACCCATTGCCAATAATTTTGTAGAGGTCAACATTCACAATTTCATGAATGATAACCCATTTTGTTCTCCATTTTTACTCATTTCAACCTATTGGTGAATAATTTTTTAGAGGCTAAAATTCATGATTTCATGAGCTACAACCCACAATTTTTTGCCATTTTTAGCCATTTTTACCTATTGGCAAATAATTTCATGGCTAAAATTCACGACTTCATGAGTTATAACCCATGATTTTTAGCCATTGTTAATCATTTCAACCATTGGCAAATAATTTTATGGAGGTAAAGTTCACAATTTCCTAAGCTATAACCCATGATTTTTAGCCATTGTTAATCATTCAAACCATTGGCAAATAATGTTATGGAGGCCAAAATTCACGATTTTTTAAGCTGTAAGCCATGAATTTTAGAAATTTTTTTCTTTTTGACCCATTGGTAAATAATTCCTTAATGGCCAAAATTCATAATTTCATGAGTTATAGCCTATGATTATTTTTGAAGAGCTATAACACACATTTTTGGTTATTTTAGTCATTTTTACCTGCTATGATAATTTCCTAGGGCCAAAAATTCACATTTTATGAGCCATACTTTACTATTATTGGCCATTTTTAGTCATTTTGACCCATTAACAACTAATTTCACGGTGGCTAAAATTCAGATTCATGAGCTATAACCCATCGTTTTTTTGCCATTTTTAACCATTTCGACCCATTGACATATAATTTCATGGAGGCAAAAATTTATAATTTCATGGGCTATAACCCATGATTTTTGGCTATTTTTAGATGTTTCGACCCATTAGCACATAATTTCATGAATGGCCAAAGTTCATGATTTCATAAGCTTTAACCCATAATTTTCGCTTTTTAGTCGTGTTGGCCCATTGGAAAATAATTTTGTACCAGCCTTAATTCACAATTTTGTGAGCTATAACCCATAATTTTTGGAAATTTTTTGTTATTTCAACCCATTGCTAACTAATTTCATGGAGGTGAAAATTCACAATTTCATGAGCGCAAATCCATGATTTTTGGCCATTTTTACTGGTTTAGAGCCATTGTCAAATAATTTCACGGGGGCGAAAATTCATGATTTCATGAACTATAACCCATGATTTTTTGCTATTTTTAGTCGTTCCGAATCGTTGGTGAATAATTTCAGAGAGGCCTAAATCCATGATTTCGTAAGCTATAACCCACTATTTTTAGAAATTTTTAGTTATTTCGTCCAGTTGTCAAATAATTTCATGGCGCTAAAAATTCACGACTTCATGAGTTATAACCCATGATTTTTGACCAATTTAGACATTTCAATCTGTTGTCATTTAATTTCGTGGTAGCCTAAATTCATGATTTCATGAGCTATACCTAACAATTTTTAGCCAATTTTGTCATTTCGGCCCATTGGTAAATAATTTCATTGTGGCAAAATTCAGGATATCATAAGCTATAACCCATGATTTTTGGCCGTCTTTAGTCATTTAGACCCATTGTCAATAATTTCACAGAGGCCAAAAATTCATGATTTCATGAGCTATAACCCATAATTTTCGTCATTTTTAGTCGTTTCGAGCCATTGACAAGTAATTTTGTAGAGGCCAAAATCCATGATTTCATGAGCTAAAACTCACGAGTTTTCACTATTTTTATTATTTAAATACATTGCTGAGGCTAAATAAAATTTATAATTTTATGGCTATAACACACGATTTTTAGCTATTTTTAATCATTTTGCCCAATTGGCAAAAAATTTCGTAGAGGCCAAAATTCATGATTTTATGAGGTATAACCCACTATTTTTGCTATGTTTAGTAATTTTCACCCATTGGCAAATAACCCACTATAACTCATGGTTTTTTTCCCATTTTTACTCATTTCGACCCATTAAAACATACTTTCACGGAGGCCAAAATTTATAATTTTATCGGCTATAACTCATGATTTTTTGTCATTCTTAGATGTTTTGACCCATTGATAAATAGTTTCACGAGGCCAAAATTCATGATTTCATGAGCTATAACCCCTGATTTTTACCATTTTTAATTGTTTCAACCCCTTAATAAATAATTTTACAGTGGCTAAAATTCACAATTTCATTAACCATTACCCATAAATTTTGATCATTTTAAACATTTGAAGCCACTGCTAAATAATTTCGTGATGGCTAAAATTAACGAATTCATGAGCTATAACCCATAATTTTTGGCTTTTTAGTCGTTTTGACCCCTTGGTGAATAATTTTGTGGAGGGAAAAATTATGATTTTATGAGTTATAACTCATTATTATTGGCCAATTTTTATTATTTTGACCGAATGGCAAATAATTCCACGGAGGCCAAAATTCACGATTTCTTGAGATATAACTCAAATTTTTGGCTATGTTAATCATTTCAATCCATTGGCAAATAATTACGCACAGGCCAAAATTCACAATTTAATGAGCTATAACCCACGATTATTTGATATTTTTAGTCATTAGGAACCATTAGTAAATAATTTTGCAGAGTCCAAACTTCAAGATTTCATGAGCTAAATAATCCATGATTTTTAGCCATTTTTAGTCATTTCCACCCGCTGGCAAATAATTTCATGCAAGTAAAATTTATGATTTTGTGAGCTATAATCCATATTTTTGGCCTTCTTTAGTTCTTCTGACTCCTTGGTAAGTAATTTTGTGGAGGCCAAAATTCATGATTTTTTAAGCTATATGATTTTTGGCCATTTTCTGTCATTTCGACCCATTGCAAATAATTTCATGGAGGATAAATTTTACGATCTCATGAGCTAAAACTAATGATATTTTACTATCTTTATTAGTTTAGACTTGATAACAAATAATTTGATAGAGGCCAAAATTCATGATTTCACGAGCTACAACCCAAGATTTTTTTCCACTTTTAGTCGTTTTGACTCATTGATGAATAATTTTGTGGAGGCCTAAATTCATGATTTGAAGAGCTATAACCCACTGTTTTTCACCATTTTTAGTCATTTCAATCCATTAGAAAATAATTTTATGGTAGTCAAAATTTACGATTTCATGAGCTATAACCCACAGTTTTTGGTCATTTTTAGTCATTTTGACCAATTGACACATAATTTTGTTGAGGCCAAAATTTATAGCTTTGTAGTAACCCATGATATGTGGCCATTTTTAGTTGTTTTGACACATTGGCAAATAATTCACAGAGGCTAAAATTCACAATTTCTTGACATATAACCCATGTTTTTGGGTCATGTTTAGTCATTTTGACCCATTGACAAATAGTTTTACGGAGGCCAAAACTCACGATTTTATTAGCTATAACCCATGATTATTTGATATTTTTAGTCATTTTGAACAATTGGTAAATAACATTACGGAGTCCAAAGTTCAAGATTTCATGAGTTAAATAACCCACGATATTTTGCCATTTTTAGTCATTTTGACCCTTTGGCAAATAATACCGCGAATGCCAAAATTCATGATTTCATGAGCTATAATCGTGATTTTTGAATATTTTTAGCCGTTTCGACCTATTGGCAAAAATATTTCACGAAGACCAAAATTGACTATTTCATAGTCTATAACTCATGAATTTGGTAATTTTTTTCTTGTCGACCCATTGGCAAATAATTCTATGGAGGCTAAAATTCACGATTTCGTGAGCTACAACCTATTATTTTTAGATATTTTTATTTGATTCTGCCCGTTGGTAAAAACTTCACAGAGGCCAAAATTCATTATTGCGTGGGCTATAACCCATGATTTTTGGCAATTTTTTCCATTTAACCCATTTCCAAATAATTCCAAGGAGACCAAAATTCACAAATTCATGAGCTATAGCCCATGATGTTTGGCCATTTATAGTTGTTCATGAGCTATAACCCATGATTATTTGCCTTTTGGCCGTTTCCACCATTGTCAAATAATTTTAAAGAGGCCTAAATTCACGATTTTGTGAGCTACAATGCACGATTTTTGGCAATTTTTAGTTGTTTCGACCCATTATCAAATAATTTTGCGGTGGTTAAAATGCACAATCTTGTTATAACCAACAACTTTTGGCCAATTTTAGTCATTTCAGCCTGTTGAAAATAATTTCGCATGGCAAAAATTCAAAATATCATAAGCTATAACCCACGATTATGGCCATTTTTAGTCATCCATTTTCAGTCATTTAGACTCATTGTTGCATGGCAAAAATTCAAGATATCATGAGCTATAACCCACGATTATGGCCATTTTTAGTCATTTAGACTCATTGTTGCATGGCAAAAATTCAAGATATCATGAGCTATAACCCACAATTATGGCCATTTTTAGTTAATTAGACTCATTGCCAATAATTTTATGATGACGAAAGTTCAAGATTTCATGAGTTATAACCCACGAGTTTTGGACATTTTAGTAGGTTTGACTAGCATGCTAAAGATTTTGTGGAGGCCAAAATTCACGATTTCATGAGCTATAACCCATGATTTTTGGCCATTTTAGTCATTTCGACTGTTGGAAATAATTTCGCATGGCAAAATTCAAAATATCATAAGCTATAACCCACGATTATGGCCATTTTAGTCATCCATTTTCAGTCATTTAGACTCATTGTTGCATGGAAAAAATTCAAGATATCATGAGCTATAACCCACGATTATGGCCATTTTAGTCATTTAGACTCATTGTTGCATGGCAAAATTCAAGATATCATGAGCTATAACCCACGATTATGGCCATTTTTAGTCATTTAGACTCATTGTTGCATAGCAAAAATTCAAGATATCATGAGCTATAACCCACAATTATGGCCATTTTTAGTTAATTAGACTCATTGCCAATAATTTTATGATGACGAAAGTTCAAGATTTCATGAGTTATAACCCACGAGTGTTGGACATTTTTAGTAGGTTTGACTAGCATGCTAAAGATTTTGTGGAGGCCAAAATTCACGATTTCATGAGCCCACTATTTTTGGCTATTTTTAGTCATTTCAACCTGTTGGTAAATAATTTCATGGTGCTTAAAATTCTAGATTTCATGAGCTACAAGGCATGATTTTTGGCCATTTTTAGTCATTTTTACCCATTGGCACATAATTTCCCAAAGCAGAAGATTTACGGACTATATAACACATGATTTTTAGCCATTTTAAATCTTTTTGACCCGTTAGCAAATAATTTGGTGAAGGCTAAAATTCATAATTTCATGAGTTATAACCCATAATTTTTTATCCATTTTTAATCATTTTGACCCGTTGGCAAATAATTTTCAGGAGGCCAAAATTCATGATTTCGTGAGCTATAACCCTCGAATATATGTTATTTTTATCATTTTGACCTATTGTTAAATAATTTCACAATGGCTAAAATTAACGATTTCATGAGCTATAACCCATGATTTTTGGCCATTTTAGTCATTTTGACCCATTGGCAAATAATTCTATGGAGGCCAAAATTCATGATTTTAAGAGCTATAACCCATGATTTTTGGCCATTTTAGTCATTTCAATCCATTAGAAAATAATTTTATGGTAGTCAGAATTCACGATTTCTTGAAATATGACCCATGTTTTTTTGTTATTTTATTTATTTCGACCCATTGGCAAAAATTTCACGGAGGCCAAAATTCACGACTTCATAAGTTAAGCCATGATTATTTGATATTTTTAGATAATAAGAACCATTGATAAATAATTTTACAGAATTTAAACTTTAAGCTTTGATGACCTAAATAACCAATGGTTTTTAGCCTTTTTTAATCATTTTGACTCGTTGGCAAATAATTTTGCAAAGACTAAAATTCACTTGTGACCTATAACCCATATTTTTGGTCATTTTTAGTCATTTCAACCTATTGCAAATAATTTCACTAAGGCCAAAATTCACAATTTTCATTAGCTATAGCCCATGATTTTTTATCATTTTTAGTGGTTTCGACCCGTTGGCAAATAATTTTGCGTATGCAAAAATTCACGATTTCATAAGCTATGACCCACAAATTTTGGTAATTTTTATGTTTTGACCCATTAGCAAAAACTCCTAAAGGGCAAAATGCATGATTTCATAAGCCATAACCCACAATCTTTCACCATTTTTAGTTGTTTTGAGCCATTGTCAAATAATTTTGCGAGTTCAAATTTTATTATTTCAAGACCTACAACCCATGATTTTTACCTTTTAGTTATTTTGACCCGTTGGCAAATAATTTCACGGAGGCCAAAATTCACGATTTCATGAGCTATAACCAATGATTTTGATCATTTATGGTCATTTCAACCGATTGGCAAATAATTTTATGATGCAAAATTCACGATTTCATAAGCTATGACCCACAAATTTTGGTAATTTTTATGTTTTGACCCATTAGCAAAAACTCCTAAAGGGCAAAAATGCATGATTTCATAAGCCATAACCCACAATCTTTCACCATTTTTAGTTGTTTCGAGCCATTGTCAAATAATTTTGCAGAGTTCAAATTTTATTATTTCAAGACCTACAACCCATGATTTTTTACCTTTTTAGTTATTTTGACCCGTTGGCAAATAATTTTATGAAGACCTAATTTCATGGTTTTGTGAGCTATAACTTATGATTTTTGGCCATTTTTAGTCGTTTCGACCCGTTGTCAAATAAATTCAAGGAGAGCAAAATTTACTATTTTGTGACCTATAACTCACGATTTTTGTCATTTTTAGTCATTTCAACCCATTGTCAAATAATTTCACAGTGATTCACGAGTTCATGAACTATAACCAATGATTTTGATCATTTATGGTCATTTCAACCGATTGGCAAATAAATTTGTGGAGGCGAAAATTCACGATTTCATAAGTTATAACCCATGATTATTCTCCATTTTATGACTCACGATTTCATAAATTTATGGTCATTTCAACCGATTGGCAAATAATTTTGAGGAAACAAAACTTAATGATTTCATGATCTGGATAACCAACAATGTTTTGTCATTTGTAGTCATTTTCACCCGTTAGCAAATATTTTCGCGAAGACCAAAATTTAGGAATTCAAGAGCTATAACCCAAGATTATTTGACACTTTCAGTATTTTGAACCATTAGTAACTTGTTTTGCGTAGTCCAAACTTCAAGATTTAATGATGCAAATAACCCATGATCTTGGCCACTTTTAGTCATTTTGACCGATTCGCAAATAATTCTGAGAAGATAGAATTCACGATTTCGTGAGCTGTAAATCATGTTTTTAGGCTATTTTTTGTGGTTTCCGCCTTTTAGAAAATAGTAAATAATTTTGTGGTGGCCAAAATTCATGATTTTGTGAGCTATGACTCACAATTTTTGGCTATTTTAGTCATTTCGTCCCGTCGTCAAATAATTTCTCGGTGACAAAAATTCACAATTTCATGAGCAATAATCTATGACTTCGGTCTTTTTAGTTGTTTTGACCCGTTAGCAAAAATTTTGCGCTGAAATTTCATGATTTCATGAGCTATAACCCATAATTATTTTTTTTATTTTTAGTTATTTTGACCCAATTGTAATTATTTTGTAGAGACTAAAATTCATGATTTTATGAGCTATATAATCCATTGTTTTTAGCCATTTTAAGTCGTTTTGACCACATTGACAAATAATTTTGTGAAGAGAAAATTTTATGATTTCATGAAGTATAATCCTTGATTATTATCCATTTTAATAGTTTTGAACCAATTGTTAATAATTTTGTGCATTAAACTTCATGATTTCATGGGCTATATAACTCGCCATTTTGGTAATTTTAGTCATTTCGACCCATTAAAAATAATTTTGTTAAGGCCAAAATTCATTAATTCATGAGCTATAACCCATGATTATTGATTTTTACTCATTTTGAACCATTAGCAAAGATTTTAGAGACAAAATTCACGATTTCATGAGTAATCACTCATGTTTTTGGTTATTTTAGTCATTTCGACTTGTTGGTAAATAATTTTTGCCAATTTGACCCATTGGTAAATAACCCGTGATTTTTTACCATTTTAAGTCATTTTGACATATTGGTAAATAATTTTGCGGAGGCCAAAATTCATGATTTCAAGAGCTAAAACCCATGAATTTTGGCCTTTTTTGCTTTGACCCACTGTTCAAAAAAATTCCTCCGCGGCCTAAATTCACAATGTTGTAAGCTATATAACCTATAATTTTTGGCTATTTTTAGTTGTTTCGAACCATTGTCAAATAATTTTATGGTCGTAAAAATTCACGATTTCCTGTGCTATAATTCATGATTTTTGGCCATTTTTTAGTCGTTTTGACTCATTATCAAATAATTTTGTGGTGGCCAAAATTCATAATTTTATGAGCAATAACTAACAATTTTTGGCCATTTTTATACTTTTCGGCCTGTAGGCAAAAAATTTCATGTTGGCAACAATTCACGACCTTATGAGCTATAACCTATGATTATTTTCGATCTTAGTCATTTAGACCCATGGACAAATAATCTTGTGAAGGACAAATTTCATGATTTCATAGCAATAACCCATTTTTTGTCTTTGGCCAAATGTTTTTGTCGGCCAAAATTCACGATTTTGTGAGATGTAACCCACGATTTAGCTATTTTTAGCCATTGTGAAATAATTTTGTAGAGGGCAAAATTCATGATTTTATGAGCTATAACCCATAACTTTTATCATTTTAGTTGTTCGAACAATGTCAAATAATTTTATGAAGACCAAAATTCATGATTTCTTGAGCTATAACCCATGATTTTGTGATTTTTAGTCGCTTTGACCCATTAGCAAATAACTTATAGGCCTAAATTTCGATTTGTGAGCTTTACCCGTGATTTTTAGCTATTTTTAGTCATTTTGACCCATTATCAAATTATTTGCATTGGCAAAACTCACGATTTCATGTATCATAACCTATAATTTTGGGCCATTTTAAGTCATTTTGACCCATTGTCAAATATTTAAATGTTGTTCATGATTTCAAGAGGTATAACCGATGATTTCTTTCTATTTTCAATTGTTTGACCCAATTGTAAATAATTTTGAAGATGAAAAAGCGATTTCATGAGCTATGATCCACGATTTATAGACATTTTAAGTTGTTTTGGTCCCTGGCAAACAATTTCATGGAGGGAAAAATTCATGATTTCATGAGTTATAACCCATGATTATTGCCCATTTTTTTAGTAGTTTTGAACCAACGGTAAATAATTTTGTTTGTGCCAAGTTTCACAAATTCATGGGCTATATATAATAATTTTTTTATCATTTTTAATCGGACCCATTAACAAAAGTTCATAAAGGCCAAAATTCAAATTCATGAGCTATAACCCAATTATATTATATTTTAGCCAAAAGAATTGGCAAATAATTCAGTGAAAACAAAAGTTAACGATTTATTAACCGTTGGCAAATCATTTTTAGTAGTTTTGACAAACCCGATTTTTAGCTATTTTAGTCATTTCGATTTGTTAGCAAATAATTGCATGTTGGCAAAAATCACAATTCTTGTGCTAAACCCACAATTTTTGGCTATTTTAAAATATTTTGATCTTGTCAAATAATTTTGTGATGGTCAAAATTCACGATTTCATGGGCTATAACTAAAGATTTTACCACTTTTAGTCATTCGTGACGGCATCAAATTAATTATGGAATTCATGATATTATGAGCTATAACCCATGAGTTTTGGCCATTTTATCGTTAGACTCATTGCCAATAATTTCAGGATGCCAAAATTCACAACTTCATGAGCTATAAACCATGATTTCTTTTCCATTTTAGGTGTTTCGATCCATTGGTAAATAATTTTGTGGCCAAAATTCATTTAACGAGCTATAATCCATGATTTGTAGTCATTTTAGTAGTGTTGACCTGTTGGCTAATAGTTTTGTGGAGGCCATTTTTATAGTTTTGACCTACTAGCTAATTATTAAATATTTTAAGTCCAAAGGAACAATCGTAAATAATTTTTAGATTCCAGAGCTAACAGATTTTTCCATTAAATAACCTGATTCAGCTTTTTGTGGTTTCCATTCATGCCATTTTACAAGTTAGTCACTGGAGGATTCCATTTTTTGTTGGTAGCATTTTGATACGTTCCAGATTAGCATAATTCAGATCAAATCAGATATCGGATAAGCCATGTTCAATTCCAGTCGAATCAAATCCTCGGACCAAAATTCATTTCATAAGATAACCCATTTTTTTTAATTTTTTAGTTATTTTGACAAGTTGGCAAATAATTTTAGGGCCTAAATTCACGATTTCGTAAGCAGTAATCCATAACTTTTATTATTTTAGTCATTTTGACCATTGTCAAATAATTTCACGATGGTGAAAATCACGATTTCATGATTTTTGGCCATTGTTAGTCTTTTCGACTGTTGGAAAATAAATTTACGTATGTCAAATTCACGATTTTGTGAGCTATAACCCATGATTTTTGGCCATTTTAGTTGTTTCGACTCCATTATCAAATAATTTTAAAGAGGCCTAAATTCACGATTTTGTGAGCTATAACCCATGATTATTTGATATTTTTAGTCATTTTACCCATTGGCAAATAATTCTATGGAGGCCAAAATTCACGATTTCATAAGCTATAACCCATGATTATGGCCATTTTTAGTCATCCATTTTAGTCATTTAGACTCATTGCATGGCAAAATTCAAGATATCATGAGCTATAACCCATGATTATGGCCATTTTTAGTCATTTAGACTCATTGCATGGCAAAATTCAAGATATCATGAGCTATAACCCACAATTATGGCCATTTTTAGTCATTTTGACCCATTGGCAAATAATTCTATGGAGGCCAAAATTCATGATTTCATGAGCTATAACCCACAATTATGGCCATTTTTAGTCATTTTGACCCATTGGCAAATAATTTTGTGGAGGCCAAAATTCATGATTTCATGAGCCCACTATTTTAGTCATTTCAACCTGTTGGCAAATAATTTCATGGTGCTTAAAATTAGATTTCATGAGCTATAACCCATGATTTTTGGCCATTTTTAGTCATTTTACCCATTGGCAAATAATTTCCCAGCGTAAGATTTACTTGACTATATAACACATGATTTTTGGCCATTTTTAGTCATTTTGACCCATTGGCAAATAATTTTGTGGAGGCTAAAATTCATAATTTCATGAGTTATAACCCATAATTTTATCCATTTTTAGTCATTTTGACCCATTGGCAAATAATTTTGTGGAGGCCAAAATTCATGATTTTGTGAGCTATAACCCTCTAATATATGCCATTTTTTTTATCATTTTTAGTCATTTTACCCATTGGCAAATAATTTTGTGGAGGCCAAAATTCATGATTTCATGAGCTATAACCCATGATTTTTGGCCATTTTTAGTCATTTCGACCCATTGGCAAATAATTTTGTTGAGGCCAAAATTCATAATTTTGTGAGCTATAACCCATGATTTTTGGCCATTTTTAGTCGTTTTGACCCATTGGCAAATAATTTTGTGGAGGCCAAAATTCACGATTTCATGAGCTATAACACATGATTTTTGGCCATTTTTAGTCGTTTTGACCAATGGCAAATAATTCCATGGAGGCCAAAATTCACGATTTCATGAGCTATAACCCACAATTATGGCCATTTTTAGTCATTTTGACCCATTGGCAAATAATTTTGTGGAGGCCAAAATTCATGATTAGCTATAACCCATGATTTTTGGCCATTTTTAGTCATTTTGACCCATTGGCAAATAATTTTGTGGAGGCCAAAATTCATGATTTCATGAGTTATAACCCATGATTTTTGGCCATTTTTAGTTATTTTGACCCATTGGCAAATAATTTTGTGGAGGCCAAAATTCACGATTTCATAAGTTATAACCCATGATTTTTGGCCATTTTAGTTGTTTCGAGCCATTGTCAAATAATTTTGTGATGGCTAAAATTAACGATTTCATGAGCTATAACCCATGATTTTTGTCATTTTTAGTCATTTCAACCTATTGCAAATAATTTCACTAAGGCCAAAATTCACGATTTCATGAGCTATAACACATGATTTTTGGCCATTTTAGTTGTTTCGAGCCATTGTCAAATAATTTTGTGGAGGCCAAAATTCATGATTTCATGAGCTATAACCCACAATTATGGCCATTTTAGTCATTTCAACCCATTGTCAAATAATTTTGTGGAGGCCAAAATTCATGATTTCATGAGCTATAACCCATGATTTTTGGCCATTTTAGTCATTTTTACCCATTGGCAAATAATTTCACTAAGGCCAAAATTCATGATTTCATGAGTTATAACCCATGATTTTTACCTTTTAGTTATTTTGACCCATTGGCAAATAATTTTGTGGAGGCCAAAATTCACGATTTCATAAGTTATAACCCATGATTTTTGGCCATTTTAGTTGTTTCGAGCCATTGTCAAATAATTTTGTGATGGCTAAAATTAACGATTTCATGAGCTATAACCCATGATTTTTGTCATTTTTAGTCATTTCAACCTATTGCAAATAATTTCACTAAGGCCAAAATTCACAATTTCATGAGTTATAACCCATGATTATTGGCCATTTTAGTCATTTTTACCCATTGGCAAATAATTTTGTGGAGGCCAAAATTCATGATTTCATGAGCTATAACCCACGATTATGGCCATTTTAGTCATTTCAACCCATTGGCAAATAATTTGGTGAAGGCTAAAATTCATGATTTCATAAGTTATAACCCATGATTTTTGGCCATTTTAGTCATTTCGATTCATTAGCAAATAATTTCACGAAGGCCAAAATTCACAATTTCATGAGTTATAACCCATGATTTTTGTCATTTTTAGTCATTTCAACCCATTGGCAAATAATTTTATAGGGTCCAAACTTCAAGATTTCATGAGCTATAACCCATAATTTTTGGCCATTTTAGTCATTTTGACCCATTGGCAAATAATTTCACTAAGGCCAAAATTCACAATTTCATGAGCTATAACCCATAATTTTTATCCATTTTAATCATTTTGACTCGTTGGCAAATAATTTCATGGTGCTTAAAATTCTAGATTTCATGAGCTATAGCCCATGATTTTTGGCCATTTTAGTCATTTTTACCCATTGGCACATAATGTCCCAAAGCGTAAAGATTTTACTTTGACTATATAACACATGATTTTTAGCCATTTTAAATCTTTTTGACCAGAAGCAAATAATTTGGTGAAGGCTAAAATTCATAATTTCATGAGTTATAACCCATAATTTTTATCCATTTTAATCATTTTGACTCGTTGGCAAATAATTTTCAGGAGGCCAAAATTCATGATTTCGTGAGCTATAACCCTCGAATATATGTTATTTTTTATCATTTTGACCTATTGTTAAATAATTTCACAATGGCTAAAATTAACGATTTCATGAGCTATAACCCACAATTTTTGGCTATTTTTAGTTCATTCATTCTTGGCAAATAAACTCGTGGAAGGAAAATTTCACAATTTTAAGAGTTATAACCCATGATTATGGCCATTTTAATCATTTTGACCCATTGGCAAATAATTTCACTAAGGCCAAAATTCACGATTTCTTGAAATATGACCCATGTTTTTGTTATTTTATTATTTCACCCATTGGCAAATAATTTCACTAAGGCCAAAATTCACGACTTCATAAGTTGCCATGATTATTTGATATTTTTAGATAATAAGAACCATTGATAAATAATTTTACGTAATTTAAACTTTAAGCTTTGATGACCTAAATAACCAATGGTTTTAGCCTTTTTAATCATTTTGACTCGTTGGCAAATAATTTGCAAAGACTAAAATTCACTTGTGAGCTATAACCCATGATTTTTGTCATTTTTAGTCATTTCAACCTATTGCAAATAATTTCACTAAGGCCAAAATTCACAATTTTCATTAGCTATAACCCATGATTATGGCCATTTTAGTTGTTTCGAGCCATTGTCAAATAATTTTGTGGAGGCCAAAATTCACGATTTCATAAGCTATGACCCACAAATTTTGGTAATTTTTATGTTTTGACCCATTAGCAAAAACTCCTAAAGGGAAAAATGCATGATTTCATAAGCCATAACCCACAATCTTTCACCATTTTTAGTTGTTTCGACCCATTATCAAATAATTTTGCAGTGGTTAAAATGCACAATCTTGTGAGCTATAACCCATGATTTTTGGCCATTTTAGTCATTTGACTGTTGAAAATAATTTAGCATGGCAAAATTCAAAATATCATAAGCTATAACCCACGATTATGGCCATTTTAGTCATCCAATTTTAGTCATTTAGACTCATTGTTGCATGGCAAAATTCAAGATATCATGAGCTATAACCCACGATTATGGCCATTTTAGTCATTTAGACTCATTGTTGCATGGCAAAATTCAAGATATCATGAGCTATAACCCACAATTATGGCCATTTTTAATTAATTAGACTCATTGCCAATAATTTTATGATGACGAAGTTCAAGATTTCATGAGTTACAACCCACGAGTTTGGACATTTTAGTAGGTTTGACTAGCATGCTAAAGATTTTTGGAGGCCAAAATTCACGATTTCATGAGCTATAACCCACGATTATGGCCATTTTAGTCATTTCAACTGTTGGTAAATAATTTCATGGTGCTTAAAATTCTAGATTTTGCACAAGGCATTTTTGGCCATTTTAGTCATTTTTACCCATTGGCACATAATGTCCCAAAGCTAAGATTTACTGACTATATAACACATGATTTTTAGCCATTTTAAATCTTTTTGACCATAGCAAATAATTTGGTGAAGGCTAAAATTCATAATTTCATGAGTTATAACCCATAATTTTTATCCATTTTAATCATTTTGACCCATTATCAAATAATTTTGTGGTGGCCAAAATTCACAATTTTGTGAGCTATAACCCATGATTATTGGCCATTTTAATCATTTTGACTCGTTGGCAAATAATTTTGTAGAGGGCAAAATTCAAGATATCATGAGCTATAACCCACGATTATGGCCATTTTAGTCATCCAATTTTAGTCATTTAGACTCATTGTTGCATGGCAAAAATTCAAGATATCATGAGCTATAACCCACGATTATGGCCATTTTAGTCATTTAGACTCATTGTTGCATGGCAAAAATTCAAGATATCATGAGCTATAACCCACGATTATGGCCATTTTTAATTAATTAGACTCATTGCCAATAATTTTATGATGACGAAGTTCAAGATTTCATGAGCTATAACCCACGATTATGGCCATTTTAGTCATTTTGACCCATTGGCAAATAATTTTGTGGTGGCCAAAATTCACGATTTCATGAGCTATAACCCATGATTTTTGGCCATTTTAGTCATTTCAACCTATTGCAAATAATTTCATGGTGCTTAAAATTCTAGATTTTGCACAAGGCATTTTTGGCCATTTTAGTCATTTTGACCCATTGGCAAATAATTATGCAAAGACTAAAATTCATGATTTCATGAGCTATAACCCATGATTATTGGCCATTTTAATCATTTTGACCCATTAGCAAATAATTTTGTGGTGGCCAAAATTCATAATTTCATGAGTTATAACCCATAATTTTTATCCATTTTAATCATTTTGACCCATTGTCAAATAATTTCGTGGAGGCCAAAATTCATGATTTCGTGAGCTATAACCCTCGAATATATGTCATTTTTTTATCATTTTGACCTATTGTTAAATAATTTCACATTGGCTAAAATTAACGATTTCATGAGCTATAACCCATAATTTTTGGCTATTTTTAGTTCATTCGACTTCTTGGCAAATAAACCCGTCGCGAAGTGAAAATTTCACAATTTTAAGAGTTATAACCCGTGATTATTGGCCATTTTTAATCATTTCGGACCAATAGCAAATAATTTCATGAAGTTTTGATTTCTTGAAATATGACCCATGTTTTTGTTATTTTATTATTTCTACCCATTAGCAAAATTTCACGGAGGCCAAAATTCACGACTTCATAAGTTAAGCCATGATTATTTGATATTTTTAGATAATAGAACCATTGATAAATAATTTTACGTAATTTAAACTTTAAGCTTTGATGACCTAAATAACCAATGGTTTTAGCCTTTTTAATCATTTTGACTCGTTGGCAAATAATTATGCAAAGACTAAAATTCACTTGTGAGCTATAACCCATATTTTTGGTTATTTTTAGTCATTTCAACCTATTGCAAATAATTTCACTAAGGCCAAAATTCACAATTTTCATTAGCTATAGCCCATGATTTTTATCATTTTTAGTGGTTTCGACCTTGTAGCAAATAATTTTATGATGCAAAAATTCACGATTTCATAAGCTATGACCCACAAATTTTGGTAATTTTTTATGTTTTGACCCATTAGCAAAAAAACTCCTAAAGGGAAAAAATGCATGATTTCATAAGCCATAACCCACAATCTTTCACCATTTTTAGTTGTTTCGAGCCATTGTCAAATAATTTTGTAGAGGGCAAAATTCATGATTTCATGAGCTATAACCCATGATTATTGGCCATTTTAATCATTTTGACTCGTTGGCAAATAATTTTATGAAGACCTAATTTCATGGTTTTGTGAGCTATAACTTATGATTTTTGGCCATTTTAGTCGCTTTGACCCGTAAATAAATTCAAGGAGAGCAAAATTTACTATTTTGTGACCTATAACTCAATATTTTTGTCATTTTTAGTCATTTCAACCCATTGTCAAATAATTTCACAAAGGATTCACGAAGTTCATGAACTATAACCCATGATTTTTGGCCATTTTAGTCATTTTGACCCATTGGCAAATAAGTTTTATATGGCCATGACTCATGATTTCATATGCTATTACCCCATAATTTTAGCCATTATTTGTTGCTTTAAACCATTGTCAAATAATTTCACGAAGGCCAAAATTCACGATTTCATGATTTTTGGCCATTGTTAGTCTTTTTTCGCCTGTTGGAAAATAAATTTACGTATGTCAAATTAATGATTTCATGAGCTATAACATATGATTTTTAGTCATTTTGACCCATTGACAAATAATTTCACGGAGGCCAAAATTCACGATTTCATGAGCTGTAACCCATGATTATTGGCCAATTTTAGTCATTTCAACCCATTGTCAAATAATTTTGTGGTGGCCAAAATTCACGATTTCATGAGCTATAGCCCATGATTTTTACCTTTTAGTTATTTTGACCCATTAGCAAATAATTTCACTAAGGCCAAAATTCACGATTTCATAAGTTATAACCCATGATTTTTGGCCATTTTAGTTGTTTCGAGCCATTGTCAAATAATTTTGTGATGGCTAAAATTAACGATTTCATGAGCTATAACCCATAATTTTGGTCATTTTTAGTCATTTCAACCTATTGCAAATAATTTCACTAAGGCCAAAATTCACGATTTCATGAGTTATAACCCATGATTTTTGGCCATTTTAGTCATTTTGACCCATTGGCAAATAATTTCACTAAGGCCAAAATTCATGATTTCATGAGCTATAACATATGATTTTTAGTCATTTCAACCCATTGTCAAATAATTTTGTAGAGGGCAAAATTCATGATTTCGTGAGCTATAACCCATGATTTTTGGCCATTTTAGTTGTTTCGAGCCATTGTCAAATAATTTTGTGATGGCTAAAATTAACGATTTCATGAGCTATAACCCATAATTTTGGTCATTTTTAGTCATTTCAACCTATTGCAAATAATTTCACTAAGGCCAAAATTCACGATTTCATGAGTTATAACCCATGATTTTTGGCCATTTTAGTCATTTTGACCCATTGGCAAATAATTTCACTAAGGCCAAAATTCATGATTTCATGAGCTATAACATATGATTTTTAGTCATTTCAACCCATTGTCAAATAATTTTGTAGAGGGCAAAATTCATGATTTCTTGAGATATAACCCATGATTTTTGGCCATTTTAGTCATTTCGATTCATTAGCAAATAATTTCACGAAGGCCAAAATTCACAATTTTATGAGCTATAACCCAAGATTATTTGACACTTTCAAGATTTTGAACCATTAGTAACTTGTTTTATGTAGTCCAAACTTCAAGATTTAATGATGCAAATAACCCATGATCTTGGCCACTTTTAGTCATTTTGACCGATTGGCAAATAATTCCGAAAGATAGAATTCACTGCGAGTCAGAATCATGTTTTAGGCTATTTTTGTGGTTTCCACTTTTAGAAAATAGTAAATAATTTTGTGGTGGCCAAAATTCATGATTTTGTGAGATATATCCCACAATTTTATGCCACTTTTACCTGCTCTCAAAATTATTTCGTGGAGGCCAAAATTGAGCAATAAGGATGAATTTTGGGCGTTAATTCGTTTCAACCCGCTTTTCAAAAATAATTCCTCAGAGCCCAAAATTCACGATTTTGTGAGATGTAACCCACGATTTAGCTATTTTTAGCCATTGTGAAATAATTTTGTAGAGGGCAAAATTCATGATTTTATGAGCTATAACCCATAATTTTTGGTTAATTTTATTCATTTTGACCCATTGGCAAATAAGTTTGCGATGGCCATGACTCATGATTTCATATGCTATTACCCCATTATTTTTAGCCATTATTTGTTGCTTTAAACCATTGTCAAATAATTTCACGATGGCTGAAAATCACGATTTCATGATTTTGGCCATTGTTAGTCTTTTCGAATTGGAAAATAAATTTACGTATGTCAAATTAATGATTTCATGAGCTATAACATATGATTTTTAGTCATTTTGACCTATTTTAAATAATTTTATGCAGCCAAATTTATAATTTCATGAGTTATAACCCATAATTTTTATCCATTTTAATCATTTTGACCCATTGACAAATAATTTCAGAGGCCAAAATTCATAATTTCATGAGCTATAACCTCGAATATATGTCATTTTTTTATCATTTTGACCTATTGTTAAATAATTTCACATTGGCTAAAATTAACGATTTCATGAGCTATAACCCATAATTTTTGGCTATTTTTAGTCATTTTGACCCATTGGCAAATAATTTCACGAAGGCCAAAATTCACAATTTCATGAGTTATAACCCATGATTATTGGCCATTTTAATCATTTGACCAATAGCAAATAATTTCATGAAGTTTTGATTTCTTGAAATATGACCCATGTTTTTGTTATTTTATTATTTCTACCCATTAGCAAATAATATCATGGAGGCCAAAATTCACGACTTCATAAGTTAAGCCATGATTATTTGATATTTTTAGATAATAGAACCATTGATAAATAATTTTAATTTAAACTTTAAGCTTTGATGACCTAAATAACCAATGGTTTTAGCCTTTTTAATCATTTTGACTCGTTGGCAAATAATTTTGCAAAGACTAAAATTCACTTGTGAGCTATAACCCATATTTTTGGTTATTTTTAGTCATTTCAACCTATTGCAAATAATTTCACTAAGGCCAAAATTCACAATTTTCATTAGCTATAGCCCATGATTTTTGGCCATTTTAGTTGTTTCGAGCTATTAGCAAATAATTTTGTGGAGGCCAAAATTCACGATTTCATAAGCTATGACCCACAAATTTTGGTAATTTTTTATGTTTTGACCCATTAGCAAAAAAACTCCTAAAGGGAAAAAATGCATGATTTCATAAGCCATAACCCACAATCTTTCACCATTTTTAGTTGTTTCGAGCCATTGTCAAATAATTTTGCAGAGTTCAAATTTTATTATTTCAAAACCTACAACCCATGATTTTTACCTTTTTAGTTATTTTGACCCGTTGGCAAATAATTTTATGAAGACCTAATTTCATGGTTTTGTGAGCTATAACTTATGATTTTTGGCCATTTTAGTCGCTTCGACGTTGTCAAATAAATTCAAGGAGAGCAAAATTTACTATTTTGTGACCTATAACCATTTTTGTTATTTTTAGTCATTTCAACCCATTGTCAAATAATTTCACAAAGGATTCACGAAGTTCATGAACTATAACCCATAATTTTGGTCATTTTTAGTCATTTTGACCCATTGGCAAATAAGTTTCATATGGCCATGACTCATGATTTCATATGCTATTACCCCATAATTTTTAGCCATTATTTGTTGCTTTAAACCATTGCCAAATAATTTCCCGATGGCTGAAAATCACGATTTCATGATTTTGGTCATTGTTAGCCTTTTCGACCTGTTGGAAAATAAATTTACGTATGTCAAATTAATGATTTCATGAGCTATAACATATGATTTTTAGTCATTTTGACCTATTTTTAAATAATTTTATGCAGGCCAAAATTTATAATTTTATGAGCTATAACCCATTATTTTTTATCATTTTTAGTCATTTCTACCCATTGGCAAATAATTTTGTGGAGGCCAAAATTTATGGTTTCATGAGCTATAAGCAACGATTTTGATCATTTATGGTCATTTCAACCGATTGGCAAATAATTTTGTGGAGGCCAAAATTCACAATTTCATGAGTTATAACCCATAATTTTTGGCCATTTTAGTTGTTTCGAGCTATTAGCAAATAATTTCACGAAGGCCAAAATTCATGATTTCATGAGCTATAAGCAACGATTTTTATCATTTTAGTCATTTTGACCCATTAGCAAATAATATCATGGAGGCCAAAATTCACAATTTCATGAGCTATAACCCATGATTATTGGCCATTTTAGTCATTTCAACCCATTGTCAAATAATTTCGTAGAGGCCAAATTTCACTATTTCATGAGCTATAACACATGATTTTTGGCCATTTTTAGTTGTTTCGAGCTATTAGCAAATAATATCATGGAGGCCAAAATCCAAGATTTCATGAGCTATAACCCATGATTTTTATCATTTTAGTCATTTTGACCGATTGGCAAATAATTTCACGAAGGCCAAAATTCATGATTTCATGAACTATAACCCACGATTTTTGGTCATTTTAGTTGTCTAACCACTGGCCAAACAATTTCACTGAGAGCAAAATTAACAATTTCATGAGTTTTAACCCATGATCATTGGTCATTTTTGTATTTTTGAGCCAATGGTAAATAATTTTACTGAGCCCAAACATCATGATTTCATGAGCTATATAACCCATGTTTTTAGTTATTTCAACCTATTGCAAATAATTTCACTAAGGCCAAAATTCACAATTTTCATTAGCTATAGCCCATGATTTTTATCATTTTAGTTGTTTCGAGCTATTAGCAAATAATTTTGTGGAGGCCAAAATTCACGATTTCATAAGCTATGACCCACAATTTTGGTAATTTTTTATGTTTTGACCCATTAGCAAATAATTTTGCAAAGGAAAAATTCATGATTTCATAAGCCATAACCCACAATCTTTCACCATTTTTAGTTGTTTCGAGCCATTGTCAAATAATTTTGCAGAGTTCAAATTTTATTATTTCAAACCTACAACCCATGATTTTTATCATTTTAGTCATTTTGACCTATTTTTAAATAATTTTATGAAGACCTAATTTCATGGTTTTGTGAGCTATAACTTATGATTTTTGGCCATTTTAGTTGTTTCAACTCATTGTCAAATAATTTCACGGAGGGCTAAATTCACAATTTTGTGAGCTATAACCCATTATTTTTATCATTTTAGTCATTTCAACCCATTGTCAAATAATTTCACAGATGATTCACGAAGTTCATGAACTATAACCAATGATTTTGATCATTTATGGTCATTTCAACCGATTGGCAAATAAATTTGTGGAGGCCAAAATTCACGATTTCATAAGTTATAACCCATGATTATTCTCCATTTTATGACTCACGATTTCATAAATTTATGGTCATTTCAACCGATTGGCAAATAATTTTGAGGAAATAAAACTTAATGATTTCATGATCTAGATAACCAACAATTTTTTGTCATTTGTAGTCATTTTCACCCGTTGGCAAATATTTTTGCGAAGACCAAAATTTAGGAATTCAAGAGCTATAACCCAAGATTATTTGACACTTTCAGTATTTTGAACCATTGGTAACTTGTTTTGCGTAGTCCAAACTTCAAGATTTAATGATGCAAATAACCCATGATCTTGGCCACTTTTAGTCATTTTGACCGATTGGCAAATAATTCTGAGAAGATAGAATTCACGATTTCGTGAGCTGTAAATCATGTTTTTAGGCTATTTTTTGTGGTTTCCGCCTTTTAGCAAATAGTAAATAATTTTGTGGTGGCCAAAATTCATGATTTTGTGAGATATATCCCACAATTTTATGCCACTTTTAGCCATTTTGACCTGTTCAAAAATTATTTCGTGGAGGCCAAAATTGAGCGATAAGGATGAATTTTCGGCGTTAATTCGTTTCAACCCGCTTTTCAAAAATAATTCCTCAGAGCCCAAAATTCACGATTTTGTGAGATATAACCCACGATTTAGCTATTTTTAGCCATTGTGAAATAATTTTGTAGAGGCTAAATTCATGATTTCTTGATATATAACCCATGTTATTTGGCCATTTTAGTCATTTCGATTCATTAGCAAATAATTTCACGAAGGCCAAAATTCACAATTTTATGAATTATAACCCATGATTGTTTGACATCTTTAATCATTTCAAACATTGGTAAATAATTTTATAGGGTCCAAACTTCAAGATTTCATGAGCTAAATAACCCATGATTTTTGGCCATTTTAGTCTTTTTGACCTATTGGCAAATAATTCTGCTAAGAGCAAAATCCGCAATTTCATGAGCTATAACCCATAATTTTTGGCCATTTTAGTCTTTTGACCTATTGGCAAATAATTTCACGAAGGCCAAAATTCACAATTTCATGAGCTATAACCCATGATTTTTGGCCATTTTAGTCATTTTGACCCATTAGCAAATAATGTTACGAAGGCCAAAATTCAGGATTTCATGAACTATAACCCACATATTTTGGCACTTTTTCATTTTGACCCAATGGCAAAAAATTCCTTGGAAGCCAAAATTCACAATTTTGTGAGTCATAACCCATAATTTTTCATCATTTTAGTTGTTTCAAGTTGTTATCAAATAATTTTACGCAGGTGAAAATTTATGATTTCATGAGCTGTAACCCCTAATTTTTTTTATCATTTTAGTCATTTTGACCTATTGGCAAATAATTTCACGGAGGGCTAAATTCACAATTTCATGAGCTAGCCCATGATTATTGGCCAATTTTAGTTGATTCGACCCATTGTCCAATAATTTTGTAGTGGAAAAAATTCACGATTTTATGAGCTATATCCAATGATTTTTGGCCATTTTTAGTTGTTTCAACTCATTGTCAAATAATTTCAAGGTGGCAAAATTCATGATTTCATGAGCTATTACCAACGATTTTTGATCATTTTAGTCATGTTAGCTCGTTGACTAACAAATTCACGGTGGCAAAAATTCATGATATCATGAGCTATAACCCACGATTTTTGGTCATTTTAGTCATTTTGACCTATTGGCAAATAATTTCACGGAGGGCTAAATTCACAATTTCATGAGCTAAATAACCCATGATTTTTGGCCATTTTAGTCATTTTGACCCATTGGCAAATAATTCCATGGAGGCCAAAATTCATGATTTCATGAGCTAAATAACCCATGATTTTTGGCCATTTTAGTCATTTCGATTCATTAGCAAATAATTTCACGAAGGCCAAAATTCACAATTTCATGAGCTAAGATCCATTATTTTTCCATTTTAGTCATTTTGACCCATTGGCAAATAATTCCATGGAGGCCAAAATTCATGATTTCATGAGCTAAATAACCCATGATTTTTGGCCATTTTAGTCATTTTGACCCATTAGCAAATAATTTCACAAAGGCCAAATTTCACAATTTTATGAGCTTCATCCCATAATTATTTTCAATTTTTAGTCATTTTGACCCATTAGCAAATAATTTTGTGGAGGCCAGAATTCATGATTACATGAGCTAACCCATAATTTTGGTCATTTTTGGTAGTTTTTAGGTGTTGGCTAATAATTTCGTGGAGGCCAAAATTCACAATTTCATGAGCTAAGATCCATTATTTTTTCCATTTTTAGTCATTTCGACTTGTTGGCAAATAACTTCATGATGGTCAAAATTCACGATATCATGAGCTATAGCCCATGGTTTTTAACCATTTTTAGTCATTACGACTTATTGGCACATAATTTCATGAAGGAGAAAATTTAAAATTTTATGGGCTATAACCATCATGTTTGGCCATTTTTAATCGCTTTGACCCATTGGCAAATAGTTTTGTAGAGGATAAAATTCACGATTTCGTGAGCTATAACCCACTATTTCTATCTATTTTAGTCTTTTGGCCCATCGTTAAATAATTTCACTGAGGCCAAAATTCATGATTCATAAGCTATAATCCATGAATTTTTACCATTTTTAGTCATTTTGACCCGTTGTTAAATAATTTTGTAATGACAAAAATAACAATTTCATGAGCTATAACCCACGATATTTCACATTTTTATCATTTGACCCCTTGGCAAAAAATTTTGGGCCGGGCAAGTTCACGATTTCTTGAATTTGAACCCATGATTATTGGCTATTTTTAGTTGTTTTGACCTGATGGCAAATAATTCCATGGAGGCCAAAATTCATGATTTCTTGAGATATAACCCCTATATTTTCTCTATTTTTAGTCATTTTGACCCATTGGCTAATAATTTCACAGAGGCAAAATTTCAAGATTTTTATGAGCTCAATAACCCATGATTTTGGCAATTTTAGTTATTTCGACCTATTAGTAGATAATTTCGCGGAGACCAAAATTCACGATTTATTTACCCACAAACTTTTACCAATTTTAATTGTTTCGAGCTATTGGCAAATAATGTCATGGAGGGAAAAATTCACGATTTCATGCGCTATAACACATGATTTTTTGCTATTTTCAATCGTTTCGACCCGTTGGTAAATAGTTGTGGAGGCCAAAATTCACAATTTCATGAGCTATAACCTATGAATTTCGACAATTTTTTCATTTTGACTCATTTTCAAATAATTCCTCGAATGTTAAATTTCATGATTTCATGAGCTATAGACCATGATTTTTGATCAATTTTAGTCATTTAGAGCCATTGGCAAATATTTTCACAGAGGCCAAAATTCATGATTTATTGAGCTATAACCCATGAATTTTGGCCATTTTTAGTTTCAACCCATTGTTAAATAATTTCATGATGGCCAAAATTAACAATTTCATGAGTTATAACCCATGAATTTTGGCCATTTTAGTTTCAACATGTTGTTAAATAATTTCGTGATGGCCAAAATTAACAATTTCATGAGCTATAGCCCATGATTTTTTAGCCATTTTTGGTCATTTAGAGTCATTGGCAAATATTTTCGAGAAAGCCAAATTTTACGATTTAATGAGCTATAACCCTCGAATTTTGACCATTTTTAGCTGTTTCAACCCGTTGTTAAATAATTTTGCGATAGCCAAAATGACCTATAACCCCATGATTTTTGCCATTTTCAGTCATTTTAACTCTTTGGCAAACAATTTTGTGGAGGAAAAAATTCACGATGAGTTATAACCCATGATTTTTGCCCCATGATTTTTGGCCATTATTAGATGCTTCGATCCAATGCCCAATAATTCCACGGAGGTCAATATTCACGATTTCTTGAGATATAACCAAAGTCTTTTGACCATTTTTTTTATCATTTTGACCCATTGTTAAGTAATTTTACTATGGCCAAAATTAATGATTTATGAGCTATAATCCATAATTTTGGATATTTTTAGTTGTTCAACCCCTTGGCAAACAATTTCGCGAAGGGGAAAATTCACGATTTCATGAGTTATAAGACATGAGTATTGGTCATTTTTAGTATTTTTGAACAGATTGTAAATAATTTTGTGGAGGCCAAAATTCATGATTTCTTGAGATATAACCCCTATATTTTCTCTATTTTTAGTCATTTTGACCCATTGGCAAATAATTCCATGGAGGCCAAAATTCATGATTTCATGAGCTATAACCCTCAATTTTGACCATTTTAGTCATTTTGACCCATTGTTAAATAATTTTGTGGAGGCCAAAATTCACAATTTCATGAGCTATAACCCACGATATTTCACATTTTTATCATTTTGACCCATTGGCAAATAATTTTGTGGAGGAAAAATTCACGATTTCTTGAATTTGAACCCATGATTTTTGACCATTTTTTATCATTTTGACCCATTGGCAAATAATTCCATGGAGGCCAAAATTCATGATTTCTTGAGATATAACCCCTATATTTTCTCTATTTTTAGTCATTTTGACCCATTGGCTAATAATTTCAGAGGCAAAATTTCAAGATTTTATGAGCTCAATAACCCATGATTTTTGATCAATTTTAGTCATTTCGACCCATTAGTAAATAATTTTGTGGAGGAAAAATTCACGATTTATTTACCCACAAACTTTACAAATTTTAATTGTTTCGAGCTATTGGCAAATAATGTCATGGAGGGAAAATTCACGATTTCATGAGCTATAATCCATAATTTTGGATATTTTAGTCATTTAGACCCATTTGTAAATAATTTTGTGGAGGCCAAAATTCACAATTTCATGAGCTATAACCTATGAATTTCGACAATTTTTTCATTTTGACTCATTTTCAAATAATTCTCGAATGTTAAATTTCATGATTTCATGAGCTATAGACCATGATTTTTGATCAATTTTAGTCATTTTGACCCATTAGCAAATAATTTTGTGGAGGCCAAAATTCATGATTTATTGAGCTATAACCCATGATTATTGGCTATTTTAGTCATTTTGACCCATTGGCAAATAATTCCATGGAGGCCAAAATTCATGATTTCATGAGCTATAACCCTCAATTTTGACCATTTTAGTCATTTTGACCCATTGGCAAATAATTTTGTGGAGGCCAAAATTCACAATTTCATGAGCTATAACCTATGAATTTCGACAATTTTTTCATTTTGACTCATTTTCAAATAATTCCTCGAATGTTAAATTTCATGATTTCATGAGCTATAGACCATGATTTTTGACCAATTTTAGTCATTTTGACCCATTGTTAAATAATTTTGTGGAGGCCAAAATTCATGATTTATTGAGCTATAACCCATGAATTTTGGCCATTTTAGTTTCAACCCATTGTTAAATAATTTCATGATGGCCAAAATTAACAATTTCATGAGTTATAACCCATGAATTTTGGCCATTTTAGTTTCAACATGTTGTTAAATAATTTCGTGATGGCCAAAATTAACAATTTCATGAGCTATAGCCCATGATTTTTAGCCATTTTGGTCATTTAGAGTCATTGGCAAATATTTTCAGAAAGCCAAATTTTACGATTTAATGAGCTATAACCCTCAATTTTGACCATTTTAGTCATTTCAACCCGTTGTTAAATAATTTTATGATAGCCAAATGACCTATAACCCATGATTTTTGCCATTTTCAGTCATTTTAACTCTTTGGCAAACAATTTTGTGGAGGAAAAATTCACGATGAGTTATAACCCATGATTTTTGCCCCATGATTTTTGGCCATTTTAGTTGTTCAACCGATTGGCAAATAATTCCATGAAGGCTAAAATTCATGATTTCTTGAGATATAACCAAAGTCTTTTGACCATTTTTTATCATTTTGACCCATTGTTAAGTAATTTTACTATGGCCAAAATTAATGATTTTATGAGCTATAATCCATAATTTTGGATATTTTTAGTTGTTTCACCCATTGGCAAATAATTTCTCGAGGCTAAAATTCACGATTTCATGAGTTATAAGACATGAGTATTGGTCATTTTTAGTATTTTTGAACAGATTGTAAATAATTTTGTGGAGTCTAAATGTCACAACTTCATGAGCTATATAACCATAATTTTTAGGCATTTTTATTTGTTTCGACCCATTGGCAAATAATTTCTCAGAGGCTAAAATTCATGATCTCTTGAGATATAACCCACATTGTCTGCCCATTTTAGTCATTTCGACCCATTATTAAATACATTCCCAGAGACCAAAATTCATGATCTTGTTTGCTATTGCCCACAATTTTAAGCCAATTTTGTTGTTTTATACCGTTGTCAAATAATTTCGTGGAGGCCAAAATTCACGTTCATGAGTTATAACCCCTGATTTTTAGCCATTTTTAGTCATTTCGACCCATTGGCAAATAATTTTGTGGAGGCCAAAATTCACGTTCATGAGTTATAACCCATGATTTTTGCCCCATGATTTTTGGCCATTTTAGTCATTTCGACCCATTGGCAAATAATTTCGTGGAGGCCAAAATTCATGATCTCTTGAGATATAACCAAAGTCTTTTGACCATTTTTTATCATTTTGACCCATTGTTAAGTAATTTTACTATGGCCAAAATTAATGATTTTATGAGCTATAACCCATGATTTTTGATAATTATTCTGTTGTTCGACCTCTTAGCAAACAATTTTGCAGAGGGTAAAATTAACGATTTCATGAGTTATAAGACATGAGTATTGGTCATTTTAGTATTTTGAACAGATTGTAAATAATTTTGTGGAGGCCAAAATTCACAATTTCATGAGCTATATAACCATAATTTTTAGGCATTTTATTTGTTTTGACCCATTGGCAAATAATTTCTCGAGGCTAAAATTCATGATTTCATGAGCTATAACCCACAATTTTGGCCATTTTAGTCATTTCGACCCATTATTAAATACATTCCCAGAGACCAAAATTCATGATCTTGTTTGCTATTGCCCACAATTTTAAGCCAATTTTGTTGTTTTATACCGTTGTCAAATAATTTCGTGGAGGCCAAAATTCACGTTCATGAGTTATAACCCCTGATTTTTTGCCATTTTGAGTCGTTTCGATATGCTGGCAAATAATTTTGTGGAGGGCCAAAAATCATGATTTTATGAGCTATAACTAATGAAATCTAGCTATTTTAGTCATTTAGACCCATTTGTAAATAATTTTATAGAGGATGAAATTCATGATTTCATGAGCTATAACCCATGATTTTTGGCCATTTTAGTCATTTGACCCATTGGCAAATAATTTTGTAGTGGCCAAAATTCAAGATTTCATGAGGTATAACCCATAATTTTTGGATATTTTTAGTCATTTAGACCCATTAACAAAAAATTTTGAAGAGGCCAAAATTCACAATATCAATAGCTATAACCCATGATTTTATTTCCCATTTTTATTCATTTAGACCCATTTGTAAATAATTTTACAGAGGATGAAATTCATGATTTCATGAGCTATAACCCACAATTTTTGGCCATTTTCAGTTGATTTAGCCTGTTGTCAAATAATTTCACGATGGCAAAAATTCATAATTTCATGAGCATAACCAATTATTTTTGGCAATTTTTAATCATTTCAATCCGTTGGCAAATAATTTTCCAAAAGCCAAAATTCATGATTTCATGTGCTATAAATCATGATTTTTAACTATTTTTAGTCATTTCGACCCATTGGCAAATAACTTTGCGGAAGCAAAAAATCACGATTTTATGACATACCCATGATTTTTGGCCATTGTTAGTCGTTTAGACCCATTGAGAAATAATTTTACAAAGGTCAAAATTCATGCTATCATGAGCTATAACCATGATTTTTCGCCTTTTAGTAATTTCGACCCATTAGTAAATAATTTTGTGAGGAAGAAAATTCACAATTTAATCAGCTACCCACTATTTTTGGCCATTTCGATTCGTTGGCAAATAATTTTGTAGTGGCCAAAATTCAAGATTTCATGAGGTATAACCCATAATTATTAGTTATTTTTTATAATTTCGATCCGTTGGCATATAATTTCACGCAGGCCAAATTTCATGATTTTGTGGACTATTATTACACACAAATTTTGACCTTTTTTAGATGTTTCGACCATCGCAAATAATTTTATGGAGGCTAAATTTCACGATTTAATGAGCTATAACCCATGGGTTTTGGCTATTTTAGTCATTTCAAGTCATTGGCAAATTATTTTGCAGAGTTCAAAATTTACAATTTCATGAGCTATAACCTACAAATTCTGGCCATTTTTTGTTATTTTGACCCGTTGTTAAATAGTTATGCAATGGCCAAATTTAACGATTTCATGAGCTATAAACCATGATTTTGGGTATTATAATTCGTTCCAAACCCTTACCAAACAATTTTGTAGAGGGCCAAATTTACAATTTCATGAGTCATAACACATGATTATTAGCCATCTTTAGTTGTTTCAATCCAATGACCAATAATTCCACGAAGGCCAAAGTTCATATTTCTTAACATGTAAACCATGTTTTTTATGGCCATTTTTAGTTGTTTCGCCCGTTGTCAAATAATTTCACGATATCCCAAATTAACCATTTCATGACCAATAACCCATGATTTTGGTAATTATCTGTTGTTCGACCTCTTAGCAAACAATTTTGCAGAGGGTAAAATTAACGATTTCATGAGTTAAAACCCATGATTATTGGTCATTTATAGTATTTTTGAACCAATGGTAAATAATTTTGTGGAGCCCAAACATCATTATTTCATGAGCTATATAACCCTTGATTTTTAGCCATTTTTAGTTGTTTCAACCGATTGGCAAATAATTCCATGAAGGCTAAAATTCACGATTTTTTGATATATAACCCACATTATTTGGTCATTTTTAGCCATTTCATCACATTGGCAAATAATTTTATAGAAGCCAAAATTTACAATTTTATGAGTTATAACCAATGATTATTTGACATTTTCAGTCATTTTAAACCATTGGTAAATAATTTTGCGGAGTCCAAACATCAAGATTTCATGAGCTAAATAACCTATGATTTTTGGCCACTTTTAGTTGTATGGACCATTGGCAAACAATTCTATGGAGACAAAAACTTGCAATATCATGAGTTATAACCCATATTTTTTGGCCATTTTTAGTCATTTCGACTTGTTGGCGAAAAATTTCGTAGAGACCAAAATTCATGATTTTGTGAGCAAAAACCCATGACTTTCAACCATTTTTATTTATTTTGAGCCGTTGCCAAATAATTTCAAGAAGGCTAAAATTAACAATTTCATGAGCTATAACCCATGAATTTTGACAATTTTTTCATTTCGGCCCATTGGCAAATAATTTCTCAGAGGCGAAAAATCACGATTTTGTAAGCTATAACCCATGATTTTTGGCCATTTTTAGTTGTTTCGAGCCATTATCAAATAATTCAGTGGAGACAAATATTCACGATTTCATGAGCTATAACACCTAATTGTTTGCCATTTTTAGTCATTTGGCCCTATTGGCGAATAATTTTAAGGAGGCCTGATTTACAATTTCATGAGCTATAACTCATGATTATTGTCTGTTATTACTAGTTTCGAGCCGTTGTCCAATAATTTTATGGTTAGAAAAATTCATGATCTAATGAGCTATAACTAATATTTTTTGGCCATTTTTAGTCATTTTAGCCCTTTGTCAAATAATTTCCTAGTGGCTAAATTCACGATATCATGAGCTATAACCCATGATTTTTGGCCAATTTCGATCAATTCGGCCAATGGCAAAAAAATTTTCCAGTGGCCAAAAATAATAATTTCATAAGCTATAACCTAATTTTATTTATTTAGACCCATTGCCAAAAATTTCGCAAAGACCAAAGTTCACGAGTTAATAAGCTTTAACCCATGATTTTTTTGATTTTTAGTCATTTTAACCCATTGGTAAATAATTTCACAAATTTCAAAGTTCATAATTTCATGAGCTATAACACCTAATTGTTTGCCATTTTTAGTCATTTTAACCCATTGGTAAATAATTTTGAGGAGGCCAAAATTCATGATTTCATGAGCTATAATCAACAATATTTAGCCATTTTTCTCATTTCGACCCCTTGACAAACAATATTGCATAGGGAAAATTTATGGTTTTTTGAACTTGAACCCATGATTATTGGCTATTTTTAGGGGTTTTGACCACATGCAACTAATTCTGCGGACGGCAAATACACAATTTCTTGATATATAACCCATGTTTTTTAGCCATTTTTAGTCATTTCAACCCATTTGTAAATAATTTTCGAGGTAAAAATTTATGATTTCATGAGTTATAACTCACAATTATTTGATATTTTTAGTCATAAGGAACCATTGGTAAATAATTTTGTGGAGTCCAAACTTCAACATTACAAGAGATAAATAACCCACGATTTTTGGCCATTTTTAGTCGCTTCGACCCGTTGGCAGATAATTTCGTGAAGACACAAATTCATAACTTTGTGAGATATTATCCATAAGTTTTTTCCATTTTAGTTGTTTCAAGCCATTTGTAAATAATTTTGTGGAGGCTAAAATTCACAATTTCATGAGTTATAACCCATGATTTTAGCCATTTTTAGTCGTTTCGACATGTTGATTCACAAAGTCTAAAATTCACAAATCCATGAGCTATAATCCATGCCTTTTGGCTATTTTTTACATTTTGACCCATTGGTGAATAATTCCTCGGAGGCTAAATTTCATGATTTCATGAGCAATAACCCATGAGTATTTTGCCATTTTTAGTCGTTTAGAGATGTTGGCAATATTTTTTGCCGAGGTCAAAATTCACTATTACATGAGCTATAACCCACAAATTTTGGCCATCTTTAGTTGTTTCGATCTGTTGTTAAATCATTTCACGATGGCCAAAATTTACAATTTCATGAGCTATAACCCATGATTTTTGGCAATTTTTTCTCATTTCGACCCCTTGGCAAACAACTCCTGAGGGCAAAATTCACGATTTAATGAGTTATAATCCATGATTATTGGCCATTTTTAGATGTTTGACCCAATGGCAAATAATTTGTGGAGGCTAAAATTCATGATTTCTTCAGATATAACCCACATTTTTGGCCATTTTTAGTCGTTTTGACCCATTGGCAAATAATTTTATAAAGGCCAAAATTCACAATTTTATGAGTTATAACCAATGATTATTTGACATTTTTAGTCATTTTAACCCATTGGTAAATAATTTTGTGGAGTCCAAACATCACGATTTCATGAGATATATAACCCATGATTTTTGGCCACTTTTAGTTGTATGGACCATTGGCAAACAATTCTATGGAGACAAAACTTGCAATATCATGAGTTATAACCCATGATTTTTGGCCATTTTAGTCATTTCAACCCATTGGTAAATAATTTTGAGGAGGCCAAAATTCATGATTTTGTGAGCAAAACCCATGACTTTCAACCATTTTTATTTATTTTGAGCCGTTGCCAAATAATTTCAAGAAGGCTAAAATTAACAATTTCATGAGCTATAACCCATGAATTTTGACATTTTTTCATTTCGCCCATTGGCAAATAATTTCTTGGAGGCCAAAAATCACGATTTTGTGAGCTATAACCCATGATTTTTAGCCATTTTTAGTTGTTTCGAGCCATTATCAAATAATTCAGTGGAGACAAATATTCACGATTTCATGAGCTATAACACATAATTGTTTGTCATTTTTAGTCATTTGGCCCCATTGGCGAATAATTTTAAGGAGGCCTGATTTACAATTTCATGAGCTATAACTCATGATTATTGTCTATTATTACTAGTTTCGAGCCGTTGTCCAATAATTTTATGGTTAGAAAAATTCATGATCTAATGAGCTATAACTAATGTTTTTTGGCCATTTTTAGTCATTTTAGCCCTTTGTTAAATAATTTCCTAGTGGCTAAATTCACGATATCATGAGCTATAACCCATGATTTTTGGCCAATTTCGGTCAATTCGGCCAATGGCAAAAAAATTTCCAGTGGCCAAAAATAATAATTTCATAAGCTATAACCTAATTTTAGTTATTTAGACCCATTGCCAAAAATTTCGCAGAGACCAAAGTTCACGAGTTAATAAGCTTTAACCCATGATTTTTTTGATTTTTAGTCATTTTAACCCATTGGTAAATAATTTCGCGAATTTCAAAGTTCATAATTTCATAAGCTATAACTCACAAATTGTGCCCATTTTTCGTCATTTCGACCCATTGTTAAAAAAATTTACGATGACCAAAATTAACGATTTTATGAGCTATAATCAACAATATTTAGCCATTTTTCTCATTTCGACCCCTTGACAAACAATATTGCATAGGGAAAATTTATGGTGTTTTGAACTTGAACCCATGATTATTAGCTATTTTTAGGTGTTTCGACCACATGCAACTAATTCTGCGGACGGCAAATACACAATTTCTTGATATATAACCCATGTTTTTTAGCCATTTTTAGTCATTTCAACCCATTTGTAAATAATTTTCGAGGTAAAAATTTATGATTTCATGAGTTATAACTCACAATTATTTGATATTTTTAGTCATAAGGAACCATTGGTAAAGAATTTTGTGGAGTCCAAACTTCAACATTACAAGAGATAAATAACCCACGATTTTTGGCCATTTTAGTCGCCAATTCGCTATGATAATTTCGTGAAGACACAAATTCATAACTTTGTGAGATATTATCCATAAGTTTTTTTCCATTTTAGTAGTTTCAACCCATTGGTAAATAATTTTGAGGAGGCCAAAATTCACAATTTCATGAGTTATAACCCATAATTTTGGCCATTTTAGTCATTTTGATATTTTGGCAAACAATTTCGCTAATGGAAAATTAACGATTTCATGAGTTATAACCCATGATTTTTGGCCATTTTAGATGTTTGACCCAATGGCAAATAATTTCGCATAGGCCAAAATTCATGATTTCTTAAGATATAACCCAAATTTTTTATCTATTTTAGTCATTTTGACCCATTGGCAAATAATTTCGCATAGGCCAAAATTCACAATTTCATGAGCTATAACCCATGATTTTTGGCCATTTTAATCGTGTCGACTGTTAGTAGATAATTTCACGAAATCAAAATTCATGATACCATGAGCTATAACCCATGATTTTTGGCCATTTTAGTCATTTTGACCCATTGGCAAATAATTTTGTGGAGGCTAAAATTCATGATTTCATGAGCAATAACCCATGAGTATTTTGCCATTTTTAGTCGTTTTGACCTGTTGTTAAATAATTTTGAGGAGGCCAAAATTCACGATTTCATGAGCTATAATCCACTAATTTTGGCCATTTTAGTTGTTTTGACCTGTTGTTAAATCATTTCACGATGGCCAAAATTTACAATTTCATGAGCTATAACCCATGATTTTTGGCCATTTTAGTCATTTTATCCCATTGGCAAATAATTTCGCATAGGCCAAAATTCACGATTTCATGAGTTATAATCCATGATTATTGGCCATTTTAGTCATTTTGACCCATTGGTAAATAATTTTGAGGAGGCCAAAATTCACGATTTCATGAGATATATAACCCATGATTTTTGGCCATTTTTAGTCGTTTTGACCTGTTGTTAAATAATTTCAAATTACCGATTTTTATGAGTTATAACCCATGATTATTGGGCATTTTTAGTATATTTGAAACAATTGTAAATAATTTTGTGGAGTCCAAACATCACGATTTCATGAGATATATAACCCATAATTTTTGGCCATTTATAGTTATTTCGAACCATTGACTAATAATTTCTCGGAGGAAAACTTCATGATTTCTTCATATGCAACCCACATTGTTTGGCCATTTTTAGTCATTTCGTCCAATTAGCATATAATTTATGATGCCAAAATTCATGATTTTGTGTGCTCCAATAAACTTTAGCCATTTTTAGTTACTTTAAACTGTTGTCACGTAATTTCACATCGATCATATGAGCTGTAATCCACGATTAATGGCCATTTATACTCGTTTTGATCCATTGGCAAATAATTTCGCATAGGCCAAAATTCACGATGTCATGAGCTATAACTAATGATTTTTGGCCCTTTTTTATCATTTTAGCCCGTTGTCAAATAATTTCTGTTGGCAAAAATTCATGATTTCATGAGCTACAGCCCATGATTTTTGACCTTTTTTAGTTGTTTCGACCCCTTGACAAATAACTTTGCGGAAGCCAAAATTCACGATTTCATGAGCTGATATTTGGCCATTTTTAGTAGTTTAGACCCATTAGCAAATAATTTTATAAAGGCCAAAATTCATGATTTCATGGGCTACAACCCATGATTTGTTTTCACTTTCAGTCATTTCGACCATTGGTAAATAATTTTGAGGAGGCCAAAATTCACAATTTCATGAGGTATAACCTAAGATCTCCGTGTCAAATAATTAACAATTTCTCTGTTGTCAAATAATTTCTCCGTGGTAAAAATTCATGATTTCATGAGTTATAACCCATGATTTTTGGCCATTTTAGTAGTTTAGACCCATTGGCAAATAATTTTATAAAGGCCAAAATTCACAATTTTATGAGCTATAACCCATGATTTTTGGCCATTTTAGTCATTTCGACCATTGGTAAATAATTTTGAGGAGGCCAAAATTAATGATTTTATGAGCTATAACCCATGAATTTTGGCCATTTTAATCGTGTCAACTGTTAGTAGATAATTTCACGAAATCAAAATTCATGATTTCATGAGTTACAACCAATGATTATTGGTCATTTTAGTCATTTTGACCCATTGGCAAATAATTTCACGGAGGCCAAAATTCACGATTTCATGAGTTATAACCAAAGATTTTTGGCCATTCTTAGTCGTTTCGACCCATTGTCAAATAATTTCTCCGTGGTAAAATTCATGATTTCATGAGCTACAGCCCATGATTTTTGACCTTTTTTAGTTGTTTCGACCCCTTGACAAATAACTTTGCGGAAGCCAAAATTCACGATTTCATGAGCTGATATTTGGCCATTTTTAGTAGTTTAGACCCATTGGCAAATAATTTTATAAAGGCCAAAATTCATGATTTCATGGGCTACAACCCATGATTTGTTTTCACTTTCAGTCATTTCGACCATTGGTAAATAATTTTGAGGAGGCCAAAATTCACAATTTCATGAGGTATAACCTAAGATCTCCGTGTCAAATAATTAACAATTTCTCTGTTGTCAAATAATTTCTCCGTGGTAAAAATTCATGATTTCATGAGGTATAACCCATGGGTTTTGGCCACTTTTAGTCGTTTCGACCTGTTGGCAAATTAGTTCGCAGAAGCCAAAATTCACAATTTTATGAGCTATAACTCATGAGTTTTGGCCTTTTTTAGTCATTTAGACCAGTTGACAAATAATTTTGCAAATGCCAAAATTCATGATACCATGAGCTATAACCCATGATTTGTTTTCACTTTCAGTCATTTCGACCATTGTTAAATAATTTTGAGGAGGCCAAAATTCACAATTTCATGAGGTATAACCCAAGATCTCCGTGTCAAATAATTAACAATTTCTCTGTTGTCAAATAATTTCTCCGTGGTAAAATTCATGATTTCATGAGCTATAACCCATGATTTTAGCCATTTTGGTTGTCTCAAATTGTTGGCAAATAGTTCAATGAAGGCCAAAATTCACAATTTTATGAGCTATAGCTATAACCCATGATATTTTTTCAATTTTTCATTTTGACCCATTGGCAAATAATTTCGTGGAGACAAAAATTCATGATTTCGTGAGCTATAACCCATGAATTTTGGCCATTTTTATCAATTTGACTCATTGTCCAATAATTTCACGGAGGCCAAATTTCATGATTTCGTGAGTTTTAACCCATGATTTTTCTCCATTTTAGTTATTTTTGACCCATTGGTAAAACTTTTGTGGGGACCAAAATTTATGATTTCATAGTAATAACTCACTATTTTTGGACATTTAGAGTCATTTCGACATGTTGGCAAATAATTTCGTGGAGACAAAAATTCATGATTTCTTGAGATATAACCCATGTTATTTTACCATTTTAGTTCATTTCAACGCATTAGCAAATAATTTCACGGAGGCCAAAATTCACAATTTCATGAGCTATAACCCATGATTTTTGCCATTTTTAGTCAATTTGGCCCATGGGCACATAATTGCGGAGGCCAAAATTCACAATTTCATGAGCTATAACCCACTAATTTTGGCCATTTACAATTGTTTCAACTAGTTAAATAATTTTGCAATGGCTAAAATTAATAATTTCATGAGCTATAACCCATGATTTTTAGCCATTTTACACGCTTTGACCCGCTTGCCAATAATTTCACGGAGGCCAAATTTCATGATTTCGTGAGTTTTAACCCATGATTTTTGGCCATTTTAGTCATTTTGACCCATTGGCAAATAATTTCATGTAGTCCAAAATTCACGATTTCATGAGTTATAACCAAAGATTTTTGGCCATTTTAGTCATTTTGAGCCGTTGGCATATAATTTGGTGGAGGCCAAAATTCACAATTTCATGAGCTATAACCCATGATTTTTGCCAATTTTAGTCATTTTGACCCATTGGCAAATAATTTCGTGGAGACAAAAATTCATGATTTCATGAGCTATAATCCACTTAATTTTGGCCATTTTAGTCATTTTGAGCCGTTGGCATATAATTTGGTGGAGGCCAAAATTCACGATTTCATGAGCTATAACCCATGATTTTTGGCCATTTTAGTTCATTTCAACGATTAGCAAATAATTTCACGGAGGCCAAAATTCATGATTTCGTGAGTTTTAACCCATTAGCAAATAATTTCATGAGCTATAACCCATGATTTTTGGCCATTTTTATCAATTGACTCATTGTCCAATAATTTCACGGAAATCAAAATTCATGATTTCATGAGCTATATAACACTCAATTTTTAGCCATTTTTAGCTATTTCAACCCATTGACAAATAATTTCGTGGAGACAAAAATTCATGATTTCATGAGCTATAACCCATGATTTTTGGCCATTTTAGTCATTTTGACCCATTGGCAAATAATTTCGTGATGGCCAAACTTAATGATTCCATGAGCTATAACCCATGATTTTTGGCCATTTTTATCAATTGACTCATTGTCCAATAATTTCACGGAAATCAAAATTCATGATTTCATGAGCTATAACCCATGAATTTTGGCCATTTTAGTCATTTTGACCCATTGGCAAATAATTTCGCAATGGCTAAAATTAACAATTTTATGAGCTATAACTCATAATTTTGGCTTTTTGTCATTTCTACCTAGGGTTAAATAATTTTGCAATGGCGAAAATTAATGATTTTATGAGCTCTATAATCAATGATTTTTGACAAATTTTAGTCATTTTGACCCATTGGCAAATAATTTCATGTAGTCCAAAATTCACGATATCATGAGCTATAACCCATGATGTTTGGCCATTTTTTATCAATTTGACTCATTGTCCAATAATTTCACGGAGGCCAAATTTCATGATTTCGTGAGTTTTAACCCATGATTTTTCTCCATTTTAGTTATTTTTGACCCATTGGTAAAACTTTTGTGGGGACCAAAATTTTACATTTCATAGTAATAACTCACTATTTTTGGACATTTAGAGTCATTTCGACATGTTGGCAAATAATTTCATGTAGTCCAAAATTCACGATTTCATGAACTATAACCCATAATTTTTACCATATTTAGTCATTTTATCCCATTGGCAAATAATTTCACAATAGCAAAATTTCATGATTTCATGAGCTATAACCCATGAATTTTGGCCATTTTAGTCATTTTGAGCCGTTGGCATATAATTTGGTGGAGGCCAAAATTCACAATTTTATGAGCTATAACCCATGATTTTTGGCCATTTTAGTTGTTTCAACCCAATGATAAATAATTTCACGAAGGGCAAAATTCACAATTTCATGAGCTATAATCCACTTAATTTTGGCCATTTTAGTTATTTTGCCCCATTGTTAAATAATTTCGCAATGGCCAAAATTAATGATTTCACAAGCTATAACCCACGATTTTTTGACATTTTAATTTGTTTCAACCCATGATTTTTTGATATTTTTAATCGTAAGGAATCATTGGTAAGTAATTTTGCGGAGTCCAAACTTTAAGATTTCATGAGCTAAATAACCAATCATTTTTGGCCATTTTTAATCGTGTCAACCTGTTAGTAGATAATTTCACGGAAATCAAAATTCATGATTTCATGAGTTATTATCCATAATTTTTTGCCATTTGAAATGATTTGAGATATTGGCAAATAAAGTCATGAAAGCCAAAACTTACAATTTAATGAGCCATACCCCCGGATTTTTAGCCATTTTTGGTTGTCTCAAATTGTTGGCAAATAGTTCAATGAAGGCCAAAATTCACAATTTCATCAGCTATAATCCATGAATTTTAGAAATTTTTTTATTTCAACCCATTAGAAAATAATTCCTAGGAAGCCAAATTTCATGATTTCATGGGCTATATAACCCATGATTTTTGCCAATTTTAGTCATTTAGAGCCGTTAGCAAATATTTTCACAACAGCCAAAATTCATGGATTTAAAATTCATGATTTCATGAGCTATAATCCACGAATTTTGGCCATTTTTATTAGTAACGACCAGTTGTTAAAAAATTTCACACTGTCTATAGTGAATAATTTCATGAGTTATAACCCATAATTATTGGCCATTTTAGTCATTTTGATATTTTGGCAAACAATTTCGCTAATGGAAAAGTTAACGATTTCATGAGTTACAACCCATGATTATTGGCCATTTTTAGATGTTTCTACTAATGGCAATAATTTCAGTAGACCAAAATTCATGATTTCGTGAGTTTTAACCCATGATTTTTCTCCATTTTAGTTATTTTTGACCCATTGGTAAATAATTTCACAGGGTACAAACTTCAAGATTTCATGAGTAAAATAATCTATGATTTTTTATCAATTTTAATTAGTTTTAACCCATTAGCAAATAATTTCGCGAAGACAAAAAATTCATGATTTCATTAGCTATAACCCATGAATTTTAGTAAATTTTTTCACTTCAGCCTATTGGCAAATAATTCCTTGGAGGCTAAAATTCAAGATTTTATGAGTTATAACAACTATTTTTGGCCATTTTTAGTTATTTCGAGCAATTGTCAAATAGTTTCGAGCGTGGAGGCAAAAATTCATGATTTCTCAAGCTGTAACCAATGATTTTTCACCATTTAGTCATTTCGACCCTTGGGCAAATAATTCTATGAAAGCCTAAACTTGTGATTTCGTGAGCTATAACCCATGATTTTTGGCCATTTTTAGTCAATTCAACTCATTGTCCAATAATTTCACAATAGCAAAATTTCATGATTTCATGAGCTATAACTCATAATTTTTGACTTTTTTTGTCATTTCTACCTAGGGTTAAATAATTTTACGGTGGGAAACTTCTTGATTTTATGAGCTCTATAATCAATGATTTTTGACAAATTTTAGTCATTACGATCCGTTGGAAAATAATTTCGCGGTGGCAAAAATTCATGATATCAGGAGCTATGGACCATAATTTTTGACCATTTTTAGTCATTTAGGCCCATTGCTCATAATTTTACCGAGGCTAAATTTCATGATTTCGTGAGTTTTAACCCATGATTTTTCTCCATTTTTAGTTATTTTTGACCCATTGGTAAAAACTTTTGTGGGGACCAAAATTTGCGATTTCATAGTAATAACTCACTATTTTTGGACATTTAGAGTCATTTCGACATGTTGGCAAATAATTTTCTAGTGGCTAAAATTCACGATTTCATGAACTATAACCCATAATTTTTTACCATATTTAGTCATTTCCCCCCATTAGCACATAATTTCATGGAGGAGGAAATTTACAATTTCATGAGCTATAACCCATGATTTTTATCAATTTTAATTAGTTTTAACCCATTAGCAAATAATTTTGCAATGGCGAAAATTAATGATTTTATGAGCTCTATAATCAATGATTTTTGACAAATTTTAGTCATTTTGACCCATTGGCAAATATTTTTGCTATGACCAAAATTAATAATTTCATGGTGGCAAAATTCATGATTTCATGAGCTATAACCCACTAATTTTGGCCATTTTTATCAATTTTAATTAGTTTTAACCCATGATTTTTGGCCATTTTAATTATTTCAAACTTTGGCAAATATTTTTGCTATGACCAAAATTAATAATTTCATGAGTTATAACCCATAATTATTGGCCATTTTAGTCATTTTGATATTTTGGCAAATAATTTTCTAGTGGCTAAAATTCACGATTTCATGAGTTACAACCCATGATTATTGGCCATTTTAGTTGTTTCGACATGTTGGCAAATAATTTCGTGGAGACAAAAATTCATGATTTCATGAGCTATAACTCATAATTTTTGACCATTTTAGTCATTTTGAACCACTGTTAAATAATTTCGCAATGGCTAAAATTAATAATTTCATGAGCTATAACCCATGATTTTTAGCCATTTTATTTGTTCGACCCTTGGCAAACAATTGTGTGAGCATTAACCCATAATGTTTGGCCATTTTTTATCAATTTGACTCATTGTCCAATAATTTCGCGGTGGCAAAAGTTCACAATTTCATGAGCTGTTACCTATGATTTTTGGCCATTCTTAGTCGTTTCGACCCATTGTCAAATAATTTTAGAGTGGCCAAACTTCACGATTTCATGAGTTATAACCAAAGATTTTTGGCCATTTTTAGTCATTTTATCCCATTGGCAAATAATTTCGTGGTGGCTAAAATCACAATTCCATGGGCTATAATCCACTATTCTTGGCCATTTTTAATTATTTCAAACTTTGGCAAATATTTTTGCTATGACCAAAATTAAAGATTTTATAAGCTATAACCCCCAGGTTTTGGTAATTTTTAGTCAATTTGGCCCGTGGGCACATAATTGCGGAGGCCAAAAATTAATAGTTCATGGACTATAATCCACGATTTTTAGCCATTTTTACACGTTTTGACCCGTTTGCCAATAATTTCACGGAGGCCAAATTTCATGATTTCATGAGTAGTAACACATGATTTTTGGCCATTTTTAGTCATTTTGAGCCGTTGGCATATAATTTGGTGGAGGCCAAAATTCACGATTTCAGAGCTATAACCCATGAATTTTGGCCATTTTTAGTTATTTTGCCCCATTGTTAAATAATTTCGTGATGGCCAAACTTAATGATTCCATGAGCTATAAGCTACAATTTTTCTCTATTTTTAATCTTTTTTCTCTATTTTTAATCATTTTGACCCTTTGATAAATAATTTCACGAAGGGCAAAATTCACAATTTTATAAGTTAAAACCCATGATTATTGGCCATTTTTAGTTGTTTCGACCCAATGACAAATAATTCTGCGGAGACTAAAGTTCATGATTTCTTGAGATATAACCCATGTTTTTAGTAAGTTTTAGTCATTTTGACCCGCTATTAAATAATTTTGCAATGGCGAAAATTAATGATTTTATGAGCTATAACCCATGATTTTTGGCTATTTTTAATTATTTGACCTCTTGGCCAAAACTTTTGCTGAGAGCAAAATTCACGATTTTTTGAATTATAACACATTATTATTAGTCATTTTTCATATTTTTGAACCAATAGTAAATAATTTTTCCGAGTCAAAACATCATGATTTCATGAGCTATATAACACTCAATTTTTAGCCATTTTTAGCTATTTCAACCCATTGACAAATAATTTCGTGGAGACAAAAATTCATAATTTCTTGAGATATAACCCATGTTATTTGGCCATTTTAGTTCATTTCAACGCATTAGCAAATAATTTCACGGAGGCCAAAATTCACAATTTCATGAGTTATAATCCATGATTATTTGACATTTTTAGTCATTTTGACCCATTGGCAAATAATTTTCTAGTGGCTAAAATTCACGATTTCTTGAGATATAACCCATGATTTTTCTCCATTTTAGTTATTTTTGACCCATTGGCAAATAATTTCACGGAGGCCAAAATTCACGATTTCATGTGGTATAACCCAAGAATTTGAGCTATTTTTTCATTTTGACCCATTGGCAAATAATTCCTTGGAGGCTAAAATTCAAGATTTTATGAGTTATAACAACTATTTTTGGCCATTTTAGTTATTTCGAGCAATTGTCAAATAGTTTCGAGCGTGGAGGCAAAATTCATGATTTCTCAAGTCAGAACCAATGATTTTTCACCATTTTAGTCATTTTGACCCATTGGCAAATAATTCTATGAAAGCCTAAACTTGTGATTTCGTGAGCTATAACCCATGATTTTTGGCCATTTTAGTCAATTCAACTCATTGTCCAATAATTTCACAATAGCAAAATTCATGATTTCATGAGCTATAACTCATAATTTTTGGCTTTTTGTCATTTCTACCTAGGGTTAAATAATTTTACTTGGGAAACTTCTTGATTTTATGAGCTCTATAATCAATGATTTTTGACAAATTTTAGTCATTTTGACCCATTGGCAAATAATTTATGGAGGCAAAATTCATGATATCGTGAGCTATGGACCATAATTTTGACCATTTTAGTCATTTAGGCCCATTGCTCATAATTTTACCGAGGCTAAATTTCATGATTTCGTGAGTTTTAACCCATGATTTTTCTCCATTTTTAGTTATTTTTGACCCATTGGTAAAAACTTTTGTGGGGACCAAAATTTGCGATTTCATAGTAATAACTCACTATTTTTGGACATTTAGAGTCATTTCGACATGTTGGCAAATAATTTTCTAGTGGCTAAAATTCACGATTTCATGAACTATAACCCATAATTTTTTACCATATTTAGTCATTTCCCCCCATTAGCACATAATTTCATGGAGGAGGAAATTTACAATTTCATGGGCTATAAACCATGATTTTTTACCATTCTTAATCATTTGTGGCCCTTTGGCAAATAATTTCGTAGAGGCTAAACTTCACAATTTCATGAGCTATAACCCACGAATTTTGGCCATTTACAATTGTTTCAACTAGTTAAATAATTTTTGATGACCAAAATAAATAATTTCATGAGCTATGACCCATAATATTTGGTCATTTTTAGTCGTTTCCACCCCTTGGCGAACAATTTCACGAAGGCCAAATTGAAGATTTCATAAGTTTGAAGCCATGATTATTGCCAATTTTAAGTTGTTTCACCCAATGGCAAATATTTTCGCAGATGCCAAAATTCACGATTTCTTGAGATATAACCCAAAATTTTTTGGCTATTTTTAGTAATTTTGACCCATTGGCAAATAATTTATGGAGGCAAAAATTCACAATTTTTTACCACCTTTAGTCGTTTTGACCTGTTAGCAAATAATTTTGCATAGACTAAAATTATGATTTTGTGAGCCATTATGCAAAATTTTTTTCCATTTTTAATTGTTTTGAGCCATTGGCAAATAATTTTGTGGAGGCCAAGATTCACAGTTTCATGAGCTATAACCTAGGATTCTTGGCCATTTTTAGTCGTTTCCACCTATTTAAAAGTAATTTCACGGAGGCCAAAATTCACGATTTCATGTGGTATAACCCAAGAATTTGAGCTATTTTTTCATTTTGACCCATTGTCATGTAATCACTCGGACACCAAAATTCATGATTCCATTAGCTCTAACCCACAATTTTTGGCCATTTTTAGTTTTTTCAAGCCATTGCCAAATAATTTCATGGAGGAAAAAATTTATTATTTCATGAGCCATAACCCATGATTTTTTTTGCCTTTTTTAGTCTTTTTGACATGTTAGCAAATAATTTCATGGACGCCTAAATTCGTGATGCCTTGAGATATAACCCATGATTTTTTGCCTTTTTTAATCATCTAGACGGAGTTCTAAATTCATGATTTCATGAGCTACAACCCCCTAATTTTGGCTATTTTAGTTGTTTCGACATGTTGTCAAATAATTTCACTGTGGCAAAAACTCATGATTTGATGAGCTATAACTCATGCTTTTAGCCATTTTTAGATCTTTTGACCAAAATTATGGGTTATAACTCATGAAATCATGAATTTTTTACTCCACAAAATTATTTGCCAAGGTGTCGAAGAAATAAAAATGGCCAAAAATCATGGGTTATAGCTCATGAAATCATGAATTTTTACTCCACAAAATTATTTGCCAAGGTGTCAAGAAATAAAATGGCCAAAAATCATGGGTTATAGCTCATGAAATCATGAATTTTAGCCTTTGCGAAATTATTTATCAATGGGTCTAAACGACTAAATTGCTAAAAATTATTGGTTATAGCTCATGAAATCATGAATTTTTACTCCACAAAATTATGCACTAAGAGGTGGAAATGACTAAAATAGCCAAAAACCATGGGTTATAGCTCATGAAATCGTGAATTTTTACCATCGCAAAAATATTTGCCAACTAGTCGAAAGGACAAAAAAAGGCCAAAATTAGTGGATTGTAGCTCATGAAATCGTGAATATTGGCCCCCACAAATTTTTGTAAACAGGTTAAAACTACTAAAAATATCCAAAATTCATGGGTTATAACTCATTAAATCGTGAACTATGGTCTCCGCAAAATTATTTTACAATGCGTAAATATGCCCAATAATAGAAAAAATCATGGATTATAGCTCATAACATCATGAATTTTAGCCTTTGCGAAATTATTTATCAATGGGTCTAAACGACTAAATTGCTAAAAATTATTGGTTATAGCTCATGAAATCATGAATTTTAGATTTTGTAAAATTATTTACCAATGGATTGAAATAACTAAAAATGGTCAAAAACTATTTCACAATCTCATGAGCTATAACCCATGATTTTTGCTCATTTCTAGTCATTTCGACCTATTGATAAATAATTTTGTGGAGGTCTGAATTCACAATTTCATGAGTTATAATCCACGGTTTTTAGACAATTTTTGTTATTTTCATCTCTTGGCAAACAATGTCAAGGAGGACACAATTCACAATTTTATGAATTATAACCCATGGTTATTTGCCATTTTTAGTAGTTTTGAACCAAAGGTTAATAATTTTATAGAACCCAAACTTCAACATTTCATCGGCTATATAACCCACGATCTTTTTCATTTTTAATCATTTGGACCCGTTAGCAAGTACTTTCGTGAAGGCCAAAAGACACTAATCCAAAAGCTATAATCCATGATTATTTGACATTTTTAGCCACTTCAAACCATTCATAAGTAATTTTGTAGAGTTCAAACTTCAAGATTTCATGAGCAAAATAACATGTGGTTTTGGCCATTTTTAGTCATTTCGACCCGTTCACAAATAATTCCGCGAAGATAAAATTCATGATTTCATGAGCACTCATGTTTTTTTGGTCATTTTTAATCATTTCACCCTATGGTCAAATTCATGATTTCGTGAGCTATCACTCATGATTTTTGCCCATATTTAGTCATTTTGAGTTATTGGCAAACAGTTTCGCAGAAGCTAAATTTCACGATTTCATGGGCTATAACCCATGAAATTTGGAAAAATTTTCATTTCGACCCATTGGCAAAAAATTCCTCAGAGGCCAAAATTCACAACTTGATAAGCTATAACCCATGATTTTTATCATTTTTAGTTGTTTCCCGCCATTGTCAAATAATTTCGCGCAAGCTAAAATTCATCATTTCATGAGGTATATAATTAGCGATTTTTTGCTTTTTTTAGTTGTCAACCCATTGGCAAATAATTTCACGGATGAATAAATTCATAATTTTGTGAGCTATAAGCAATGATTTTTGGTCATTTTCAATCTAACCCGTTGTCAAATAATTTTGCAGTGCCAAAAATTCACAATTTCCTGAGCTATAGCCTAGGATTTTTTGCCATTTTTAGTTGTTTCGACCAATAATTCTCAAAGGGAAAAATTCACGATCTCATGAGCAATAACTCATGATTTTTGGCCATTTTTAGTCTTTTTGACCTGTTATCAAATAATTTTGTAGTGGCAAATATTCATCAATTTCATGAGCTACAACCAACAATTTTTGTCTTTTTTAGTCGTTTGGACACATTGGCAAATAAGTTTACAAAGGTCAAAATTCACAATTTCATGAGCTAGTACCCATGGTTATTCCCCATTTTTACTCATTTAGATCCATGAACAAATAATTTTGTAGAGGCTAAATTTCATGATTTCGTGATCTATAACCCATGATTTTTTTTCATTTCTAGTCATTTCGACCTATTGGGGAAAATTTTGGGTAGGCTAAAATTCAGAATTTTAGGAGCTATAACCCAGGATTCTTAGCCTTATTCATTTTGATCCCTTGGCAAACAATTTCACAGAGTGTACAATTCACAATTTCATGAGTTATAACCCATGATTATTGGCCATTTTTAGTCATTTTGGACCAATGGTTAATAATTTTGTGGAGCCCAAACTTCACAATTTCATGAGCTACATAATTCGCAATAGCCTCTTCGACCTATTAGCAAATAAATTCATGATGACCAAAACTCATGAGTTTATGAGCTATATAACCCATGATTATTTGACATTTCAAACCATTGGTATTCAATTAACTTCAAGTATTCATGAGCAAAATAACCCATGATTTTGGTTGTTTTTAGTCATTTCAACCCATTGGCAAATAATATTGCGAAGACAAAAAATCATAATTTTGTGAGATATAACTCTTTTTTTTTTGCCATTTTTAGCCATTTCAACCTGCTGGCAAATAATTTTGTGGAGGCTAAAGTTCATGATTTTGTGAGCTATAACCCATAATTTTTTATCATTTTTAGTATTTTCGACCCATTTGCAAATAATTTCGCAGAAGCTAAAATTCATGTTTCAAGAGTTGTAACCCATGAATTTTGGCCTTTTTTATTGTTTCAACCCACTATTAAAAAAATTCCTCGGATCCTAAAAATCATGATTTTGTGAGCTATAAGCCATGACCTTTGTGCATTTTTAGTTGTTTCGAGCCATTGTCAAGTAATTTTGTGGAGGAAAAATTCTTGATTTCGTGAGCTATAACCCATAATTTTTGCCATTTTTAGTCATTTCAACCCATTGTCAAATAATTTCGTGGTGGCCAAAATTCACAATTTTGTGAGCTATAACCTATATTTTTGGCTATTTTTATTATTTTGAACGGTTGTCAAATAATTTCATAGAGGTTTAAATTCATGATTTTGTGCACTATAACCCATGATTTTTGACCATTTTAGTCATTTCGATCCGTCATCAAATAATTTTGTGGAGGTAAAAATTCATGCTTTTGGTGCTATAACCCATAATGTTTTGCCATTTTTAGTCAGTTTGACCCATTGTTAAATAATTTTTTGATGGCATAAATTCATGATTTTATGAGCTATAACCCATGGTTTTTTTTCATTTTTAGTTATTTTGACCCAATTGTAATTATTTTGCGGAGGGCAAAATTCATGATTTTATCAGCTATAATCCATGGTTTTTAGCCATTTTATGTTGTTTTGACCCCTTGGACAAAATATTTCGTCTAGGGAAAAATTCATGATTTCAAGATTTATAACCCATGATTATTATCCATTTTTAGTAGTTTTCAACCAATGGTTAATAATTTTGTACAACCCAAACTTCACAATTTATTGGGCTATATAATCGACCGTTTTTTGTCATTTTGTTATTTGAACCATTGACAAATAATTTCATGAAGGCCAAAGTTCACAAATTCATGAGCTATAACCCATGATTATTAATACGTTTAGTCATTTGGAACCATTGAAAAATAATTCATGAGCTCATGTTTTTGGCTATTTTAGTCATTTTGACTTGTTGGCAAATAATTTCACTGAGGCTAAAATTCACGTTTCAAGAGTTGTAACCCATGAATTTTGGCCTTTTTTATTGTTTCAACCCACTATTAAAAAAATTCCTCGGATCCTAAAAATCATGATTTTGTGAGCTATAAGCCATGACCTTTGTGCATTTTTAGTTGTTTCGAGCCATTGTCAAGTAATTTTGTGGAGGGAAAAATTCTTGATTTCGTGAGCTATAACCCACAATTTTTTATAATTTTTTTCATTTCACCCATTGGCAAATAATTCCTTGGCGGCCAAAATTCACAATTTTGTGAGCTATAACCTATATTTTTTGGCTATTTTTTATTATTTTGAACGGTTGTCAAATAATTTCACAGAGGTTTAAATTCATGATTTTGTGCACTATAACCCATGATTTTCGACCATTTTAGTCATTTCGATCCGTCATCAAATAATTTTGTGGAGACAAAAATTCATGCTTTTGGTGCTGTAACCCATAATTTTTGCCATTTTTAGTCGGTTTGACCCATTGTTAAATAATTTTTGATGGCATAAATTCATGATTTTATGAGCTATAACCCATGATTATTCTTCATTTTAGTCATTTTAACCCATTGTCAAATAATTTTGTGGAGGGCAAAATTCATGATTTTATCGCCTATAATCCATGGTTTTAGCCATTTTATGTTGTTTTGACCCCTTGGACAAAATATTTCGCCTAGGGAAAAATTCATGATTTCAAGATTTATAACCCATGATTATTATCCATTTTAGTAGTTTTCAACCAATGGTTAATAATTTTGTACAACCCAAACTTCACAATTTATTGGGCTATATAATCAATCGCTTTTTGTCATTTTGTTATTTCAACCATTGACAAATAATTTCATGAAGGCCAAAGTTCACAAATTCATGAGCTATAACCCATGATTATTAATACGCTTAGTCATTTGGAACCATTGAAAAATAATTCATGAGCTCATGTTTTTGGCTATTTTAGTCATTTTGACTTGTTGGCAAATAATTTCACTGAGGCTAAAATTCATGATTTTAAGAGCTAAAACCCACTTAATTTTGGCCTTTTTGTTTTGACCCACTATTGAGAAAAACTTCTTTAGAGGTCAAAATTCACGATTTTGTGAGCTATAATCCACTATTTTTAGCTATTTTTGTTGTTTCGAGCCATTGTCAAATAATTCCACAAAGGAAATAAATTCATTATTTATCGTCCTATAACTCACGATTTTTAGCCATTTTAGTCATTTTAACCCATTGTCAAATAATTTTTGGTGGCCAAAATTCACAATTTTATGCTTATAACTAATAATTTTCGCCATTTTTAGTCACTTTGAACCGTAGGAAAAATTTGTGGTGGTAAATATTTACGATATCATGAGCTATATAAACCATGATTTTAGCCGTTTTCATCGTTAGGACCCATTGCCAATAAATTCACTGAGGCCTAAATTCACGATGTGATGATCTATAACCCAAGAATTTCAGCAATTTTTTCGTTCTAACCTATTGGCAAATAATTTCTGATGCTAAACTTCATGATTTCATAAGCTATAACCCATGAGTTTTGCCATTTATTGTTGTTTCAACTGTTGTTAATTAATTCAACGGAGGCCAAAATTCATCATTCATGAGCTATAACCCACGATTTTTTTGCCTTTCATAGTCCTTTTGAACCGTTGGCAAATAATATCATATAGACCTAATGACATGATTTCATGAGCTATAACCCATAATTTTTCGCTATTTTTAGTTGTTTCAACCCATTGTCAAAAATTTCATGGTGGCAAATATCTATGATTGCATGAAATTTAGCCCATGATTTTGACATTTTTATCATTTCGACCCATTGGTAAATAACTTCTTGAAGGTCAAAGTTACGATTTCATGAGCTATAACTCACAATTTTAGCCACATATCGATCCGTTGCCAAATAATTTTGTAGTGGCAAAATTCATGTTTTCATGAGCTATAACCCATGATTTTTGACCATTTTAGTCATTTCAACCCATTGGCAAATAATTTTGTGGAGGGCAAAATTCATGTTTCAAGAGTTGTAACCCATGATTATTCTTCATTTTAGTCATTAAGATCCATGGACTAATAATTTCAGAGAGGCCAAATTTCACGATTTCTTAGCTATTACCCACTATTTTTAGCCATTTTTTATTGTATCGAGTGTTGTCAAATAATTTCACAGAGGCCTAAATTCATGATTTTGTGAGCTATAACCCTTGATTCTTAACCATTTGAGTCATTTTCACTGTTGTCAAATAATTTCGTGGTGGCAAAATTTCATGATTTCTATGTCAGAACCTACAATTTATTATAATTTTAGTCAATTTGACTTGTCGTCAAATAATTTTTGGTGGCCAAAATTCACGATTTCATTAGCTATAACCCATGATTTTTTTCTAGTTTTAGTTATTTTGACCCAATTATAACTATTTTGCTAATGCTAAAATTCATGATTTCGAAGCTATAATCCATGGTTTTAGCCATTTTATGTTGTTTTGACCCCTTGGACAAAATATTTCGCCTAGGGAAAAATTCATGATTTCAAGATTTATAACCCATGATTATTATCCATTTTAGTAGTTTTCAACCAATGGTTAATAATTTTGTACAACCCAAACTTCACAATTTATTGGGCTATATAATCAATCGCTTTTTGTCATTTTGTTATTTGAACCATTGACAAATAATTTCATGAAGGCCAAAGTTCACAAATTCATGAGCTATAACCCATGATTATTAATACGTTTAGTCATTTGGAACCATTGAAAAATAATTCATGAGCTCATGTTTTTGGCTATTTTTAGTCATTTTGACTTGTTGGCAAATAATTTCACGGAGGCTAAAATTCATGATTTTAAGAGCTAAAACCCACGAATTTTGGCCTTTTTTTGTTTTGACCCACTATTGAGAAAAACTTCTTTAGAGGTCAAAATTCACGATTTTGTGAGCTATAATCCACTATTTTTAGCTATTTTTTTGTTGTTTCGAGCCATTGTCAAATAATTCCACAGTGAAATAAATTCATTATTTACTGTCCTATAACTCACGATTTTTAGCCATTTTTAGTCATTTTAACCCGTTGTCAAATAATTTCGTAGTGGCCAAAATTCACAATTTTATGCGCTATAACTAATAATTTTCGGCCATTTTTAGTCACTTTGAACCGTAGGAAAAAATTCGTGGTGGTAAATATTTACGATATCATGAGCTATATAAACCATGATTTTAGCCGTTTTTCATCGTTAGGACCCATTGCCAATAAATTCACGGAGGCCTAAATTCACGATGTGATGATCTATAACCCAAGAATTTCAGCAATTTTTTCGTTCTAACCTATTGGCAAATAATTCCTCGGATGCTAAACTTCATGATTTCATAAGCTATAACCCATGAGTTTTTGCCATTTATTGTTGTTTCGAACTGTTGTTAATTAATTCAACGGAGGCCAAAATTCATCATTCATGAGCTATAACCCACGATTTTTTTGCCTTTCATAGTCCTTTTGACCGTTGGCAAATAATATCATATAGACCTAATGACATGATTTCATGAGCTATAACCCATAATTTTTCGCTATTTTTAGTTGTTTCCACCCATTGTCAAAAAATTTCATGGTGGCAAATATCTATGATTGCATGAAATTTAGCCCATGATTTTTGACATTTTTTATCATTTCGACCCATTGGTAAATAACTTCTTGAAGGTCAAAAATTACGATTTCATGAGCTATAACTCACAATTTTTAGCCACATATCGATCCGTTGCCAAATAATTTTGTAGTGGCAAAAATTCATGTTTTCATGAGCTATAACCCATGATTTCAGTCTTTATTAATCATTTCAATCCATTAGCAAATAAATTTGCAAGGGCCAAAATTTATGATTTCATGAGCTGTAACCCATGATTATTCTTCATTTTAGTCATTAAGATCCATGGACGAATAATTTCGTAGAGGCCAAATTTCACGATTTCTTAGCTATTACCCACTATTTTTAGCCATTTTTTTATTGTATCGAGCTGTTGTCAAATAATTTCACAGAGGCCTAAATTCATGATTTCGTGAGCTATAACCCTTGATTCTTAACCATTTGAGTCATTTTCACCTGTTGTCAAATAATTTCGTGGTGGCAAAATTTCATGATTTCTATGCTGTAACCTACAATTTATTATAATTTTTAGTCAATTTGACTTGTCGTCAAATAATTTTTTGGTGGCCAAAATTCACGGTTTCATTAGCTATAACCCATGATTTTTTTTTCTAGTTTTAGTTATTTTGACCCAATTATAATTATTTTGCGAATGCTAAAATTCATGATTTCAGAAGCTATAATCCACAGCCTTTAGCCATTTTAAGTTGTTTTAACCTCCATTGACAAACAATTTTGTGGAGGGCAAAATTCAAGATTTCATGAATATAATCCATGATTATTATCCATTTTTAGTAGTTTTGAATCAATGGTTAATAATTTTGTGCAGTCCAAACTTCACGATTTTATGGGCTACTTAACCCACCATTTTCGTCATTTTTATTCATTTGACCCATTCAAATAATTTCATAAAGGCAAAAATTCATATATTCATGAGCTATAACTCATGATTATTGATTTTTTTAGTCGTTTCGAACCATGGCAAATAATTCAAAAATTCACGATTTCATAAATTATAACTCATATTTTTTGGCTATTTTTTTATCATTTTGACTTGTTGGTAAATAATTTTTCCAATTTAGCTGGTTGGCGAATAACCCATGATTTTTGGCTATTTTTAATCACTTTGACCCGTTGGCAAATAATTTCGCGTAGGCCAAAATTCATGATTTCAAGAGCTTAAACCTACGAATTTTGGCCATTTTCTCTTTTCGACCCACTATTCAAAAAAATTCCTAAGAGCACAAAATTCACAATTTTGTGAGCAATAATCCATGATTTTTAGCTATTTTTAATTATTTCGAGCCGTTGTTAAATAATTTCACGGTGCAAAAAATTCATAATTTCGTGGCCATTTATAGTTGTTAATACCCATTACCAATAATTTCGCAGAGGCTAAAATTCAAGACTTCATGAGCTATAACCCATGATTATTCTTCATTTTAGTCATTTTGACCTATTGTCAAATAATTTTTGGTGGCCAAAATTCACGATTTCATGAGCTATAACCCACTATTTTGGCCATTCTTAGTAGTTTTGACCCATTGGCTAATAAATTCATAGAGGCCAAAATTCATGATTTAATTAGCAATAACCCATGATTATTTGATAATTTTAGTCAGAAGGAACCATTGGTAAATAATTTTCTGAATTCCAAACTTTAAGATTTTGTGAGCTAAATCACCTACGATTTGTGGCAATTTTTAGTGGTTTTAACCTGTTGGCAAATAATTTCATGGACACCAAAATTCACAATTTTGTGAGCCATGGCCCACATTTTTTGGCCACTTTTATTTGTTTCGGCAAATAATTTCACGAAGGTCAAAATTCATGATTTCATGAGCTAACACCCATGATTTGACCATTTTTAGTGGATTCGACTCATTGGCAAAAAAATTCGTAGAGGCTAAAAATTACGATGTCATGAGCTATAACCCTGAATTTTGGTTTTTTTTTCATTTTGAACTAATGGCAAATAATTCCTCGGAGCCCAAACTTCATGATTTCATAAGCCATAACCCGCGATTTTTTCATTATTTTTACTTATTTTGAACCATTATCAATTAATTCAACAGAGACCAAAATTCATCATTTTATGAGCTATAACCCATTGATTTTTTACCTTCTTAGTCATTTCGACCCATTGACAAATAATTTCACAGAGGCCTAAATTTATAATTTTGTGAGCTATAACCCACGATTTTTGGCCATATTTAGTCATTTTGACCTATTGTCAAATAATTTCGTGGAGGCCAAAATTCATGATTTTGTGAGCTATAACTCACATTTTTTGCTATTTTTGGTCATTTCGACCAGTTGTCAGATACTTTCACAGTGGTAAAAATTCATGATTTCATGAGCTATAACCTACTATTTTGGTCTTTTTAATTGTTTCACCCATTAGTAAATAATTTTGCAGAGACCAAAATTCATCATTTTATGAGCTATAACCCATGATTATTCTCCATGTTTAGTCATTTAGACCCATGGGCAAATAATTTCATAGAGGCCAATTTTCATGATTTCATAGCTATAAACTATGATTTTTTCCATTTCTATTCATTTGACCCATTGGTAAATAATTTTATGGGGTTAAAATTTATGATTTCATGAGCTATAACCCACGATTTTTGGCCATATTTAGTCATTTTGACCTATTGTCAAATAATTTCGTGGAGGCCAAAATTCATGATTTCAAGAGCTTAAACCTACTAATTTTGGCCATTTTAGTTATTTCGACCCACTATTCAAAAAATTCCTAAGAGCCCAAAATTCACAATTTTGTGAGCTATAACCCATGATTTTTGGCTATTTTAATCACTTTGACCCGTTGGCAAATAATTTCATGGACACCAAAATTCACAATTTTGTGAGCAATAATCCATGATTTTTAGCTATTTTTAATTATTTCGAGCCGTTGTTAAATAATTTCACGGTGCAAAAAATTCATAATTTCGTGGCCATTTATAGTTGTTAATACCCATTACCAATAATTTCGCAGAGGCTAAAATTCAAGACTTCATGAGCTATAACTCATGATTTTTTTTTAATCATTTCGACCCAGTGGTAAATAATTTTGCGAATGCCAAAATTCACGATTTCATGAGCTATAACCCACTATTTTGGCCATTCTTAGTAGTTTTGACCCATTGGCTAATAAATTCATAGAGGCCAAAATTCATGATTTAATTAGCAATAACCCATGATTATTTGATAATTTTAGTCAGAAGGAACCATTAGTAAATAATTTTCTGAATTCCAAACTTTAAGATTTTGTGAGCTAAATCACCTACGATTTGTGGCAATTTTTAGTGGTTTTAACCTGTTGGCAAATAATTTCATGGACACCAAAATTCACAATTTTGTGAGCCATGGCCCACATTTTTTGGCCACTTTTATTTGTTTCGGCAAATAATTTCACGAAGGTCAAAATTCATGATTTCATGAGCTAACACCCATGATTTGACCATTTTAGTGGATTCGACTCATTGGCAAAAAATTGTAGAGGCTAAAATTACGATGTCATGAGCTATAACCTTGAATTTTGGTTTTTTTCATTTTGAACTATTGGCAAATAATTCTGAGCCCAAACTTCATGATTTCATAAGCCATAACCCGCGATTTTTCATCATTTTTACTTATTTTGAACAATTATCAATTAATTCAACAAAGACCAAAATTCATCATTTTATGAGCTATAATCCATGATTTTTACCTTCTTAGTCATTTCACCCATTGACAAATAATTTCATAGAGGCCAATTTTCATGATTTCATAGCTATAAACTATGATTTTTTCCATTTCTATTCATTTGACCTCTTGGTAAATAATTTTGCTAATGCCAAAATTCACGATTTCATGAGCTATAACCCACTATTTTGGCCATTCTTAGTAGTTTTGACCCATTGGCTAATAAATTCATAGAGGCCAAAATTCATGATTTAATTAGCAATAACCCATGATTATTTGATAATTTTAGTCAGAAGGAACCATTAGTAAATAATTTTCTGAATTCCAAACTTTAAGATTTTGTGAGCTAAATCACCTACGATTTGTGGCAATTTTTAGTGGTTTTAACCTGTTGGCAAATAATTTCACGGACACCAAAATTCACAATTTTGTGAGCCATGGCCCACATTTTTTGGCCACTTTTATTTGTTTCGGCAAATAATTTCACGAAGGTCAAAATTCATGATTTCATGAGCTAACACCCATGATTTGACCATTTTTAGTGGATTCGACTCATTGGCAAAAAAAATTCGTAGAGGCTAAAAATTACGATGTCATGAGCTATAACCTTGAATTTTGGTTTTTTTTTCATTTTGAACTATTGGCAAATAATTCCTCGGAGCCCAAACTTCATGATTTCATACGCCATAACCCGCGATTTTTTCATCATTTTTACTTATTTTGAACAATTATCAATTAATTCAACAAAGACCAAAATTCATCATTTTATGAGCTATAATCCATGATTTTTACCTTCTTAGTCATTTCGACCCATTGACAAATAATTTCGCAGAGGCCTAAATTTATAATTTTGTGAGCTATAACCCACGATTTTTGGCCATATTTAGTCATTTTGACCTATTGTCAAATAATTTCGCGGAGGCCAAAATTCATGATTTTGTGAGCTATAACTCACATTTTTTGCTATTTTTGGTCATTTCGACCAGTTGTCAGATACTTTCATAGTGGTAAAAATTCATGATTTCATGAGCTATAACCTACTATTTTGGTCTTTTTTTAATTGTTTCACCCATTAGCAAATAATTTTGCGAGACCAAATTTCATAATTTCATGAGCTATAACCCATGATTATTCTCCATGTTTAGTCATTTAGACCCATGGGCAAATAATTTCATAGAGGCCAATTTTCATGATTTCATAGCTATAAACTATGATTTTTTCCATTTCTATTCATTTTGACCTATTGTCAAATAATTTCGCGGAGGCCAAAATTCACGATTTCATGAGCTATAACCCACTATTTTGGCCATTCTTAGTAGTTTTGACCCATTGGCTAATAAATTCATAGAGGCCAAAATTCATGATTTAATTAGCAATAACCCATGATTATTTGATAATTTTAGTCGAAGGAACCATTAGTAAATAATTTTCGAATTCCAAACTTTAAGATTTTGTGAGCTAAATCACCTACGATTTGTGGCAATTTTAGTGGTTTTAACTCGTTGGCAAATAATTTCATGGACACCAAAATTCACAATTTTGTGAGCCATGGCCCACATTTTTGGCCACTTTTATTTGTTTCGCAAATAATTTCACGAAGGTCAAAATTCATGATTTCATGAGCTAACACCCATGATTTGACCATTTTTAGTGGATTCGACTCATTGGCAAAAAAAATTCGTAGAGGCTAAAAATTACGATGTCATGAGCTATAACCTTGAATTTTGGTTTTTTTTTCATTTTGAACTATTGGCAAATAATTCCTCGGAGCCCAAACTTCATGATTTCATACGCCATAACCCGCGATTTTTTCATCATTTTTACTTATTTTGAACAATTATCAATTAATTCAACAAAGACCAAAATTCATCATTTTATGAGCTATAATCCATGATTTTTTACCTTCTTAGTCATTTCGACCCATTGACAAATAATTTCGCAGAGGCCTAAATTTATAATTTTGTGAGCTATAACCCACGATTTTTGGCCATATTTAGTCATTTTGACCTATTGTCAAATAATTTCGTGGAGGCCAAAATTCATGATTTTGTGAGCTATAACTCACATTTTTGCTATTTTTGGTCATTTCGACCAGCTTGTCGATACTTTCATAGTGGTAAAATTCATGATTTCATGAGCTATAACCTACTATTTTGGTCTTTTTAATTGTTTCGACCCATTAGTAAATAATTTTGCAGAGACCAAAATTCACATTTTATGAGCTATAACCCATGATTATTGGCCATTTTAGTAGTTTTGACCCATTGGCTAATAAATTCATAGAGGCCAAAATTCATGATTTCATGAGCCATATAACTCACGATTTTTGGCCATTTTAGTTATTTCACCCACTAGCAAATAATTTCACAAATGCTAAAATTTACGAATTCACGAGCTTTAACCAACAATTATTTGACATTTTTAGTCATTTCAAACCATTGGTAAGTAATTTTGCAGAGTCCAAACTTTAAGATTTCATGAGCAAAATATCCCATGATTTTGGCCTTTTTTGTCCTTTCAGCCCATTGGCAAATAATTTTGTGGAAAATTCATGATTTCGTGACTTATAACTCATGTTTCTTGAGCATTTTTCGTCATTTTGACCCGCTCAAGAAAGAATTTCGTGGATTTTGGCCATTTTAGTCATTTTGACACATTGGTAAATAATTTTATGGGGTTAAAATTTATGATTTCATGAGCTATAACCCATGATTTTAAGCTAAATTTAATTGTTTTGACCCCTTACCAAATAATTTCGCGAAGGGCACAATTCACAATTTCATGAGTTATAACCATGATTATTGGCCATTTTTAGTAGTTTTGAACTAGTGTTTAATTTTTTTGCGAGCCCAAACTTTGTGATTTCATGAGCCATATAACTCACGATTTTTTGCCATTTTTAGTTATTTCGACCCACTAGCAAATAATTTCACAAATGCTAAAATTTACGAATTCACGAGCTTTAACCAACGATTATTTGACATTTTTAGTCATTTCAAACCATTGGTAAGTAATTTTGCAGAGTCCAAACTTCAAGATTTCATGAGCAAAATATCCCATGATTTTGGCCTTTTTTGTCCTTTCAGCCCATTGGTAAATAATTTTGTGGAAAATTTATGATTTCGTGACTTATAACTCATGTTTCTTGAGCATTTTTCGTCATTTTGACCCGTTCGCAAAGAATTTCGTGGATTTTTGGCCATTTTTAGTCATTTTGACACATTGGTAAATAATTTTCTAGAGGCTAAAATTTATGATTTCAAGAATTATAATCCATGAATTTTGGCCCTTTTTTTGGGTTTCACCCACTGTCCAAAAACATTTCTTGAAGGCCAAAATTCATGATTTTCTAAGCTATAACCCGCCATTTTTGGCCATTTTTAGTTGTTTCAAGCCCTTATCAAATAATTTTGCAAAGGGCAAAATTCACAATTTTGTGAGCTAGAACCCACGAATTTGGTAATTTTTTCATTTCAACCCATTAGCAAATACTCGGTTGCCAAAATTCACGATTTCATGAGCTATAACCCACAAATTTTTTTTGTTTTGATCCACTAGTAAATAATTATTCGACGACCAAAATTCATGATTTCATGAGCTATAACCCATAATTTTTATCATTTTAGTTGTTCCGAACAGCTGTCAAATAATTTTATGAAGACCAAAATTCATGATTTCTTGAGCTATAACCCATGATTTTTTGTGATTTTTAGTCGTTTTGACCCATTAGCAAATAACTTCATAGGCCTAAATTTACGATTTCGTGAGCTTTACCCCATGATTTTTAGCTATTTTTAGTCATTTTGACCCATTATCAAATTATTTCGCATTGGCAAAAACTCACGATTTCATGTATCATAACCTATAATTTTGGCCATTTTAAGTCATTTTGACCCATTGTCAAATATTTCACAGTGGCCAAAATTCATGATTTCAAGAGGTATAACCGATGATTTCTTTCTATTTTCAATTGTTTCGACCCAATTGTAAATAATTTTGAAGATGCCGAAATTAACGATTTCATGAGCTATGATCCACGATTTATAGACATTTTAAGTTGTTTTGGTCCCTTGGCAAACAATTTCATGGAGGGAAAAATTCATGATTTCATGAGTAATAACCCATGATTATTGCCCAATTTTAGTAGTTTTGAACCAACGGTAAATAATTTTGTACAGCCCAAGTTTCACAAATTCATGGGCTATATAACCGATAATTTTTTTATCATTTTTAATCGGACCCATTGACAAAAAGTTCATAAAGGCCAAAATTCATGAATTCATGAGCTATAACCCACAATTATATTACATTTTTAGCCATTTCAAAGAATTGGCAAATAATTTCGTGGAAACAAAAGTTAACGATTTCGCTAACCCGTTGGCAAATCATTTTTAGTAGTTTTGAACAAACCCACGATTTTTAGCTATTTTTAGTCATTTCGAGCTGTTGGCAAAAAATCACGAATTCTTGTGCTATAACCCACAATTTTTGGCTATTTTTAAAATATTTTGATCTATTGTCAAATAATTTTGTGGTGGTCAAAATTCACGATTTCATGGGTTATAACTAAAGATTTTTGGCCACTTTTAGTCATTCGGGCGGCATGCAAAAAAAATTGATGGTGGAAAAAATTCATGATATTATGAGCTATAACCCATGAGTTTTGGCCGTTTTTAGTCGTTTAGACTCATTGCCAATAATTTCGCAGATGCCAAAATTCACAACTTCATGAGCTATAAACCATGATTTCTTTTCCATTTTTAGGTGTTTCGATCCATTGGTAAATAATTTTGTGGAGGCCAAAATTCACGATTTAACGAGCTATAATCCATGATTTGTAGTCATTTTTAGTAGTGTTGACCTGTTGGCTAATAGTTTTGTGGAGGCCATTTTTTATAGTTTTGACCTACTAGCTAATTATTAAATATTTTAAGTCCAAAGGAACAATCGGTAAATAATTTTTCGAATTCCAGACTGTAGGATTTCATGAGCTAAATAACACACGATTTTTAGCCATTTTTTGTGGTTTCGACCTACTGGACAATAATTCCACGAAGACCAAAATTCACAAGTTCGCACACTATGACCCACATTTTTTGGCCATTTTTAGTTGTTTCGAACCGTTGAAAAATAATTTCATGGAGGCCAAAATTAACTATTTCATAAGCTATTAGACATGATTTTTAGCTATTTTTAGTCGTTTCCACCCATTAGCAAATAATTTCACAGAGGCTGAAAATTCATGATATCATGAGCTATAACCCATGAATTTTGGCCTTTTTTCAGTTTGACCCATTGGCAAATTATTCCTTGCAGCCCAAAATTCATGATTTCATAAGCTATAACCCATGATTTTTTTGATTTTTTTAGTTATTTTGACAAGTTGGCAAATAATTTTGCGGAGGCCTAAATTCACGATTTCATAAGCAGTAATCCATAACTTTTTATTATTTTTAGTCATTTTGACCATTGTCAAATAATTTTTCGGTGGCAAAAATTCATGATTTCATGAGCTATATTCATGATTTTTTGCTCTTTTTGGCCGCTTTGACCCATCGGCAAATAATTTTGCGGAGGCCAAAATTTATAATTTCGTGACCTATAACTTATGATTTTTGGCCGTTATTAGTTGCTTCGACTTATTGTCAAATAATTAGACAGTGACAAATTTTCATGATTTCATGAGTTATAATCCACGACTTTGGTCTTTTTTAGTCGTTTCGACCTGTTGGCAAATAATTTTGCGCAAGCCAAAAGTTATGATTTCATGAGCTATAACCCATGTTTATTCTCTATTTTCAGTCATTTAGATCTAAAAGACAAATAATTTAATAGATGCCAAATTTCACGATTTCATGAGCTATAACCCATGATTTTTTTTCATTTCTAGTCATTTCGATCTATTGGTAAATAATTTTGTGGAGGCCAAAATTCACGATTTCAAGAGCTATAATCCATGATTTTAGCCAATTTAAGTCATTTTAACCCCTTGGTCAACAATTTCGCGAAGGGTACAATTCACAATTTCATAAGTTATAACCCATTATTATTGGCCATTTTAGTAGTTTGAACCAATGGTTAATAGTTTTTGAGCCCAAATTTCATGATTTCATCATCTATATAACACACGATATTTCTTCATTTTTAGTCATTTCGATCTATTGGTAAATAATTTTGTGGAGGCCAAAATTCACGAATTCATAAGCTATAACCCACGATTATTTTACATTTTTAGCCATTTCAAAGAATTGGCAAATAATTCGTGGAAACAAAAGTTAACGATTTCGCTAACCCGCTGGCAAATCATTTTTAGTAGTTTGAACAAACCCACGATTTTTAGCTATTTTAGTCGTTTCCACCCATTAGCAAATAATTGCATGTTGGCAAAAAATCACGAATTCTTGTGCTACAACCCACAATTTTTGGCTATTTTTAAAATATTTTGATCTATTGTCAAATAATTTTGTGATGGTCAAAATTCACGATTTCATGGGCTATAACTAAAGATTTTTGACCACTTTTAGTCATTCGGGCGGCATGCAAAAAAATTCATGGTGGAAAAAATTCATGATATTATGAGCTATAACCCATGAGTTTTGGCCATTTTTTATCGTTTAGACTCATTGCCAATAATTTCGCAGATGCCAAAATTCACAACTTCATGAGCTATAAACCATGATTTCTTTTCCATTTTTAGGTGTTTCGATCCATTGGTAAATAATTTTGTGGAGGCCAAAATTCACGATTTAACGAGCTATAATCCATGATTTGTAGTCATTTTTAGTAGTGTTGACCTGTTGGCTAATAGTTTTGTGGAGGCCATTTTTTATAGTTTTGACCTACTAGCTAATTATTAAATATTTTAAGTCCAAAGGAACAATCGGTAAATAATTTTTCGAATTCCGTGATCAGAGGATTTCATGAGCTAAATAACACACGATTTTTAGCCATTTTTTGTGGTTTCGACCTACTGTACAATAATTCCACGGAGACCAAAATTCACAAGTTCGCACACTATGACCCACATTTTTTGGCCATTTTTAGTCGTTTCGAACCGTTGAAAAATAATTTCATGGAGGCCAAAATTAACTATTTCATGAGCTATTAGACATGATTTTTAGCTATTTTTAGTCGTTTCCACCCATTAGCAAATAATTTCACAGAGGCTGAAAATTCACGATATCATGAGCTATAACCCATGAATTTTAGCCTTTTTTCAGTTTGACCCATTGGCAAATTATTCCTTGCAGCCCAAAATTCATGATTTCATAAGCTATAACCCATGATTTTTTTTTAATTTTTTTAGTTATTTTGACAAGTTGGCAAATAATTTTGCGGAGGCCTAAATTCACGATTTCGTAAGCAGTAATCCATAACTTTTTATTATTTTTAGTCATTTTGACCATTGTCAAATAATTTTTCGGTGGCAAAAATTCATGATTTCATGAGCTATATTCATGATTTTTTGCTCTTTTTGGCCGCTTTGATCCATCGGCAAATAATTTTGCGGAGGCCAAAATTTATAATTTCGTGACCTATAACTCATGATTTTTGGCCATTATTAGTTGCTTCGACTTATTGTCAAATAATTAGACAGTGATAAATTTTCATGATTTCATGAGTTATAATCCACGACTTTGGTCTTTTAGTCATTTCGACTGTTGGCAAATAATTTTGTGGAGGCCAAAATTCACGATTTCATAGCGGTAATCCATAACTTTTTATTATTTTTAGTCATTTTGACCATTGTCAAATAATTTTTCGGTGGCAAAAATTCATGATTTCATGAGCTATATTCATGATTTTTTGCTCTTTTTGGCCGCTTTGATCCATCGGCAAATAATTTTGCGGAGGCCAAAATTTATAATTTCGTGACCTATAACTCATGATTTTTGGCCATTATTAGTTGCTTCGACTTATTGTCAAATAATTAGACAGTGATAAATTTTCATGATTTCATGAGTTATAACCTACGACTTTGGTCTTTTTTAGTCATTTCGACCTGTTGGCAAATAATTTTGCGCAAGCCAAAAGTCATGATTTCATGAGCTATAACCCATGTTTATTCTCTATTTTCAGTCATTTAGATCTAAGAGACAAATAATTTAATAGATGCCAAATTTCACGATTTCATGAGCTATAACCCATGATTTTTTTCCATTTCTAGTTATTTCGATCTATTGGTAAATAATTTTGTGGAGGCCAAAATTCACGATTTCAAGAGCTATAATCCATGATTTTTAGCCAATTTAAGTCATTTTAACCCCTTGGTCAACAATTTCGCGGAGGGTACAATTCACAATTTCATAAGTTATAACCCATTATTATTGGCCATTTTAGTAGTTTGAACCAATGGTTAATAGTTTTTCGGAGCCCAAATTTCATGATTTCATCATCTATATAACACACGATATTTCTTCATTTTTAGTCATTTCGACCTAGTAGCAAATAATTTCACGAAGGACAAAATTCACGAATTCATAAGCTATAACCCACGATTATTTTACATTTTTAGCCATTTCGAACCATTGGCAAGTAATTTTTGCAAAATCTAAACTTTAAGATTTTAAGAGAAAAATAACTAATGGTTTTGACCATTTTTAGTCATTTTGACCAGTTGACAATTTTGTACAGACAAAAATTCCTAATTTTGTGAGCTATAACTCATAATTTTTGTCCATTTTTAGTCATTAGATTCGTTGGCAAATAATTTATAAATGCCAAAATTCACAATTTCATGAGCTATCACATTATTTTTGGTCATTTTTAGTTGTTTTGACATGTTGGCAAACTATAACCCATGAATTTTGGTAAAATTTTTCATTTCGATCCATTGGCAATAAATTCTTGGGAGGCTAAAATTAACGACATCATAAGCTATAACCCACAAATTTTCTCCATTTTTAGTAATTTCCAGAAATTCATAATTTTGTTGGCTATAACCCATGAATTTTGGTTGTTTCTAGTTGTTTTACCCATTGTCAAATAATTTTGTGGTAGTAAAAATTCATGATTTCATGAGTTATAGCCCATAAATTTTTACCATTTTTAGTTATTTCGACTCTTTGGTAAATAATTCAGTGGAGGACAAAAATTAATGATTTTGTGAGCTATGACTCACAATTTTTGGCTATTTTTAGTCATTTCGTCCGTCGTCAAATAATTTCGGTGACAAAAATTCACAATTTCATGAGCTATAACCCATGATTTTTGGCCATTTTTAGTCATTTTGACTCATTATCAAATAATTTTGTGGAGGCCAAAATTCATGATTTCATGAGCTATAACCCATAATTATTTTTTTTATTTTTAGTTATTTTGACCCAATTGTAATTATTTTGTAGAGACTAAAATTCATGATTTTATGAGCTATATAATCCATTGTTTTTAGCCATTTTAAGTCGTTTTGACCACATTGACAAATAATTTTGTGAAGAGAAAATTTTATGATTTCATGAAGTATAATCCTTGATTATTATCCATTTTTAATAGTTTTGAACCAATTGTTAATAATTTTGTGCAGCCCAAACTTCATGATTTCATGGGCTATATAACTCGCCATTTTTGGTAATTTTTAGTCATTTCGACCCATTAAAAAATAATTTTGTTAAGGTCAAAATTCATTAATTCATGAGCTATAACCCATGATTATTGATTTTTTACTCATTTTGAACCATTAGCAAAGAATTCCGTAGAGACAAAAATTCACGATTTCATGAGTAATCACTCATGTTTTTGGTTATTTTTAGTCATTTCGACTTGTTGGTAAATAATTTTGCCAATTTGACCCATTGGTAAATAACCCGTGATTTTTTACCATTTTAAGTCATTTTGACATATTGGTAAATAATTTTGCGGAGGCCAAAATTCATGATTTCAAGAGCTAAAACCCATGAATTTTGGCCTTTTTTGCTTTGACCCACTGTTCAAAAAAATTCCTCTGCGGCCTAAATTCAAAATGTTGTGAGTTATAACCTATAATTTTTGGCTATTTTTAGCTGTTTCGAACCATTGGCAAATAATTTTGTGGTCGTAAAAATTCACGATTTCCTGTGCTATAATTCATGATTTTTGGCCATTTTTTAGTCATTTTGACTCATTATCAAATAATTTTGTGGTGGCCAAAATTCATAATTTTATGAGCAATAACTAACAATTTTGGCCATTTTTATACTTTTCGGCCTGTAGGCAAAAAATTTCATGTTGGCAACAATTCACGACCTCATGAGCTATAACCTATGATTATTTTCGATCTTAGTCATTTAGACCCATGGACAAATAATCTTGTGAAGGACAAATTTCATGATTTCATAGCAATAACCCATTTTTTTGTGCTGGCCAAATGTTTTTTGTGCTGGCCAAAATTCACGATTTTATGAGTTATAACCAAAGACTTTTAGCCATTTTTAGTCATTTTGACCCCTTGGCAAACAATTTCGCTAAGGGCACATTCACAATTTTATGGGTTATAATCCATGATTATTGGCCATTGTAGTAGTTTTAAACCAATGGTTAATAATTTTACGGGTGTGAACTTCAATTTCTTGAGCTATATAGCCCATGATTTTTGTCATTTTTAGCTATTTGACCCATTGACAAATAATTTTGAGAATGTTAAAATTCACGAATTCATGAGCTTTAACCCAAGATTATTTGACATTTTTTTCATTTTGAACCATTAGTAAGTAATTTTGCAGAGTCCAAACTTTAAGATTTCATGAGGAAAATAACCCATGATTTTGGCCATTTTTAGTCATTTCGATCCATTAACAAATAATTTCGCAGAGATAAAAATTCATGATTTCATGAGCTATAACTCATATATATTTTTTTTGCTATTTTTAGTTATTTTGACCTGCTGGCAAATAATTTCGCAGAGGCTAAAATTCACAATTTCATGAGCTATAACCCACGATTTTTAGCAATTTTTAGTTTTTTTGATCCATTAGCAAATAATTTGTGGAGGCTAAAATTCACGATTTTAGGAGTTATAACCCATTAATTTTGGCCATTTTTTATTTCGACCCACTGTTCAAAAAATTCCTCGAAGGCTAAAATTCATGATTCGGTGAGCTATAACCCAAGATTTCTGGCCATTTTTAGTTAATTCGAGTCGTTGTGAAATAAGTTTATTGATAGCAAAATTTAAGATTTCATGATCTATAACCCATGAATTTTGGCAATTTTTATCGTTTAGACCTATTGGCAAATAATTCCTCAGTAGCCAAAATTCATGATTTCGTGAGCTATAGCCCATGATTTTTGGCCCTTTTTTGTTGTTTCAAGCCGTTATCAAGTAATTTCACAGAGGCCTAAGTTCACAATTTTGTGACCTATAACCTACGATTTTTGGACATTTTTCATTATTTTGATCCATTTTCAAATAATTTTCTGGTAGCAAAACTTCACAATTTACTTTGTTATAACCCACGATTTTCGGTCATTTTTAATCATTTTGATCTATAGTCTAAAATTTCGCGGTGATCAAAATTCACGATTTTATGAGTTATAACTTAATGATTTGTTTCCATTTTTAGGTGTTTCGACCAAATTGTAAATAATTTTGCGGAGACCAAAATTTAGGATTCATGAGCTATAACCTTTAACTTTTAGCCATTTTAAATTGTTTTGACCCGTTGACAAACAATTTCATGTCGGGAAAATTCACAATTTCATGAATTATAATCCATGATTATTGGCCATTTGTAGTAGTTCTGAATCAATGTTCAATAATTTTGCTGAGCCCAAACTTCATTATTTCATAGGCTATGTAACCCACGATTTTTTTGTCCATTTTTAATCATCTTGACCCGTTGTCAAATAATTTCGCGGTGGCCAAAATTCTGGATGAACATAAACAATAGCATCCCCTTTCCCTCACCTTATAATCGTCCGAAGTTAAGGAGTGGTTTTCCGATATTTAGCCAAAACCAAAAACAGTTTTAAAAGGAAAAAACCATAATTTGGCTGGGCCTTTCACCATTAACGAGCCCATACAAGAAACCTTTACTATTCGTTGCTTCTCACAAGTTTAGTACCGATTCGCGCTTTCCTGATCTAGGGTTTTTGTCCAGGGTTTTGCTCAGCGCTCAAAATTAAAAATCCCCAAATTTCTCCCGAAAATCAGAGAACTCAATGGAGGGCTTGGAGGCCGCGGATGCGGATCTCACTGTCTACGTCCACCCATCGAAGGCGAACAAGGTTCTCCACGCCGTTTCTCGCCAGCTCAGCTCTCTCCTCTTCACGTTAAGCCCCATTTCCTCCTCTTATATCTATTTGTTTCTCCAAAGATGTAATTTTTATTGATAAAGCTTCAAGCTTGTGATTTTATGAGGACTAGACGAAAGGAATTTGTGGGTTGTTTGAAAAAGATGGAAACTTTCCATCTTTCAATCGAAAACGATTATCTTTTTAATAAAATCAGTATACTAGTATATAACATATATATTTTGTGTGTATCATAGTTAAGAATGCTGTGTGGTTTAATCATTTTAATTACAAATTTTGTATCTTAAAAATCTTAGCATATGGTTGTTCTAACATGTGAAGAGTTCTTCTCCAGATATGACGATAACTTTGATGGTATACTACTGTCATTTGACTACCATATTCAAGACAGAAAAGCAAAGATTCTTCCTGGTTTGATCCCATATTTTGGAGTGAAACTGAAAGCTAAATTGCTCCTATTCTCTCCAAAGCCTGACATGTTATTAGGTGTGTTTTCTTGCTTTCTGGGATTATATGTTAAGCTAGAAAGAGATTGCTTCTTTGATGAATATGTGAAAGTAGTATCTTCATGTTCTGATATCAAAAGCTTTGGAAGGGTATCTGGATTTGGTAATCTAGTTGAATGCAACCTTGTGAACTATATTTGTGGTGGAACCAATGAGTTTTCATTTGCTTCGATATGTTGATAGTTCCTCCCCTTTTCTCCATGAGAGTATTTCAAGCAACATTGGCATTGTCAAATAAATCTCATAGTTATTAGTTACGTATGCTAACCGACGATCGAAAAACATAAAGTTTGAACCGGGTTCTACATAAATTAACTGCCTAGGAGCCGAATCTAAACGATTAACAAACAAACAAAATAAGCGACCACCTAAAAACCAGGCAACCAGTATTTTAAAAATCCAGATGCACAAGGTGAAGTGTTGGTGACTATTGTATTTACACTTCATGTTGTAATGCTTATTGTGTTAGTTGGTGCCTATTACAGCTGATTCTTGATGGATTTCATGGTTGGTGTTACGTAAATATTTTAGCCCATCAGAATATGGAAGACCTGTTTAATATGGAAATTTTCAAAGTTGTGCTAATGAGTTAGAGGTTGTACAATATGGTCACCAGTTCTTTAATGAATAATTTGTGCGCAGTTCGTGCATCATCTCAGGCATAGAAACTTGTGACCTAAAAGGTGGCTGAAGCGTTTATTTTCTTTTCTTTTTTATTTCATGAAATGTCATATCGAGGTGTAAATTTTTTATAACTGGCCTTTAAAAGAATGATTCATAAGTTTAATCATCTGTTATTAATGTTTAATGTTTGGGAACTGAGCTAACTTTTTTTTAGAGTCCATCCCCTCTTCCTGCTTTATTTTTCTCTCATCATTCATTTTCTCAATCTGCAGTACATTCTTTCCACGAGAATGTTTGGTCTTGGTGGCACTTCTCCTATGACTAGAAACCAACAACCTTTTGAAGAATTTATCTAACAGATCAGGAAGATGGTTAAAGAATTGTTTTTAGTCATTTCCAATTCTAAATATGTGACTTCAACTTGGTCTTAGAGATCTCACTACCTCTTTAGCAGTAGTTGCCCAGTGTTTGCTCCTCACCTTCCTACAAACTTTCTAGCTTTATCCTACTGAGGCTTCTGATATGCATGGAAGCAATCTTGCATTCTGTGCGTACTGTTTGAGTCAATAATTAGTGTTTATGGATCCATAATTATACTGCTCACATTATCTTTTGGTTTTCTTTTTTTTTTTTGGTTGGGGGTTGGGGTTTGATTTTTTCCTAAATTTTGACACGAGAAGATCAAAGTTTTGATGACTAAACCGTGCATTCTTACTACAGAAGGAAAAGTTGTTAAGGTGGGAAAGGAATCCATTCATGTAATTGTCCTCGGATTTTGCTCAGCTGCTATAATGTCAGAAGATATTCGAGGTGAATTCAAGTATAAAATTGTAAGTTTCAGTACTTTTCTTTCATTGAATAAATATGTTATCATTATCAATAATGTTTTCCTGAATGTTATATTTTTCTCCATAGAAACATGGTAGAAGTGTTTTTTCAAGCAAATTGCATAAGCGACATGTTATCAAGGATGGCAGCATAATCCGGTTCTTAGTAAAAAGGTGAGATCCAATAGATGAGAAGTATGCTTTGTTTTAATGACTGATGTTTTATGCTGAAGATCATTCCATTCCATCATAGTTGTGTTAGTCCATGCTAAAAGTTTTAAAATTTAACACATTAAAACAATTTCATTTTTGTTTTAAGGCTATGAATATCTGTATTGTGACTCTTTAGGAAGATTATTATGAATGTTGTTGACTAATATTCTCAATTTTGAGTTGTATATATTATTTATTTGGTAGTGAATGTCATTGTTTCCAATTTTTGGCGAATTTTGCATATTCTTTAATTCATTGCAATCCATAAATAAAATGATAACAATTGAGTCAAGTGTCCTTTATGTATAGTGAAACATGGTAGTCGGATTATACTATCTTACATAAGATGATGTCATGTTATTATATTCTATAACCAGATAAGTTTTCTTATAAATTATAACTAGTGTCAATGTGTTTCTTAAAGAGCAACATTCTATGCAGATGAATATTGAAAGTGTTCTTTTAATGATGTTATCTTCATTTGGCTCTCTTTAGTGTCTCAATGTGTTTCTAATGACTTTGGTGATAGAGTGAAATAGAAAACCTAAATACTTGGTGCATGGCATTTAAAGTGGTTGAACCTCAGAGCAGACTGATGTTGACTTTTTTGTGCAGCTTGGATGAAGAAATACTTCACATATCTGGGTCTTTAATTCCTGCCCATACTGGATGCTTATATTGGTTAGCCAAACATGGCACAGAAGATGGTCCACAGATTGATAGGTATGTTCCTTTTACACCTTTATTTAATACCAATGTCCCTGTCTTAGACATTTTTCTAGTGAGGAATTTTACATACACAAGGTCAAATTGGAAACACTGACCTTCTCCTTCAGTCATTGTATAATTAATTGATTAGCAAAACTTTTCTCTTACTGGTATTTTAGTTAGAAATTATACTTACGCGTAGATGTTTCTCAATGAGAAAATTTTCTATGAAGGAAATTGATCTATTTTTTCTTCTTGAGTCCTAATTGGTGTCTGGATCTGTGTCCTGTGTGTGTCCTGAAGGCTATGTAAGAACCAACAGCAGAAGCAACGAGAACACCAGATGACATTTATCGCGAATTTTGGGATTCGGCTGCATGAATTTCTTTTCCATTATGCTCTTTAGAGTCCTGCTCTTATTAAATTATTACTTCAAGACACTGTTTTAAAAAGCCTCCGCCTAGTCCACCTAGGCGTACGCCTAGGCCTAGGCGGTATCTAGACCGCCTAGCTGTCGCCTAGCACCTAGGCGGTACCTAGGCTGCCCACCTAGGTTTTGAGAGTATTTAAGGGAGCATTGTCTGCTTACGTGGATTGTACCCTTTAGGCCTTAATCGTGATTTTGTGTTGAATATCTTCCAACCTCCTTCAAACTCCTTTAACCTCCAAATATGAACACCTCCACTATCTCCTCCGACCTTTAGTAAAACCTCCTTGACCACCACTTAAATGAAGAACCGCCTAGACACCAGTCAGGCACCTAAACTTTCTATAACGTTGATATTTACTATCAATTATTGTAATTAAAAAAATTTAAAAAAAATCTCCTAGGCTTTAGGTGTCGGGTCCAACGTCTAGGCCTCCTAGCGCTTTCTATAAACTTGTAAGTTATTATTTTGGCTATTTAGTATTTAAGTATGCATGGTTTATTGTGGATCTAAGATTGCTATCTATTTTATTTTTTGTAAATTTATATGAATTTAATACATATTTTTATCAATTATTATAATTAAATAATTTAAAATAGCCAACGCTTAGGCTTGTATGTGACGCTTGGTGTTTAGGCTTGTATACTGCTTAAACGCCTAGTCCGCCTAGCGCCTTCTATAACATTGCTTCAAGATCTTTTTAGCTGCCCTTATTCATGTTTGTTTTGGACTTCCTGTAGTTCTTCTCCTTCAGCTATTATTCTATCCCTCAAGAACTAACAGACTTATAATATCCTTTCCGCCTATGAGAATAGCAGGCAGTGACAGTCACTCACTGTCTTATGCTTAATTGAAGTTACTTCTAACTTCTACGTAAATACTCATTTTTCATCAGTGACAGTCACTTACTGTCTTATGCTTAATTGAAGTTACTTCTAACTCCTAAGTAAATACACATTTTTCATTTGCTCTCATCATAGTGCTTCTCATAGATCTCTCAACATTCTCCTGGGCTCTGCTTACTTTTAGACATGTTTCTTTTTTTAACTGTATTTCCGTAGAGGATTTATGATTATGTAGCTAATTTATATAAATTTTTGCCTTTTAAATTCAAGCATGTTGAAACTCCAGAAGCATATCTAAATATTCTTCTGTGTTTTCTTTGATGTTATACACAACATCTCCCTCAATCTCATGATTACGTGAGGGATTACCTTGGATAAAGTAAAGCTCCTACTTTGAGCAATCATGTTGAGCTGATTTTTAAAGTATTGCAGAAGCTTGAAGAGGCATAGACAGAGGGATGCTAAGACGGAAGTAGAAGATCAACACTCTGACTTATCAATTGATGTCAATCATTCATTGGATCGCAAACGTCCGCATAAGTCTAGGAAGAGGAATGTTGAAGACTGATTAAAGTTATGCGCGTCTTGCATGCAGGTAATTTGTCATCTCTGTAGACATCTTTTTTACTATTAATTTTTTTTTCTCTATATGTGAATAATTCTTCAAATATAGCATGCACCAAATGGGTTAGATTGATATATTTATATTGTTTGAGTAATTTAAAGGCCATACGTCCACAAAAATTCAGGAAGAGGAGTGTTGAAAATTGGTTGAAGTTCTGCTCTTGTCTCACTTGGGTTATATGTTACCTACCCCGACTTTTGTTATTGTTAAAAAGGTTTTAAATCTGAATAGTTCTTCACCAGAGCACGCGGTAAGTCGATTAGATCTATACATTTGTTTTAAAATTCAAAAGACCATACAGTTGGGTGTTTCTATTTGGCTAAAGCTAAAGTTACCTGTATATTAGTAGAGAAAGACAATTGTCAATAGAAATTTGGAACTTAGGCAATCCCTTTTTTCTGCAGTACACCTTTCATTCATGTGGCAGCCCTATTTGATTATTTTACTGTCTTCTTTGACACTTTGCAGATTAAGATTTAACGCATGCGGTCACAGCATTTAACAGTTCAATAGTATGAGTTAAAGAGTTGTGCTTTATTTTATGTAATATCCATGTGATAGAGTTCTGTGCTTCTGAATTGCAGAACAGCAATAGGTCTGGAAAATAAGGTATATTCCCAATGAATGCAACCAAAATATGTACATACCTAGTTAACTTTCATTGCTGCTGATGGGACAGTAGTTCAAACATTTCTCAAAGACTATATTTTTTGGAGAAAACATTGGAAATCTTTGCTAGTTCTTGCCTCATGGTCACACATACCACATAGTTATACTTGTACAATCCAAAACATAACCTTCTGAATGAACAGCAAAACCTCAAATTACAAGAAATAATCAACAGAGCAGAAAATCAAACTAATAGGATTATAGACTTGGCAACGAGAGCCTTTGGACTTCACAACTTCAATAACAGTTCCCATAATTGATATTCATATAACGCGGCCATCAGGAAAACATTTATCTTATTAGCATCAACCCACCAGCTTTTAAAGAGAAGTACCTCTTACAAGTATCATTGAGACTAACTGCATCAACTTTCCTCTTGTTTGGGAGAGCTAAATGACATGCCCAAATTTTTTAATTTGGATCTATGTTGACTTCTTGGAGTCATCTGACCTTATTATTTCTTCTTCTTTTCTTCATTTTTTGCAGGCTTAAGTCTAGGCTGTTCCATTATTGATTTGATCTACGACTTGCATTCTTGTACTAAGATTGCCATCGAAAGCGCAAGGTTAAGATTTGGTAGTTTCCAGGCGAAAGATGGACACCCCACGCTGTGGATTTTGAACTTATGTTGAATCATCATAAGAATGTATTACGATGTAAAATATGAATATGTGTTCAACTTATCAGCCTGTTATGTAGAATAGTCCTTTATGTACAAGCCTGTGGAGAGTTCTAGATTATCGAACGCTATTTCCCTAATTATTACGAAATGTGTATGTTTTGAAAGCCCATTGTGCTTAAGGGAGGTGTTATGGAGGCATTACTGGATGCTATGAGAAGAAGATATGCACTTATTTGTGTCAATAACAAGCGATATTGGGAATATATTAACCGTATATGGTGGCACATCATTTATTATGCATCTGATTTTACCAGGGCTCATGTTGACATACTCTTTCGTATGGTAATGTTGACATACTCATTGTGATATTCGGAGAGCTAAAGAATCATAGAAGGTAGGTATTATTGTCTGACATTTTATTCAAAAAAAGAAAAAAATTCTTCATAGCCGAAAGAAAAATTCCTCTGCGGTTTTTTAGGCAGGGATGTAACTGAAATTTGTCTGGTCAAACAGCAAAAACAGTCAAACAAAGGGTCTAAATGAAAAATCCCTTAAAAAGGTTCCTTTGAATGTTTGACCAAGATAAGTTATGACAAAGATATTGAATGCTAATTTTGAGAGTCAAAAGTCCTCTACGCTGACGACCTTGCGTCAAACTAACTTTGTTTTTGTTATCCTTATCACCTACACGTGGGGATTTGATGGGGTCTTTTGCAGTTAATAAATCACAACAATATTTATTAAAAAAAATCACAGCAGTAATTTTTTACCCATTCATGATGATTAGAGTTTCAACCCAAAGACTTAGTCTGGTCATGGGGCTGACCGGGAGCGACGAATTCGGAATTTTTTTTTACAGGGATAGACGATAAGCATCTGTTTATTTAAAAATTAAAAGATATTATTATAAAAATATTCTTGATAAATTGTTAAATTTACTATTTAAATGGGTTAAAACTCAAATGGGACGCAAACTATAAGTTTACTATACTTTAGAATGTAACTTGCATAATCTCAGAGGTGCAGCTACGCTCTAAAGTTAAATATACATCCGCCCATGCACGCCGACCAAATACATTGTGTAGTTCACTCGACTTTCTTTTTTATATCCATCTTCGTCTATGTAAATTTTGCAAACTTTCTAAATCAAAGAATGTAGATATTGTTATATTATCTTCCTTCCCTCGGTCTCTTGATTAACAACCATCATCATGAAGTTTGTCAGAAGGAAAAATGTATTGATCATGTTTCTTTTAGGATTCATATATAGATATGTTGCAATAACAAGGAAAAAAAGTGCTAGTTTTTGTTATTGTAATTACAAAGATGGCACCGTTATTTTCATCACAACCGTTCATTTATTTAGTGAATACTTATGACTCGTATCGAGTCTAATTGGACCTTAAACAGAGATTAAGAATCAATTTTATCTCAAAAGCTATAGTTACTATATGTTGGCTCAATCTTCTATGTTAAACTCATCAATTGGCTCAATTTTCTAACTCATCGCCTTTTCTTATCTTATCCAAGTGGAACTCTACTTACATATAAATAACATTAACAATGATGAGTGCTAGATTAAGAATAAATTATAACACTCACTAGACAAGCCAATAAGTATGATAAAAATAGTGGTCTCTATTTATTTTTAGTATTAAAGAGAATCCAAACCCACCCACTTTATTAAAAAGTACAGAAAATAAAATAACATTGGAGAAAAGTACACATGTAAATAAACAGAGGAACTTTCAAATGTAGAGAATGAATGAATGAAGTTGATAAACTATCGACTACACTGTTAGCAGAAGTGCCAAAATAAATTAGTAGATGGAACTGAATCATGAATATCATTATTTGTTGTTACCTAATGTTTTCAAACCAATTAAAACATTTGGTTTCAAGTTGACAAGCTAAAACTAATACTTCAGACGTAGACATTGTCATATTATTATTTGATAAGTACTCCAACATTTACCAAAGCATAAACCACAGTGTGCGTAAAAATCAAAAGCTTATTGGATTGCTCATACATCATCCGAACATTCATCATTCATTTTTCGTTAAACATTTCCTCCAAATTTCACAACTCTACCCTTAACATTACATATGTTTTTCAACAACACTGATGAGAACCAACAAGATGAGGAAAGTTAAGTACGGCCCTCGACCCTCGCATCCGAAACGCCGCCCGGTCGTACGCCATCGCGGCCTCCTCCGCCGTCTCGAACGTCCCGAGCCAAACCCGGGCCCCGTTCTTGCCGGGATCCCTGATCTCGGCAGCAAACTTCCCCCACGGCCGCCGCCTCACCCCTCTGTAGTGCCTCTCCTCCGCTGCCGGAGCTGCCGCATCAGCCTGCATTGTTGCCGCCGGCGGTGGCAAGCAGTCCTCTAGAAGGTACTGTCGGATCGAATCGAGCACGGCGAGGTCGGCGGAGGAGGGGGAGGGGCTGGTGGTTTGATGGTTGGTGTACATTTTTGGAGTGAGATTGTTTTGATGAGAGGGCAAAGGGTGGGGTTTATATAGGGGGAGGAAGTTGTGGTGGTCTAAATGTTCATGCATGTAAAGGTTCTTGATAGGAATGGGCGAGAAGTTTCTTTTGGTCTTGTGCGCATGCTGATTTTGAAATGTGGAATCATTGCAATGAGTAGTTTAAGATAGACAAATATTCAACATAGGTCCTTAATGTTTTAGCCATATTTCATTTGGGTCCTTAACGTTTTAAACTCATCAATACCAGTCCCTAACGTTTACACCGTTAGCAATTCTGGTCCTTTTTGAATATTTCTGTTAACTTCTGATGACGTGACATGAACTGTTTGGTCATTTTAGGTATATTGCTAACTGGACTTAATTTTCGTTATCTATTGCTGACGTGGCAGGTGACTGGATTGTCTTTTCTCTCTTGTTTTTGCACGTAACCCCCTACAAGTTTTAAATATTTACAAATAAATCCCTAAAAGTTTTAAATATTACAAATAGCCCCTTAAAATTTTTCAAAAGTTACCCGTGATTCCTAAAAAATTTACAACCAACCCCCTAAAAGTTTTAAAATTATCAATAGCACCCTAAAAGTTATTTGTAATATTTAGAACTTTCAGGGGGGGTGTTGTTTATAAAATTTTTGAGTGTCTATTTGTGAAAATTCAGGGGTCCATTTATAGTTTTTATATTACACATGTCGTTTGCATATTTTCTAAACAGAGGTTCCCTAAAGATTTTCTAAATAACCCCCTAAAACTTTTGAAAATTATAAATAATCCCCAAAAATTTTACAAAAATCCCCCTAGAAAATATGCAATCAGCCCCGAAAGTTTGGAAAATTATAGAACATAAATTTTTACAAAAAGACCCTAAACAATTTTACAAATAGCCCCCTAAAAGTTCTAAAAATTACAAATAACTTCTCGTGTGCTATTTATAATTTTCTAACATTCAGGGGGTTGGTTTGTAAAATTTTTAGCAGATCACTTGTAGCTTTGAAAATTTTTAGGAGGTTATTTGTATTGTTCAAAACTTTCAGGGTGTTATTTATAATTTTTAGAATAAAATTTTAGTTGTTTTAGGGTGTTAATCTAGTCAGCACTCAAAAAATAAGATGGACTAAAATGCCCAGCCACGTCATCAGAATTTAATAGAAATATTCAAAAAGGACCAAAATTTCTAACGGTGCAAACGTTAGGGAGTAGTATTGATGAGTTTAAAATGTTAATGACCCAAATGAAATATGGCTAAAATATTAAGGACCTATGTTGAAAATTTGCCTTTAAGATAACATCTGAGGATCAACTGTAGATAAAGCCATATAGCTAGCATGAAAGATTAGTCATTTATTAAATCTTCTTATGTTCAAGGGAAGTTATCTTTCTATATAATTTGTACATTTAATACAGATGGTGTAGGTTAAATACCTATATAGGTTTCTACACCACACTGAAATATCAAAATATCTCCTCCCACATTATGAAACTCGTATATATACAAATAGCAGAGAGAGAACTTTAGACTATTTGGATATCACGGATATAATTTTTTTATATATGAGGATACTGGGTATGAGCTGGCAGCTCATTTAGCAAAATAAAATGCTAACTCTTTGACACGTGAGCCCCACAACCGATGTGACTAGAAGGGGCTCACGTGTCATAGAGCTGGCAACTCATTAAGCAAAATGAGCTGTCCGCTCATACATATTTTTCTTTTTATATACTTAATGAGCTGCCAGCTCATACATATTTTTCTTTTTATATATATATGTGTATGTGTGTATATATGAACTAATGAGTGGCTAAGCAATGTAAGTTTGGAATCATCACATATGAGTGGCTAAGCAATGTAAGTTTGGAATCATCACATACCTACATAGCATTAATTATATACTAATTTACCTCAGATAATTGCAAAACTCGTACAAAAATTCTTAGGATTCGCATAAATCTTCGTGAGAAAAATGATAGACTAATCTCTTCTTTTCGGTGTCTACGAATTAATTTGGGATGAGAAATACATAATATGATACTTACTTATAAACAAACATGTACATAATCATTATCATATTATGTTGAAAATGATTATTACATAATGCAAGGAAAGGAGATGCAGAGGATAAGTGATGCTTGCTTCGGTCGTTTGTCAGCTCCCTATTTCTGGTCTCCTTTTGTAATCCGGCTATGCAATCTGTTTGGCACACATTTCAAAGTGATCAACGAGAAATCTTATTTGGCTCCAATTTATTGAAGGGGACTCTTGTTTTGCAATGAATTCAGATCCTCTACACTGCTAAGAAAAACAGTGAAGAAATCACCACTGTAGCAAAGTCTACTATTATAACTATTAACATTGTCCGTGTCTCTGTTTTGAAAATTTTGAAAGTTTTAAAAAGTTATGTGAGACACCTCAAAGTCGTGATAGTTTTAGTGGAAGAAAAAACTTATAATAGTTAAGTGCAATGTCCCTCGAAGTATATGAGCGTTTCGTGAAATTAGCACAAATTTTTTAATTGGGATTTCCTATGTATATACCCAATAATTCATGTATATTTAAGAAATTACCCTCCAGATCTCAATATTTATAGAACTACCTCCAAATTCACAAAATTTCCAAAAATAAAAACACCTCGAATCAACAAATCATCGAAGCTGACAAGCTAACTTGTGCTGGAATACATAATTAAATCAATATAATAGTCATTTCTTTATTCACTATATCCAATAAAGTTTGGCTGTTTTATTAATTTTTTATATTGCAGTTATAAATTATTTTATCAAATATTGAAATGTGGATAAGAGTTTTTAACAATACTCGATATTTGAGGGGTGTATCCGTGTATACCAAAAAAAATTATTTTTAATTTCAAGTTTACAGATATGGCACCATGACGTCTGACTTTATCTGAGCATGACCGATGACTAGGTCAATCAGATCGGCCCAAATTTTTGCCCATTTTGGAAAGTTTGAAATGGTCTTTATATTCTGTATGCTATTTTAACAATATCATCTCTTATATGGCACGTGCGAGGAAACAATCCACTGTCATTTTCTTTTGTTTCCTGACTATTTAGTTCCAAACATGTGAGGTCACATGAAATGTCATTCTCAATTTCAATCTTTGACCAAAAATAGTTTTTATTTTTTTTAAATGCGAGATACATTAGGATTATTAGGTATCACGGAGGAGTCCGAGTTTAACCCCTCAACTCGGTCAATTATGAGAACTACATGGAACTTCACTGGTAATCAGTGGCGCAATCAAGATTTTTTTCTAGTCTACAGTGGTGTCATATATTATTTTATTTAAAATCTACATTGATAAGTTACAACTTTAGATCTTTTAGTGATATCCTACACAAACTCTAGTGGTGACCTTAGTAACATAAACAAGTAAAATAAACAAAAATATGTATAAGGTAGGTAATTCAGTGGTATTGTGTGACACCACTGGACATTATGTAGCTCCACCATTGTGGGTAATACTCTTAACCTAGTACCTAGTACCAGGAGAATAGGACAAGTAAACCCCGGAGCCTAGGACCGACCCCAATTTCATAGCCCGCACTGTGAATAGGATATATGTTGCCATGCTTAATAATTGAAAATTAAAAATATGCATGTCTTAGACATGGATCGATTCTTAGCCTAGTTAGCCAACACCCCAAGCCTTGACCACTAGGCCAAAAGTAGTATATAACATCACTAATTATATCTCAATCGCATGACTCGATCAAAACAAAATATAAGAAATAGAGAGCCGTAAAAATCATTATATTGCAAGAAGGGTAAGATGGTGATTATTTTTGTAAATCATCATCCTTAATAACATAGTAGATCATTAAGATTAAGAAAAACTTGAGAAACAGGCTATTTAAAACCACAAATAGAAGGATCGAAATTTGAGAGCTCATATTATTTTTAGAGTAGTTGAAAGCATAAGGAATCTATTGGAGCCAATCCTTTGAAAATCGAGTAGTATGAAATTCATTGAACGTATCGGAACCAAGAGAAATATTATATTCACTTGGAAGAAAAAGCAACTATTTAAAACAAACTATTTTATTAAATCGTATCTCCTAATCAAGAGTTTCAAAGTGATTTCATGCATATGGGTCTAAAACTTGCTAATTTAACTCAAATAATATTTTAAAAAATACAATTTTGACTATAAAATACCAAACAAAGACTAAAATAATTTTTTAATTTAGTTAGTATTTGCTAATGGCGGCTCCAAATTAACTAGAATAAATTATAGTCATTAGGGAAAAAAGTAATTAAAACAAAAAATTGTGAGCATTGTTTATCTTTCGAACAATCTCAATCTGTTCTTTTCTGGCCAAATTGATCTAAATAAATTATTGTAACGAATTCTATATGGGGCAAGATTGATTAAGTCACTTGCTTCCTTCAAATTTCATTTTATAATTATTTTCAGCACGTGGTTAGTTTCCCATATATTAAACTATTTGTTTATTTAATATTTATATAAGTTTCTGAATACTTATTATTTTAATGTCCTGGCTGTACTTAGATTCGGCTACATTTGTATTCAATTTTTGGTTCTTTGAACCTTCAGGGCTCATAACAATCGGTTGCCTTTTTTGCTTTGTTCTTGTTCCTTGTAAGTTGTGAGCGACCAACAAAGTGCAAGTTGAGACTATTTATATTTATTTCATTAGATTTTCAAATGAGATAAGCCAACGGGATGGATATATCTAAATAACATCGGATGACCAATGACATTTGAACTTTATTTTTGTCCCACGCCCAATACTTTGTGTCGTTTCCCAAGGAACCCCTAGCACCTTGTTTTTTCCCACAAAACATCGAAAACTTTTCCGCACAGCCCTCAAAATGAAGACAACCTGACATTGTCAGGTTTGGATTTTTGGAAAAAATTGTAGGAAAAGGAATGAAAACAACCTGACATTGTCAGGTTTGGATTTTTTTCTTCTAAAACTTTCTTATTTGTGTGTTTGTTTCAAAACCAAATGTGGGAAAAATTTTCTTTAAAGTGTGGTAAACTAGGCTTTTTGCAAGGAAAACATTTCCTCTCAAAAAGTGAGGAAATGGAGTAGAAAGGTTGGAAATGTTAGTTTTTAATATTAAAATAATGGATGATATGAAGAGTTGATAAAATGTAATAATTAAATAATGAGAGATTTCTAATTTTTGGTTTTTGAACCAAACAAAGAATGGGATGGAAAACATTTCCTCCCCATGTTTCCATGTTGAAACAAACAAAAAATTGATTCCTAGAAAAACATGGAAAAGGGTGGAAATATATTTTTACTACTAGAAAATATTTCCTACTCTTTTGGAAATGAAACAAACACACCCTTAGGAAAAAAAAAGAAGAGAACTTCATTCTTTTTAGTAATTTTCTTTGTAAACATATCCACACTAGGCAATTTGTAAATGGACCTCTCTTCTCTCTCTCTCTCTCTCTCTCTCTCTCTCTCTTCAATTGCCCAGTGTGGGGTATTTTTTGCCAAAAAAATAATAATAATAAAACAAAATAAAAAGAAAGCAAAAAGGTTTTTTTTTTTGGCACGCGTGGGGCATTTTAATTGTCACATTGCAGGTGATGTGAGAAATTGTTTTTAGTGTTTAGTGAGAAAACCAAGTATTGGGAGGTTATCATATGAAATACCCCAATGTATTAGGTTCCTTGAGAAATTTACCCCTTATCATGTTGTAGTTTTCTTTTTTCTTTAATCCCGTTTCAAGTTTCTCCCTTACTTTCTATGTAGTCTCAGTGTAAGATATGTTATTTCTCATGCATTGCTTCAATAGTACACCCATTAATTGAAATTTTGACATTCGAAAATAATCCGAGTTCTAATTTCAGCATCGTATATAATATTGGTAATACTTTTCTAAGTATCTTTCATTAATTGGGCTACACTTTCATCAGTCATGTTTAGTTGCTAGGATTCATGTATAATAGTTCTCAATTTCTTACTAAAATTTATTTAAAAGTTAGAAGAGCCAAACAGGAGACTCTGTATCCATACATTTGTTCCCAAACAGAGTAAATTTGACCAAATTCCATCAAACATAGCAAATGATTTAACCTCCTAGTAAACTCTTTATTAGTATCCAAGAACAGAACATTTTCCCTCAAAAATTAATGAATGAAAAAATAAAAAAATAAAAAATATCCTCACATGTCTATTCACAAAGAAATCAACAAAAATCACCGATCAAGAGCTCATTCCCAGTTATTACGCTCACTTCACCATTCTCCCTCCTCCTCTTCTTAGTAAGAGTGCAAGACTCCGTCGGCAGATTCGACCTCTTCAACGATATGTCAGTTTCCGACGACACTCGATGCTCGCCGACTCTGAGCGGAAATTCAAAATCGCACGTGACCCGCGCATGCGAAACGCAGCGCGGTCGTACGCCAGGGCAGCATCCTCGGCCGTCCCGAAGGTCCCCAACCAAACCCGGGCTCCGTTCTTCGCCGGGTCTCGTATCTCCGCCGCGTATTTCCCCCACGGCCGACGCCTAACGCCTCTGTAATGCCTCTCCTTCTCCTCCACCACCGCCTGCGGCTCGGGCTTCGCTATCGTCTCGTCAGTCAAATCATCGCTTGTGTTTTCGATGTAATTGAGGATGAACATGCCGTCCAGTTGGGCCGGGCTGAATTGAGGCCCGGCCCAGTTACAATGTGAGGGTGAAGGGTCTTCTTCTTCGTCTAGGAGGTGGCGGCGGATGGCGTCGAGGAGGGCGAGGTCGGAGGGGGAAGGGCTCTGGTTTTGGTCGGAGTACATGTTTGATTGATTAATGGGGGGTGAGAATGTAAGAAGGTAGCTAGAGAATTTGAGTGTGAAATTGGTTTTTGATGTGGAAGAGAGAAGAGAGGGAGGAATTGTATATATACAAGGTTTGTTGGATGTTAAATGCATGAATGCATGTTGGAGAAGTTTGGAATTCGGATAAAAGAGATGGTGATGTTGTTTTCTGTTCGAGGAAGCTTCCAATTTTGAGCACACGTGCATAAATTTTTATATAAACTCTTTCTTTATTACTCCATACAGAATGAGTTATAATTAGTTTCTGTTATTTGTTTTGGCACGATGATTAAGATATGGCCAAAAAGGTAGTTATATTCTAATAAATATGAATGTTAAATTTTAACAATAGTTAAGTTGGAGGATGAAATTGAAGGACGAAAACAATTTGGAAGATAAATCAGCTATTTCTTTGAGAGAAAAGATTTCAGAACCATTTCGGTTCAATATATTAGAAGATCTCGTAATTGTTGTGCAAATATACTTTCTTAATTTGCTCTCCATACAAATGTACCTCTTCTCTCGGATCTCTCTGGAAATCCTGATTTTATCTATAATCAAATTTTCTATGAAGCAATACAATGAAGCCCTCTTGAGGGACTCCCCCCATTCACACATCCTAGAAAAAAAAGCTGCATTTCGTTATTAAGAGTTTACGAATAAATTGCAACTAAAAAAACACGTCTCCAAAAGTTACGAGAGTACGGAAAAGATCCCAATCTTAAATAAATAAATAAAAAAGATCCCAGCCAAAATAATCTCTACCTTAACGAACAAAACAAAAGTCCAGAACGAAAAAATAATAATCATAAACTTAAAAATCAGCTAGATAAGACTAATGGCTTGTGATTTGGTTTTAAGTTTAGTGGTTTGAGGTGACGCCATGGTCCTCTCCCTCATCCCTACTTAGACCATTCTCTTTCCATTAGTTTCTTTTTGTATATCCTCTTGTTATTAATACAGTTCTTTTGAATAGGGCATCTTGCTATTATAATGATACGAAAGATAAATCTAGTAGAGAGAATGCATGTATAATTTTACATGTGACTGAATTTATTTTGCATAAGTTTTTTCCCTAGGTTCTTGGAACCTTCGAGATGATGAATAGACTAGGCATGTGCCTGAATGACTTTGTTTCTGGATCCCTTTTCCCCATTCATCAAGCAAGTGGAGCAAGTTGGGATAATTAATTTACATCAAACTTCTTTATATAAAAAGCACAAGACAATATATATACTAAAATAATTTCAGGCTGTGAACATAATAGGATAATGAACCAGCAACTTGATTAGCTTTAGCTTGCAACTTTTGTAGTGTTTTCTGTAGTGTTTTTTAATGTAAGAGTACCTAGGGGCTGGTGGGGCATATAGTTTATGATTTCACTATCTATGCTATATATAAAAGAGGATTGTCTTGTCAAAACTTTTGATTTTCATTTTGCCCTTTTAAGTTTGATAATTCTTAAATATGACATTAGTTGTAATTAATCATTCACTAATTATATATAACCTCTTATTAATTATGCATTTCCTCACTTTTTCAAAACCTTTGGTTACACTATTATTTTATTATTTATTTATATTATTTAATAGAAAATTTGAAATTTATCCCTAATTTATCTTCACATAATATTTAAAATTCTAGAAAAATTAAAAATAATAAAATTTATTAGGCTTATGCCTTGTACCTTTGGGTTTCACCTCTTATGGAGGACTACCCGTTACCTTTCATCTTATAGCCTTTTAAAAGTATGATAATAGTATGAAAAATAATTTATATTTATTGTAATTGTAATAGTATTAATAGTATAATAATTTAATAGTATTTTTAAATTAATAAATTACAATTTAATTTAATAATTATACAATTTACTAAATTATTTACTAATAGTGTAACTGTCATGAGAAAATTTGAGAAAATGTAAAATCGGAGTTTATTCTCTCTAACTGACTTAGAAAAAGAATGAATACAATCTCTCAAAAGTAATCCCTCTCTAATTGACTTAGAAAAAGAAATCACAATCTCTCGATCGGTTGCCCGATTTACAAAAGAAGGAAAGATCAACGGAGATCCTTCCCTTAGTTTAACCTCGGTTCTTCACGGTGGCGATGGGAGCTTGAATCTTGTATCCCATTGACGATCCGACCGTCTCGACTCGTGGAACAACGATGAAAGGAACTTGCAAAGCAAGTTTGGAACTCTAACGAGTTTGAGAACTCAAAGATGAATTTTATAACTCTACACGAATTGATCTGCCAAGCCAAGCCAAAGTCTCCAATCCTCCCCCTTGTTCAGCTGATTTTTCAGCTATTTATAGGGGTCTAAGGGGTACAACTGATCCCTTAAATCTCTCCTGAACGAGGGTTAGTTGCCCTCAGATCGTGCAAAACGGTTTTGGAACCGTTTAGATCGTGTTTGAACGAGTCAAAACGCGAATTCCGCGCTCTTGAACGACTTCCGCGTCTCTGGCTTAAAACTGGGACGCGAGGGTTGAGACCCTCTCGTTTTGGACGTGAACGCGAGGATGACCTCTGCGTTTTGAACTTTGAACGCGGGGATAAGCTCCGCGCTTTGAGCTTGGACGCGATGATGAGCTCCGCGCTTTGAGCTTGGACGCGATGCTGAGCTCCATGCTTTGTTTTGAAGCGATTATTTTCTTGTAATCTCTTAGTTGGACTTCACAATGATTGTCAAGTTGTAATCCCTGTGTTCTAGAGTCATCGAATTGTGACTCTATTTTATCATTGTGAAAGTCTTTAGATTGTAACTTCGCTTGACAGCGCTTTGTGGGTCTTAGCTATCAGTAGTAATTTTTTGACAGCCTACAGTAACAAACTAATTATTAAATTAAAATGTAGTTACTAATAGTATTATAATTATGCTATGTATAATATTATTATATTTAAAAGATAAGAAATTATTTAATATATTATAATTATTTTAATAAATTATGAATAAATTATAATAATTATCCAAACTATAATAATTAATCATGCAGTTCTTTATACACAATTTTATCATACAATTTATTCCTTTAAACAATTGTAATTGTTCATAATTTATATTGCTATACAAGTCATTTCATTATTTTGCAACCAACAAAAAATGTGAAAACATAAAACAAAACATGTATGCTCTCGTGCAAAGCACGTGCACCATACTAGTCTATATAAAAGAGTCTAAGAGCTATCTGCTTTTTGTTTGTCATGTAACACTTTTATAATAGCAGTCAAAATTGCAGATTGTAGACAATTTACTAGCTAACAATTTAGCTCAGTTGGCAAGAAGCCTGTGTTCACATATTTGTGATCCAAAGTTCAAACCTTGTCATTGCTTCTTTTTTTTTCACCTCACTTAAACTCAGCTTCACATGTTTAGCCTCAAATAAAGATGGATATTACATATTAGTCCCTTAAATCTAGAATAAATCTATATTAGTCCCTCAATCTACAATAACTCCATATTAATCTCCTAAATCTTTGAAATTGTTCATTAATCCCTCAATGACCAAAACACCTTATTTCACTTTAATATCCCATAGTTCTTTGAACTTTGATACTCAAAATCTATAATATTGCTTTTTTTCACCTCACTTAAACTCAGCTTCACATGTTTAGCCTCAAATAAAGATGGATATTAGATATTAGTCCCTTAAATCTAGAATAATTCCATATTAGTCCCTCAATCTACAATAACTCCATATTAATCCCTAAATCTTTGAAATTGTTCATTAATCCCTCAATGACCAAAACACCTTATTTCACTTTAATATCTCATAGTTCTTTGAACTTTGATACCCAAAATCTATCATAGAAAAAAGGTTATAATTGATGGGGGGAAAAAATAGTTACAAGCATCGATAGAGCTATATAAAGGAAGGAAATAGGAGGATAGTGAACTTCATTCCTCTAGTATTTGGAAGGGCATAAATGTAATCTTATAGCAGATACTTTTCCTTTTCATTTTATTTATTTATTTATTATTTTTGACCCCTAGAACTTTCTAAACTTTGACATGAACATATCATTACAGCTTACTAATTAAATGTATATCATATTATATATTATACGAGATATATTGATATGAAAGATAAGGATATTTCCCAAAAAAAAAAGATAAAATAAATATAATAAAAGCATTTAGAGTTTCATTATGTCATAATGTAAATATTATAGAAAGTGTACAACTGAAATATTTGCTTTAAAATAATTAAATATAATGATCAAAAGCTAAAACATGACAAAGACTTTTACTTAATGATATTATCAAGGAGAATAATGTTCTCACTCAAATTGAAATATATGTCATAGCCAATTTTAAATAAGATCGATAAAATATCGCATATCAAATGAACTAAAATATTATATAAAAAATAAACAAATATCAGAAGAAGACCTTATAAAAAATCGATGAAACTTAGGATATTAAAGTGGCTTAAGTTTTAATGTCCGTCCCACGTGTCTTTGAGCATGCAATAATGCTAGTATAGTCAATCGCGCAGACAAACTTACATAACTTGTCAAGACCATTTTGTCTAGCTGGAATTTTGTAATTATATACAATGAGAATGTGAATGAAAATGTCAAGAATTGTTACGTGATCAAGCTTAAGCAGATCATGAACTACATGAAAATGTCAAGAATTGTTACGTGATCAAGCTTAAGCAGATCATGAACTACTCGTCCAGTGGTAGCACGCTCATTCTGGTTGCCAGCTCATAGCAAAGAATAAGATACTAGGAATATCAACCAAATCTACTCAACAAAATTAATTAAGACACAAAATACTTCTCATAATCGTCTCATGATCTCACAGAATATAAATTATTCTTGGGATAAACAGTAACAGGCACTCTAATAATACATCAGTACGGTGTGACCATGTTTCAAACAATACCAGACACTGACAAATTGTGCATCTTGATCTTTTGCAATTTTGGAATAACATCTTTCATAACGAGCTTTTCTTTAGGAAAGTAACTTGAACAGATAATTCCCAACTCCATGATACAAGATACACAAGCCTGCACGGAAATTAAGTCATTCATTGTGCCTTTCATTTCCATTTTCATCTTTCAAGAGATTGCAGTCCACGATATCCAACAGGCTGCTAAGATTTGCGCCGCATACCCATTAATGTCTCAAGCTCGATTCTCCAGTGAACATAGGATCAGTAGGCTTCTTTCTCGTGAAGATTTCTAGAAACAATATTTCAAAGCTATAGATATCTCCCTTCGCAGAAACTTTTCCAGTTGATGCATACTCTACTCTACGCATACATACAAAAAAAGTAATATAAATGACATGTAATCTGAATAAATTTGAGGTACAAGCTTGTAAATTTCAATTACCTGGAGCAGTAAAACCAATTGTCCAAGGTGTGCTTGCTGAGGTTACACTTTGGTCATCATCAGTAAGTCGTTTTGCAATGCCAAAATCATCGAGAAGAATGATAGTCAGTTTCAGATCACAATGCAGAACAACTGAGAAGGGTAATGACGAAGTACTCAATAGCTACAGCCACATCGATAACTATGTTAATCCTTTTAAGTAAACTCAAGCACTAGTTATGGGAGTAGAGCCATCTTTCAAGGCTACCATTAGGCATGAATTGGACTACGTGTGCCTTGAAACCCAAGTTGGAATAAGGACTGATGATTCTAACTAGACTTCTGTGACAAACCATCCTCAAAGCAAGACATTCAACATCAAAACTCTCTAAAGCTCCATTGATTTGCATATTCAAGACCTTTATGGCAACAAGAAGACCATCATCTGTACACAGAACCAAAGGTACCTCTTCCTAGAAAGTTTATTTCACTGAAGCTGTCAGTGGAACGAACAAGCTCGTAGTATGAGATCAATCTAGGGGTAGGAGAGAGTGTGCTATCTGGGGTTATATTCTTGGCTCTCCTACATAATCTGAATAAGATGCAAAAACCAAGAACAAGGATTCTGGCAGAAGCAATAACAGGGAGGACATATCTTAACAAATGCCTTCCTGAGTGGAAAACTGGAGAATCAATTGGCTTGCAATATGGAAATTGTAATCTGGGTGCTCCCCATGATGCAGCATTTCCTTCCAAAGATACGACACTGACATTCAAAAACACCACCATTTGGAACATTTCCTTTCAACATGTTAAAAGATAAGTTTAGGTTGCTGATATGTCGGAGATTGACTAAGGACTTAAGTAACGCGCGAATTTTGCAATTTTGCTCGTTTCAACCAAATGAAAATTAAGTATGTACAAATAAATATTTACGACTTTCATGGGATATATAACCCACGAATTTTTCCAACTTTCATTCAATTGACCAAATGGCGATTAAATACACGTAGTTTAAAATTCATGATTATTGTGGGCTATAACTCATGATTTTTGCAAAGTTTTTTCATTTTGATCAAATGAAAATAAGTATGTATCATAAAAATTTGCGATTTTCATGGGCTATATACCCAAGAGTTTTGTCAATTTTCGTTCATTTCGACCAAATGGCAACTAGAAATGCGTGTTTTAAAATTCATGATTTTAGAGGCTATAGCCCACTATTTTTCAGTTTTATTCCTTTCTTTCAAATGGTAACTAAGTATGTGTATTTTTACAATTTTTATAGGCTATAATCAAAGATTTTTATCAACTTTTCTTTGTTTAAACCAAATGGAAATTAAGTATGTACAAATAAATATTTACGACTTTCATGGGATATATAACCCACGAATTTTTCCAACTTTCATTCAATTGACCAAATGGCGATTAAATACACGTAGTTTAAAATTCATGATTTCATAAGTTATAACCAATAATTTTTATTCATTTCGACCAAATAGCAATTAACTACGGTAGTTCAAAATTTTTATTTTCATAGACTATAACTCATGATTTTTCTAATTTTTGTTCTTTGCGACCAAATAAAAATTAAGTATGTATGCATAAAATTGTGATTTTCATGGGCTATATACCCAAGAGTTTTGTCAATTTTCGTTCATTTCGACCAAATAGCAATTAACTACGGGTAGTTCAAAATTCATGATTTCATAAGTTATAACCAATAATTTTTATTCATTTCGACCAAATGGCAACTAGAAATGCGTGTTTTAAAATTCATGATTTCATAAGTTATAACCAATAATTTTTATTCATTTCGACCAAATAGAAATTAAGTATGTATGCATAAAATTGTGATTTTCATGGGCTATATACCCAAGAGTTTTGTCAATTTTCGTTCATTTCGACCAAATAGCAATTAACTACGGGTAGTTCAAAATTCATGATTTCATAGGCTACCATGACTTTTGCAACTTTTGTTTGTTTCGACCGGATGGAATTTCACCAAATAGAAATTAAGTATGTATGCATAAAATTGTGATTTTCATGGGCTATATACCCAAGAGTTTTGTCAATTTTCGTTCATTTCGACCAAATAGCAATTAACTACGGGTAGTTCAAAATTCATGATTTCATAGGCTACCATGACTTTTGCAACTTTTGTTTGTTTCGACCGGATGGAATTTCGACCAAATAGCAATTAACTACGGGTAGTTCAAAATTTTTATTTTCATAGACTATAACTCATGATTTTTGCAAAGTTTTTTCATTTTGATCAAATGAAAATAAGTATGTATCATAAAATTTATGATTTTCATGGGCTATATACCCAAGAGTTTTGTCAATTTTCGTTCATTTCGACCAAATAGCAATTAACTACGGTAGTTCAAAATTTTTATTTTCATAGACTATAACTCATGATTTTTGCAAAGTTTTTTCATTTTGATCAAATGAAAATAAGTATGTATCATAAAATTTATGATTTTCATGGGCTATATACCCAAGAGTTTTGTCAATTTTCGTTCATTTCGACCAAATGGCAACTAGAAATGCGTGTTTTAAAATTCATGATTTTCATGGGCTATAGCCCATAACTTTTGTCAATTTTCGTTCATTTCGACCAAATGGCAACTAGAAATGCGTGTTTTAAAATTCATGATTTTCATCGGCTATAATCAATTATTTTTGCAACTTTTATTCGTTTCAACAAAATGAAAATTAAGTATGTATGCATAAAATTGTGATTTTCATGAGCGAGAACCCATGATTTTTGCCAATTTTCATTCATTTTGACCAAATGACAATTAAATATGCGTAAATACAAATTCATGATTTCATAAGTTATAACCAATAATTTTTATTCATTTCGACCAAATAGCAATTAACTACGGTAGTTCAAAATTTTTATTTTCATAGACTATAACTCATGATTTTTCTAATTTTTGTTCTTTGCACCAAATAAAAATTAAGTATGTTTTCATAAAAATTGTGATATTCATGGGATATAACCCATGATTTTTCCCAATTTTCATTCATTATGACTAAATGACAATTAAGCATGTGTAGTTACTAATTCATGATTTCATAGGCTACCATGACTTTTGCAACTTTTGTTTGTTTCACCGGATGGAATTTCGACCAAATAGAAATTAAGTATGTATGCATAAAATTGTGATTTTCATGAGCGAGAACCCATGATTTTTGCCAATTTTCATTCATTTTGACCAAATGACAATTAAATATCGTAAATACAAATTCATGATTTTCATCGGCTATAATCAATTATTTTTGCAACTTTTATTCGTTTCAACAAAATGAAAATTAAGTATGTACAAATAAATATTTACGACTTTCATGGGATATATAACCCACGAATTTTTCCAACTTTCATTCAATTGACCAAATGGCGATTAAATACACGTAGTTTAAAATTCATGATTATTGTGGGCTATAACTCATGATTTTGCAAAGTTTTTTCATTTTGATCAAATGAAAATAAGTATGTATCATAAAATTTGCGATTTTCATGGGCTATATACCCAAGAGTTTTGTCAATTTTCGTTCATTTCGACCAAATGGCAACTAGAAATGCGTGTTTTAAAATTCATGATTTTAGAGGCTATAGCCCACTATTTTTTCAGTTTTTATTCCTTTCTTTCAAATGGTAACTAAGTATGTGTATTTTTTACAATTTTTATAGGCTATAATCAAAGATTTTTATCAACTTTTCTTTGTTTAAACCAAATGGAAATTTACTTATGTCTACATCAAAATTTACGATTTTCATGGGCAACTCACAATTTTTGTCAATTTTCGTTCATTTCGACTAAATAGCAATTACGTATGCATGCTTCAAAATTCATGATTTCATAAGTTATAACCAATAATTTTTATTCATTTCGACCAAATAGCAATTAACTACGGTAGTTCAAAATTTTTATTTTCATAGACTATAACTCATGATTTTTCTAATTTTTGTTCTTTGCACCAAATAAAAATTAAGTATGTTTTCATAAAAATTGTGATATTCATGGGATATAACCCATGATTTTTCCCAATTTTCATTCATTATGACTAAATGACAATTAAGCATGTGTAGTTACTAATTCATGATTTCATAGGCTACCATGACTTTTGCAACTTTTGTTTGTTTCACCGGATGGAATTTCGACCAAATAGAAATTAAGTATGTATGCATAAAATTGTGATTTTCATGAGCGAGAACCCATGATTTTTGCCAATTTTCATTCATTTTGACCAAATGACAATTAAATATCGTAAATACAAATTCATGATTTTCATCGGCTATAATCAATTATTTTTGCAACTTTTATTCGTTTCAACAAAATGAAAATTAAGTATGTACAAATAAATATTTACGACTTTCATGGGATATATAACCCACGAATTTTTCCAACTTTCATTCAATTGACCAAATGGCGATTAAATACACGTAGTTTAAAATTCATGATTTCATAAGTTATAACCAATAATTTTTATTCATTTCGACCAAATAGCAATTAACTACGGGTAGTTCAAAATTTTTTATTTTCATAGACTATAACTCATGATTTTTCTAATTTTTGTTCTTTATGCACCAAATAAAAATTAAGTATGTTTTCATAAAAATTGTGATATTCATGGGATATAACCCATGATTTTTCCCAATTCTCATTCATTATGACTAAATGACAATTAAGCATGTGTAGTTACGAATTCATGATTTCATAGGCTACCATGACTTTTGCAACTTTTGTTTGTTTCGACCAGATGGAATTTCGACCAAATAGAAATTAAGTATGTATGCATAAAATTGTGATTTTCATGAGCGAGAACCCATGATTTTTGCCAATTTTCATTCATTTTGACCAAATGACAATTAAATATGCGTAAATACAAATTCATGATTTTCATCGGCTATAATCAATTATTTTTGCAACTTTTATTCGTTTCAACAAAATGAAAATTAAGTATGTGTACATAAAAATAAGCAATTTTCATGGGCTATAGCCCATAACTTTTGTCAATTTTAGCTCATTTCCACCAAATGAAAATTAAGTACGAATAATTCAAAATTCATGATTTTCATGGCTTTATAAACCACGACTTTTCCAATTTTTGTTTGTTTTGATCGAAAGCAAATTAAGTATGTGGACATATATATTTGTGAATTTCAAGGTCTAACCCATGTTTTTTGCCATTTCCGTTCGTTTCAACCAAATGGTAATTAAGGATGTGTAGATAAAAACTTGCAATTTTAATGGGCTATAACCATGATATTTGTCAATTTTTGTCCATTTAGACCAAATGGAAATTCAATACGCATAGTTCAAAGTTTATTATTTTCATTGGGTATAACTGATGATCAATTTTTGCTTCTTTCAACCAAATGGATATTAAGTATGCATCCATAAAAATTTGTGATTTTTATAGGCGATAATGCATGTTTTTATCGACTTTTGTTCATTTAACCAAATGATAATTAAGTACATAGTTCAAAATTCGAAGTTCATGAGCTATAACCTACGATTTTTGCAATATTAAACCAATTGGAAATTAAGTATGTTTATGTCAAAATTTTCAATTCTCATGGGCCATAATCTATGACTTTTGTGAATTTGCATTCGTTTCGACCAAATGACAATTAAGTACGAACAATTCAAAATTCATGATTGTCTCGAGATATAATCCATGAATTTTTTAATTTTATCTCGTTTCAACCGAATGAAATTTTAGCATCTATAAATAAAGATTTACGATTTTCATGCCCACCATTTTTTATCAACTTTCATTCAATCGACCAAATGGCAACTAATTACGCGTAGTTTAAAGTTCATGATTTTCATGGGTTATAAATCACGATTTTTGAAATTATGTGTACATCAAAATTTGTGATTTTAATGGGCTACTCACGATGTTTGTCATTTTTTGTTCATTTCGACTAAATAGCAATTACGTATGCATGCTTCAAAATTCATGATATTAATGGGCTATACATAACCCACACCTTTTTAAATATTTATTCTTTTAATTCAATTGGTAATTATGTATGTGTACTTAAAAATTTTGTGACTTTTATGGGCTATAATCCACAATTTTTTTCAATTCTTATTTCAACCGAATGGAAATTAAGTATGTTTATGTCAAAATTTTCAATTCTCATGGGCCATAATCTATGACTTTTGTGAATTTGCATTCGTTTCGACCAAATGACAATTATGTACAGTTAGTTCAAAATTCATGATTTTCATGAGCTATAGTCCATGATTTTTTCAACTTTTGTTTGTTTCGACCGAATGAGAATTACATGTCTACATAAAAAATTACAATTTAAATGGGCTATAACCCATGATTTTTTATAATTTTCATACATTTTGACCAAATGGCAATTGATGATGCGTACTTCAAAATTCATGATTTTCATGGGCTATAACCCACATTTTTATGCAATTTTTGCTCATTTCGACCGAATGAATATTAATGTGTATATAAAGATTTATGATTTTCATAGGCTATACTCATAATTTTAGCCAATTTCATTCATTTTGACCAAATTGCAATTAAGTACCCGTAGTTCAAAATTCATAATTTTCATAGGCTATAACCCATGATTTTTGCAATGTTCCATCGTTTTGACTACATGGAAATTAAGTGTATATAAAAATTTGTGATTTTCATGGACCATATCCACGATGTTTTTCTAATTTTGGTGTATTTCAAACAAAAGGCAATCAAGTATGCATAGTTAAAAATTTACGGCTTTCATGAACTATAAATCATGATTTTGTCAATTTTTGTTCATTCTAACCAAACGACAATTAAGTATGGGTAGTTGAAAATTCATGATTTTCATAGCCTACATCCCACGATTTTCCAATTTTTGTTCGTTTCGACCGAATGGAAATTAAGTATCTGTACATACATATGCGTAGTTCAAAATTCATAATTTTCATAGCTATAGCTAATGATTTTGACTAGTTGGAAATTAAGTATATGCATGTCAAAAATTTTGATTTTCATGGGCTAAATCCATGTTTTTTGTGAATATAAGTTCATTTCAACCAAATGACAATTAAGTTCGGTTAGTGCAAAATTCATGATTTTCTGCGGCTATAACTAATGAATTTTACAATTTTTTTAGTTTCAACCCAATGAAAATTAAGTATGTATAAATAAATATTTACGACTTTCATGGGCTATAACCCACAGTTCATTGTCAACTTTCATTTAATTGACAAAATGGCAATTAAATACGCGTAGTTTAAAATTCATGATTTTCTTGGTCTATAACTCACAACTTTTGTAATTTTTATTCGTTTTAACAGATGTAAATTAAGTATTTGTACATCAATATTTTCTATTTTCACGGGCTATAACCCACAGTTTTTGTCAATTTTTGTTCAATTCGAATTTTCGACCAAAAAGTAATTAGGTATGCATGCTTCAAATTCATAATTTTCATGGGCTATACATAACCCATACTTTTTTCAATTTTATTCTTTTAATTCAAATGGTAATTAGTATGTGTACATCAAAATTTGTGATGGATGGGAAACTCATAATTTTCATCAATTTTCATTCATTTCATCCAAATAACAAATAGGTACGCGTAGCTCAAAATTCATGATTTTCATGCGCTAGAATCCACGATTTTTGTCGATTATTGTTCATTTCAACCAAATGACAATTATGCAAATTTATTTCAAAATTCACAATTTCCATGAGCTATAATACATGATTTTCTAATTTTTGTTTGTTTCAACCAAATGGAAAGTACGTATGTTGATTTTCTTGGGCTAGAACCCATGATTTTTGGGTATTTTCATTCATTTTGACCAAATGATACACATACAAAATTCATAATTTTCACAGGCTACAATCCATGAATTTTCCAATGTTTGTTCATCTCGACTAAATAAAAATTAAGTATGTGTGCATTCTGTTCATTTTGACCAAATGAAAATTAAATAAGTGTACATAAAAATTTGCGATTTCCATCGGCTATATGCATGATGTTTGCCAATTTTGATCCATTTTGCATTTTCGTCGGCTATATCCATGATGTTTGTCAATTTTGATCCATTTCGACCAAATGGTAATTAAGTATGTATAGTTAAAAATGCATATTTTCATGGACTATATAAATCACGATTTTTGCCAATGCTTGTTCATTTGGACCAAACGACAATTATGTACTGGTAATTCAAAGTTCATGATTTTTAGGCATATAACCCACGATTTTCCCAATTTTGGTTTCGTTTCGACCGAACGGAAGATAATGTCTACATAAAAGTTTGTGATTTTCATGGTTTATAACACATGATTTTTATCAATTTTCATTCATTTCAAATAAATGGCAATTAAGTGTGCATGGTTCAAAATCCATTATTTCATAGGCCATAACCCCACGATTTTCGCAATATTCGACTGATTACAAAGTATATTTATGTCAAAATTTTAGATTTTTATGGGCCATAATCCATGAATTTTCTAAATTTGCGTTCACTTCGACCAAATAACAATGAGTACGTGCAATTCAAAATTCATGATTTTCACGGGCTTGAATCCATGAATTTTGCATTTTTTTTCTCATTTCAACTGAATTAAAATTATGTCAAAATAAGGATTTACAATTTTCTTGGGCTATAACCCACGATTTTTTTGTCAACTTTCATTAAATCAACCAAAGAGCAATTAAGTACACGTAGTTTAAAATTCGTGATTTTCATGGGATATAACTCACGATTTTTGCATTTTAGTTTGTTTCGACCGAATGGAAATTAACTGTGTACATCAAAATATGCGATTTTCATACCACAAATTTCATCAATTTTTCGTTCATTTCGACCATATAGCAATTAGGTATGCGTTCAAAAATTCATGATTTTCATGGATATTTACTTGTGTACATCAAAATTTGCGATTTTCCTGGGCAACCCACGATATTTGTTAATTTTTGTTCATTTCACCCAAATGACAATTAAGTATGCCTAGCCCAAAATTCATGATTTTCATATATAACCCACAAGTTTTGTCAATTTTTATTTATGTCAACCAAATAACAATTAAGTACATGTAGTTCAAAGTTCATAATTTTTACGGATTGTAACTTTTGATTTTTCCTATTTTTGTTTGTTGCGACCAAATGACATAGTTACAAATCTATAATTTTCATGGGCTATAACCCATGATTTTGATAAGATTTTGTTCGCTTCGATTAAATGGTAAATAAGAATGTGTACATAAAAATTTGTGATTTCATGGGCTATGACTTTTGTCAATTTTTATTCATTTTGACCACAGGGCAATCAAGTACTCATAGTTACAAATTCATAAATTTCATGGTTTATAACCCATGATTTTTGCAACGTTTTGTTCATTTCATGGACTATAACCCTGGATATAATCCGTGATTTTTGTCAATTTTGGTTCATTTCGAGTACGCATAGTTACAAATTCATAAATTTCAAGTACGCAATCAAGTACGTGTACATAATAATATGCAATTTCATGGACTATAACCCTGGGTATAACCCATGATTTTTGTCAATTTTGGTTCATTTCGACCAAATGGCAATTAAGTACATATAGTTCAAAATTCATGATTTTCATGGGCTATTAACCACATATTTTGTTAATTTTTATTCATTAAATATCAATTAAGTATGGGTAGTTCAAAATTCATGATTTTCATGGCCTATAACCTATAATTTTTCCAATTTTTATTTATTTCGATCAAATGGAAATTAAGTATGTATATTTGCAATTTTTATGGTATATAACCCATGATTTTAATTTCGTCACTCTAACCAAATGGCACTTAGTATACGCAGTTCAAATTTTTTATTTTCATGGGCTATAACTCATGATTTTTGTATTTTTGTTCATTTCGACCAAATGGAAATTAAGTACCAGTACATAAAAATTTACGATTTTAATGGTCTATAACCATGATGTTTGTCAATTTTGTCCATTTGGACCAAATGGAAATTAAGTGGCGTAGTTCAAAATTCATGATTTTCATGGGCTATAACTATTGCAATTTTTTTCGTCTCAACCAAATGAAAATTAATTATGTGTACATAAAAATTGCGATTTTTAGAGGATACATAACACATGATTTTTGCTAATTTTCATTCATTTCAACCAAATGGCAATGAACTACACGTAATATAAAATACATAATTTTCATGGGCTATAGCCCGATATTTTACAATTTTGACCGATTGGAAATTAAGTGTGTTTATGTCAAAATATTTTATTTATGGGTTATAATCCATGATTTTTGTGAATTTACATTTATTTCAACCAAATGGCAATTTAGTATGTATAGTTCAAAATTCATGATTTTCATGGGCTATAACCCATAAATTTTAAAATTTTTGCTCGTTTCCACCGAATGAAATTAAGTATGCATAAATAAAGATTTACAATTTTTATGGGTTATAACCCACGATTTTTGTCAAATTTCATTCAATCGACCAAATGGCAATAAAGTACACGTAGTTCAAAATTTATGTTTTTCATGGAATATAACTCACGATGTTTGAAATCTTTGTTCATTTCGACCGAATGGAAATCAAATATGTGTACATCAAAATTAATGATTTTCAAGGTCCATCACCTACAATTTTTTCAAATTTTGTTCTTTTCTTTCAAATAATACTTCAGTATGTATAAATAAAAGGTTGCGATATTCATGGGCAATAATCAACAATTTTGTAAATTTTGTTAGTTTCAAATGAACGACAATTAAATACACGTAGCTTAAAATTCATAATCCTCATAAATTTTAAAAATGATTTTGTCAATTTTGGTTCATTTCGACCAAATGGCAATAAAGTACACGTAGTTCAAAATTTATGTTTTTCATGGAATATAACTCACGATGTTTGAAATCTTTGTTCATTTCGACCAAATGGAAATTAAGTATGTATATTTGCAATTTTATGGTATATAACCCATGATTTTTGTATTTTTGTTCATTTCATGGACTATAACCACAGGTATAACCCATGATTTTTGTCAATTTTGGTTCATTTCGACCAAATGGAAATTAAGTATGTATATTTGCAATTTTATGGTATATAACCCATGATTTTTGTCAATTTTGGTTCATTTCGACCAAATGGAAATTAAGTATGTATATTTGCAATTTTATGGTATATAACCCATGATTTTAATTTCGTCACTCTAACCAAATGGCACTTAGTATATGCAGTTCAAATTTTTATTTTCATGGGCTATAACCATGATTTTTGTCAATTTTGGTTCATTTCGACCAAATGGAAATTAAGTATGCATAAATAAAGATTTACAATTTTATGGGTTATAATCCATGATTTTTGTCAATTTTGGTTCATTTCGACCAAATGGCAATTTAGTATGTATAGTTCAAAATTTATGTTTTTCATGGAATATAACTCACGATGTTTGAAATCTTTGTTCATTTCATGGACTATAACCCATAAATTTTAAAAATGATTTTGTCAATTTTTGTTAGTTTCAAATGAGCGACAATTAAATACGTAGCTTAAAATTCATAATCCTCATAAATTTTTAAAAATGATTTTGTCAATTTTTATTCATTTCGACTGAAAGCAATTAAGTACAGTTAATTCAAAGTTCATGATTTTCATGTGTCATAACTTACGATGTTTCCAATTTGATGTAGAACGCATTGCGGACATATTTATAGAGAAACGGACCGTCACAAACCCAAACACGGACCCGACCGAGGAAAATAGCTTGCAATGAAGAACGGATCGTATCTCTCAAACCGTAAGTCAGAATTGGACGAATTATATATGTAAATTGCGTATTTTTTCGAGACGGAGTCAACCAAACCTACCAAAGTTCTGTTTGCCGCCGTCTGTTTCACCAAATTCCCTCTGGATTGAGAGATATCAGAGTTTTTGTCAATTTTTACTATTTTAGGTAATGTTTTAGGAGTCTGTTTTGATTTGGAAGTAAATCCGGTTTGATTTCAAATTTGACCGATTTACTTTCCTAATCATAGGGAGTCTTTTAAGGAGAGTTTTGTTATTTCTATTTTTGGTAAAGTTCGGGTCATAGTAGAAGTCTTGTTTATTTTTATTTCTATTTTTGATAAAGTTCAGGTCATAGTAGGAGTCTTGTTTATTTTCTATTTAAACATAGTCTTGTAAGCCCTAGAGGCATATCTTTTTATCAATAAATTTCTCTTATTATATTTTCTTCGTGGATTCGGAGATCGTTCTTTGTGGATTCAGAGAACAACCCTTGGTGAATTCCGAAGTTTTTACAATTTTTGTTCATTATGACCAAATAGATATAAGTATGTTTACATAAAAATTTGAGATTTTTATGGGATATCACACATGATTTTTTGTCAATTTTATTCACTATGACCAAATGGCAATTAGGCATGCACGGTTACACCTTCATGATTTTCATAGGCAATAACTCATGATTTTTGCAACTTTTGATCACTTCGACCAAATGGAAATTAAATGTGGATATAAATTTTTTTATTTTCATTGCCTATAACACCATTATTTTTGTCAATTATCATTTATTTTAACCAAATGACATTTAAGTATGCATAGTTACATGTTATCGGAAAAACTGTAGTTACATATTCATGATTACCATGGGTTATAATTCATGATTTTGCGACTTTTGTTCCTTTTGACCGAATGGAAAAATATGTGTATACAAAAATATGTGATTTTCATGGACTATAACCCATAATTTTTGTCAGTTTTGGTTCATTTTAACCAAATAACAATTAAGTACATGTAGCTAAAAATCACGATTTTCATGGATTATAAACCATAATTTTTATCAATTTTTGTTCATTTCATGATTTTCATGGCCTATAACCCACGATTTTTCCTTTTTGTTTCGACCAAACATAAATTAAGTATATGTAAATAAAAATTGCTATTTTCATAGCCTATATTTGTTAGTTTTCATTCATTCTTACCAAATAACAATTAAATATCTATAGTTCAAAATTTTTATTTTCTTAGGCTATAACTAATGATTTTTGCAATTTTTGTTTGATTCGACCAAATGGAAATTAAGCATGTGAACTTAAAATTTGCGATTTTAACGGGCTATAAGCATGATGTTTGTCACATTTGTTCCATTTCAACCAAATCACAATTAAGTACATGTAGTTTCAAAGCTCATGATTTTCATGGACTACAAACCCATGATTTTTGTATTTTTTGTTCGTTCAATCAAAAGGAACTTAAATATGTGTACATAAAATTGTGATTTTTATAGGCCTATAATGCATGGTTTTCGTTAATTTTCGTTTATTT
>CM022704.1:74370444-74442346 GCA_012295165.1 Asparagus setaceus
TAATAGCAGCCACAGATGCCTTTCCTCTATTACGAGAGGAAAAATTTACTGAGGGTCACCATTTTGCCTCTTTCAAATTTCTTCCTTCCTCGAGGAAACGCTCGTTCTCCTCAGATTTCCGTGATCTTTCCATGTAGTTAGCGGGACTAACCCCATGACTTCCAAACGATCAATGGAGAGATTATTGTGGCACGTCCGCAATATGAATTCTGATTGGATCTTTGCTTTATGGCCTTATTATGAAACGCTTAACGAAGTGTCAATTGTCTCCCCATTCTTCCGCCATCCAAGAGGGTTCCAATCGAGACTTCGTGTCGCCATCGAAGAAGTTATTGAGAAATGAATTTTCTATGTCATCCCAGCAAGCATGCTCCTGCCTTTGATTCTTCGATACCAATCAAGGCACTGAAGGGTACCAATTTAATGACCGAACTATCAAAGGCTCGCTTCTCGAGATCACCCCCAAATGTGATTTGAAGTAAATCAGTGTTGTGTAGGTGACCCTCTCCCCACAAAATGGAAGTTGATCAAATTGAATTTCAGGTAAGGAATTGAATCCCACTTCTAGGATACTGACACGGATCATATCCCCGATATCCTAATCCGAATTTTGGCCATCCGATATTTCCCCGATAATCGATATTTAAAACCTTGATTATAAGTGATGAAAAATTAGAAAGGGAAATCGGTATTGGACCAGTAATGTTAAGAGTAGTGTGTTGTTATGCAGAGGGATGGTGCCATAGTGTTGTGTTGCTAATGTTAAGAGCTGTGACTCTTTGCCTTCGACGGCTGCAGGAAACACCCAACTAGGTGAAAAATGAGACGTTGGCAGTCCAGTTGGTGGACAGAATGCTGACCCTGATCATATTCTATGACCCAAGCTTCGATGGTCACGAGAGCTGAGAAGTCGGCCATGTTGTTATGCATCACCGCTGATGATTTGGTAAACTATAACAACATCAGATGCATGATTATAAAGACAGATTTGTAGGATTCCATTGGTGAAGATTAAAAGAATGAAAGAAATCAACACTTCATGAGGGAAAATACTCGACATAAATATGTCAACTGTAAGAGTGTATCAATTTAGAGCATGTTTGGGAAGTGACTTATTTTAACTTATAAGAGCCGAAGATCATGTTTGGTAAACGTTACTTATTTACATTTTTTTTTTCCTTATACCACATATCTATCTTACAATTCACATTTACTTGGACTCTTAACATTCCTATCCAATGCCATACTTTAGGAAATTTAGTCTTCAACCCCGTATGACAATCTTGCCGTTCATTGCAAAATATCTCACTTGATACAAAGACCTTGTGAGGATGAATCAAATATTAACAGCTTTCCTATTTTAAGCAAATATGCTAAAATTAGAGAACCAAATTATGTCCTTGCCTATTTTTAGAGTTCATATTCTACACTTCATGGATGGGACAGATATAGCACATAAACTTAAAATGCAGCAATTATAGCACTTACTTCTTTCTCTAGCTGAAATCTGTAACAACCCACCTTCTCATCTTTATATGTGACTTTTCTACGACCAATGCTCTTAATATCCTGATGAACATACACATCATCATAAATTACAGAAAACCAATTTTTTAAGAAAATGCTAATTAGAAAAACCAAGTTAACCCATGCGTTTTTCATCAATTAATGAATCCTCCATACAAAAACTGTTAGGAGATATTCAGAGATAAACTTTGCAAAAGTGAGAGATCATAAAAGGGCCAAATCATAACCATGGGGTTTCAACAAAAATGAATAGAAAAAGGGGAGAAAACTCAAAAATGAACTGGAATCAGAGATTACCAATATTCCATTAACACCATTCAATTAGTCCTTCCAAAATGATCTATTTTGAATCCTCATCGATAAAATTTGCATCAAAAACAAAAGATAAAGATAAAAGAGGAGGAGTCTCTTAACCTGAAGAGGAGGGAAGCTCAGCTGGTGAAGAATGGCGTGGCAAAACTTGTGAACAGTGAGATCTGCATCCTCGATCGTTGAGCCTTCCATTGGTTGCTCTGATTTCGGAGGAAATTTTGGGGATTTTTCTCTCGAGTTCGTTCTGATTAAAACCCTAGAGCAGCAAAGCGCGAACGAAATGCTATTGATTTCGTATGGGCGACGTTCTGTCCCGACCCATCCCAATTCTGTATTTGCTAATTTACCCCCAAGTTGTTGATTTTGTCTAATTTATTCCAAAACTTAACTCTTGTTAAAATTTTAATAGTGTTTTGTTATACCATTGTTTCAAATTTTACCAAAAGTTAACACAGTGGTATATATATAACTTTTAGTATACCTTCATCAATTTTTGGGTTTTTCAAGTTTAAGGACATTTTCATTATTTTTCTATACGTGTGGCGATATTTTCTTTGAATTTTATTTTATTTTATTTTATTTTTTTTGGGGAGGACACTTATATTTTTAGATGAATGAGCACTTTTAGATTTCTGAAAATATGGCTAACAATGATTAAAAGAGAAGCCTTTCTTAATATATAGTACAGATAAGAGTTGAGTTTTACCACCAACATCTTTGTTTGTCACTCAATAAAAAATCGTGTCTTTGATCTCACAAAGAAATTTTATTTTAGCCTTTTATCATCATTTGTGTCATATGAAGACGTGTGCAATAAGAAATCCTAATTACTGACAATGACGGGACTAATCTAAAATGCATCAAAACAATTTTAATATAGTGATACCTTAAATATGTACTCTTCTTTCTACTCTTTTCTCGTTTGCTATTGTTATTAGTTCATCTAAATCGTAAACAGAGTATTTGACTTGTAGTCGAAATAAACTGTCAAGAACTGCAATATATATATATATATATATATATATATATATATATATATATATATATATATATATATATATATATATATATATATATAGAGAGAAAGAGACTCACATAGCTTAAGTTCATAATGAATAGTTCTGTGACTTTCTTAACTTCATCTTGCTTTGGGATCCGTGAAAGATATAAAGCCCATTTGAGATTGTCATCCATGAATCTCAAGCAGATGAAAGATAAAAAAGTTGGTCTTGACCACTATATTATGAACTTAAGTTAATAGGGCTTCTTTATATATATATATATATATATATATATATATATATATATATATATATATATATGCAAGCTAAAGCAGCTCATGTACTACTTGCTTAGTGCAGCACCATGGCAAAAATTGGGAAAATAAAATGAAAGCTGTAATTTACCAACAAGATCTACTTAACAAAAATTAAGACATAAAATGCTTTCACATAATTGTCTCATAACTTCATAATACATGGGCTACATCTTGATAACAAGAGCAACAAGTGCACATACATACAAGTAACACTCATAATACATTAGTACAATGCTGTCGAAGTTTCAAACAGTGCCAGACATCGACAAATACGCCATCTTGATGTTCTGCAACTTTGGAACATCATTTTTCATGGAAAGCCTTCCTGTAGGTGAGCCACTTTAACAGATAATCCCCAACTCCATGATAGAAGATAGACATGCCTGCATTTAAATTAAGTCATTCCTCGGCCTTTCATCTCCATTTTCATCTTTCCAAAGAGGTTGCAGTCCACAATATCCAACAGGTCGCTAGGATTTTCGTCTCGTATCCATCGTCTCAAGCTTGATTCTCAAGTGAAAATACAATCAGTAGGCTTCTCTCTGTTAAATATAGCATAAATGACCTCTTGTGTTTAGTCCCACATCGGGTAGAGTACTAGAAACAATGCTACTCACATTGTATATCTAGACCACACTACCAATGAATACAATTGCTCTTTTCTTGATTTGCTTTGTTTCTAACATGGTATGAGGCAGCCTCCTCTCTCTCTCCAATTTTCTAAACCCCATTGTCACTCTCCAACCCTCATTAACCCTAGCGGAACCGCTTCATCGGCCGGGATCGCTTCATCGGCACTATTCTGCTGCAATTGTTCATTCATCGTTAAATTTTCTAATTAAGCTAATCATTTAGCTTATCAACAAGATCTTCATAGATTTTCAGCTAATCATTTGGCTCATCAACCAGATCTTCATTGATCTTACGCCAATCATTTGGCTCATCAACCAGATCTTCATAGATCCTGTGTCAATCGTTTGACTTACCACATCTTGCGCCAATCATTTGGCCGACAAACTAGATCTTTATAGATCCTCAACTTTATCAATTAGATCTGCCTAGATCTTAAAGATAAGCGACAAGTTGTTATGACGACGCCAGAAATGCACTTCCACCAACAATCCATAGATGTAAAACTCGACGGTAACAACTACCATCTCTGGTCCGACTCCCTACGAGTCATCCTCCGTAGTCGTGGGCTTTGGGGACACATCGAAGGCACCTCAAAACCTCCAACTCAACCACTTCCTACTGGTGATCTCACCAATGATACGGCTGCCCTCTCCTCTTATGAGTCTACCCTTATGACTTGGACTCTTGCTGAGGATCGCGCCATCGCTACAATCGTACAATCCGTCTCACCCTCCATTCAACTTCAGCTTGCACGATTCGACACCGCCATATCCCTCTGGGCATACCTTCAGCGCCTTTACACACAGTCAAATGACGCTCGAGAGTTTCAACTATACCAGGAGACATCCATGGTTACACAGGGCTATCGCTCGATCCGCGAGTTCTATACCCACATCTTTGACCTCTGGGAACAACTCGCAGCTCTTGAAACACCCTTTACTGACTCGACTTCCAGGACCATTCACCACAACAACAGAGATAGGCAACGTCTCTTTCAATTCCTGATGAAGCTCCGACCAGAGTTTGAATCCGTCCGCAGCCAACTTATCCACCGGTCACCTAGACCCACTCTTGAAACAGCTATCACAGAGTTACAGGCTGAAGAAACATGTCTTCACCTCAATACTCTTTCCATCAGCCCGAGCTCTGTCCATGCCATCTCACGCTCAGCCACTCACCGTGGTCCTTCCTATCAACAGTACACCTCGTCGACGAGACAACAACAACCTGGCTTCACCTCAGCACGCAAACAATGGTGCGACATCCACATGCTCATGGACATTCTATGGATAAGTGTCGGTGATGCTAAGACATCTCATGCCCGGCGGCATCGTAGAAATCCCATCCACATCCACACCATCATCCTATACTGATCTCCTATAGGCGCTACATCCATCCGCTTCCTCACCTAACATAGGCTCGGCTGCTGCCATTATCTCTCTTTGCGGAGACTCCTCCGCTTGATGCATACTCTACTCCGCACACACATACAAAAACAAAAACAAGCATAAAGATATGTAATTTGATTAAATTTGAGTTAAACCTTGTAAGTTTCAATTACCCGGAGCAATATAGCCAATTGTCCCTGGTGTGATTGCTGGGGTTACACTTCGGTCATCACCAGTCAGTAGTTTTGCATGCCAAAGTCGCTTACATGTGCAGTCATTTCATCATCGAGAAGAATGTTGGTTGGCTTCAGATCACAATGCAGCACAACCTGAGAATGGTGATGATGGAGGTACTCAATAGCTAAAGCAACATCAATAACTATGGTGATCCTTTGAAGTAAGCACAAGCAGTAGTTATGGGAGTAGAGCCATATTTCAAGGCTGCAATTAGGCATGAATTGGAGGATAAGTGCCTTGAAATCCAAGTTGAAACAAACACCGATGATTGTAACAAGATTTCTGTGACAAACCATCCTCAAAGCATGACATTCAACATCAAAACTCTTTGAAGCACCATCAAAATTGATGATTCACAAAATGATACTTCACGAGGGACAATGCTCGACATAAATAGGCCAGCCGAGTTGCTCACACTCATTAGGCCAGTTGAATAATGTCAACTGAAAGAGTGGATGAAGTTACAAATTAGTTTTACCCCCTCGCTCACCTACCCACTACCATCATTTACTTGGACTTGCTTAGTGTCCAAGCACAATGAGGCACCTTAGGGCACATTTGCAGAGTCGTTGGTAACACACCATTGAGAAAGTGAAGAGCTCATTCGGATTATGGAGTCAAGGTGGAGATTTGTTAGACCTTATGCTTCAAAACCCTCACTAACCCAAGCAACAGCAACTACGACAGCAGAAGCAGCAGCAACCGCGTGGGTGAAGCAGCAGCAACCGTGTGGTCACTTCATGCGATCGCGGTCCAGAGGGTGGACCGTGTGCACCTACGCAGGTGGACCAAGTCCAAAGCAAGGACTGCGTGCGGTAGGCGTACGCGGTCCCAACGATTCTCCTGCTATTTCCGGTCTTGTTTGGATACTTTGAGGGGTTATTTTGGTATTTTGGTCAGAACTCTATATATAGGGTTCTTCCACAGGGTTTTAATCTGATGAGATTGCCTTGTTTATTGTACTTTCTCTTTCAATAGTGAAATCTCTTTTAACGCCTCTGCCGTGGACGTAGCCCAAATTGGGTGAAGCACGTAAAAATCTGTGTTCGCAATTACTTGTCAATTGTCATCATTCTTGTGCTTGTTCTTTGCAATTATTTCTGCTTTATTGTGTCCTTTCTCTACCAGTTCATAGTACTGTAAATAAAAGCATTTGACTTACTGGAACTTCGTTACTAATGCAACAAAGACGAATAAAAAATCAAGGATGTCTACCTATTCAAGCTTAAGCAGCTGATGAACTACTCGTTCAATGGCAGCACGCACATATTGGATGCCGACTCAAAGCAAAAAGTGAGAAAAGAAAAGTAACCCCATAAATTATAGCAAAATCTACTGACCAAAATTTAAAACATAAAATGCTTCTCATAATTGCTTTGTAATCTCACAACATAAAACATTATTCTTGATATAAACGGTAACAAGTACACTCATAATACATCAGTACAATGTTTTCATGTTTCAAACAACATCGGACGATGACAAATACTCCATCTTGATCTTCTGCAACTTTGGGACAACGTCCTTCATAGCAAGCCTGTCTTTAGGTGAGTCACTTGAACAGATAATCCCCAACTCCATGATAGAAGTTAGACAAGTCTGCATTGAAATTAAGTCATTCCTCAGCCTTTCATTTCCATCCTCATCTCTCAAGAGGTTGCAGTCCACTATATCAAACAGGCTGGCAGGATTTGCTTTGCATACAAAAAACCGCAAGCTTGATTCTCCAGTGAACATAGGATCAGTAGGCTTCTTTCTTGTAAAGATTTCAAGCAACAATATCCCAAAGCTATAGACATCTCCCTTTGCAGATACTCTTCCAGTTGATACATACTCTATACAACAAACACAAAGAATAATATAAAGTTATCTGTGAGTGGATTAAATTTGAGATGAAAGCCTGTCAATTTAATTACCTGGAGCAATATAGCCAATTGTCCCTGCCGTGCTTGCTGAGGTTACACTCTGGCTGACAACACTCAGTAGTTTTGCAATGCCAAAGTCGCTGACATGTGCAACCATTTCTTCATCAAGAAGAATGTTGCTCGGTTTTAGATCACAATGCAGTATAACCTCAGAATGGTGGTGATGAAGGTAGTCAATAGCTGAAGCCACATCGATTACGATGTCAATCCTTTGAAGTAAGCTCAACCAGTAATTATGGGAGTATAGCCATCTTTCCAGACTTCCATTGGGCATGAATTGGAGTACAAGTGCCTTGAAATCCATGTTGGAGCAAGCGCTGATGATTCTAACAAGATTTCTGTGTCGAACCATCCTCAAAGCACGACACTCAGCATCAAAACTCCTTGAAGCTCCTTCGATTTCCAAATTCAAGACCTTGATGGCAACAAGAAGGCCGTCATCTAAAAGCCCTCTGTACACAGAACCAAATGCACCCCTTCCGAGTAAGTTTATCTTGCTGAAGTTGTCAGTGGCACGAACAAGCTCGTAGTAGGAGATCAATCTATGGTGAGTAGGAGAGAGTGTGCTACTTGGGGTTGGATTCTCGGCTCTCCTTCTGTGTAATCTTAACAAGATGCAAAAACCAAGAAGAAGGATTCCGAAAGAAGCAATAACAGGGAGGATATACCTTAGCAAATGCCTCCCTGAATTAGAAACTCTAGAATCAAATGGATTGCAAGATGAAAATCCTAATCTGGGTGCTCCACATAATGCTGCATTTCCTTTCAAAGATACGACACTGACATTTAGAAAGGCACCGCCATTTGGAACCTTTCCTTCCAACTTATTGAAAGATAAGTTCAAGACGTTGAGATGTCGGATTTTGACTAAGGACTCGGGTATAACACCTGAGAGCTTATTGCAAGAAAGGTCCAAATGCTCAAGATTAATGAGATCACCAAATGATTCAGGAATGTGCCCGTCAAATGAGTTATTTGATAGATCTAAATAATTGATTTCGAGATACTTTGGAGGACTTGGAAGGTTACCCGACAGCTTATTTACTGATATATTGAATGAAAATAAATCCATGTTCCACAATGTTAATGGCAGCGATCCAATGAGAAGGTTTTGTGACAGATCTAAGAACTGTAGACGAGTCAGACTCCCAATAGTTTCAGGAATTGTTGAGGATAACCTGTTAGCGTTGAGGCTTAAGATCTCTAGTCCAGTGATGTTACCCACCGAGTCAGGTATGGATCCAAAAAGACTATTGCCGTCGAGGTACAGTCTGTTCAAGTTTCTTAATTGGCCGAGCTCATGTGGGATGGAACCGTATATCCTGTTAATACCCAAATTTAGGTACTGCAGGCCTTGTAGGGTTGTGATTTCAGGCGGTATCGTTCCAACTAGCTCATTAGTGCTCAATGATAGAAAGGTTAATCCAGACAGGTTACCCAGCTCAACAGGAATTTTCCCTTAATATGATTATCCTCAACATCAAGCAATGCTAGAGTCCTTGAAAGGTTACCAACGGTATATGGAAGAATGCCATCCAGCTCATTTTCACCAACATCCACAAAATCTAAAACTCTGCAGTTTGAAAGCGATGCAAGGAAGTTAACTCCTCCTGTTAGTTTGTTTCCTCCTAGGAACAAGCGTGAAAGGTTAGACATGTTCCCAAATTGCAAATGCAGTGGTCCGGTGAGACTATTACTGTTCAGTTCAATGCGTGTGAGTAATGACAAATTGGAAAGGGAATTTGGTATAGGACCAGTAATACCACCACAGTAACTAATCTGCAAATAATCAAGGTTCGTAAGATGACCCAACTCCTCGGGAATATTTCCATGGATGCTGGTGTTGGCAAGGCTTAATTTGGACAAGTTAGTCAAGTTACCTAAAGAGGATGGTATGGTACCCGTTAGATAGTTAACTCCAAGATACAATATATTAAGTTGCTTCATATTTCCAATCTCGTACGGGATGTTTCCGGTTAGCTGGTTATAACTCAAGCTCAGAACTTGAAGAGTACGACTACTGCAAAGGCTAGACGGGATGCTTCCAGTGAGTTGGTTATAAAATAGATACATATACTGAGGGAACAATGGATGGAAGTTGCTATCATTAGAGGGCAGGGTCCCCGAAATACTGTTGCGCCCGAGATGCAATTCAATAAGCGATGACATGTTGAAAAAGGCAGGAGGTATTGAACCTGAAAGCTGATTACCACCAAGTCTGAGCACTTTCAGTCGAGGCAGCTGAGCCAGAGATTCGGGAATGGTTCCAATTAAGCTATCATTGGATAGTGAGAGCAGAGACAGAAATGAAAGGTTGCTGATGTGAGGAGGGATGGTGCTGTAGAGCGGCATGTTGCTAATGTTGAGAGCAATGACTCTTTGTCTTCGACGGCTGCAAGAGACGCCCATCCAGGTGCAAAAGGAGGCATCAGTGGTCCAGTTGGAGGATAGAATGCTGCCTGGATCACGTTCGATGACCTGGGCTTTGATGGACAAGAGGGCCGAGAGGTCGGTAATGTTGTTATGTTTCACCGCCGATGATGAGGTAAACAATAATAGCATCAGATGCATGGCTACGAAGAGGGATTGGTAGATTTCCATTTATATCAATAAAGGAAAATGTAGAGGATGAAAGAAATTGATACTTCACGAGGGAAAATGCTCAACATAAATAGGCCAGCTGATTTGCTCACAATAACTCACCTGCCAACTACCAACGTCTACTTGGCCATCCCTTTCATTTGGAAACCTAGTCTTCAATTCTATACCACATATTTGTTTTTCATTGTACTATCAACATTTGCTTGGACTCTTAACGCTCCTATTCAATGCCATACTTTTGGAAGTAGTCTTCAACCCTGTATCACAATCTTCTCATTCATTGAAAAATCTCTTGGTACAAATACCTTGTGAGGGTGAATCAAATATTATTTCCTATTCGGATTAAATATACTAAAATTAAAAACAAAATTGTGTCCTTGCCTCTCTAGACTTGAATAATCTACACTTTACAGGATGGTGCCAGTGAAACAAAAAGTTAATCACGCATTAGCAGATGTCAAAAACAAACAACTAGTTGGAATTAAATACTTATTCCAAGAGAGAGCAAAAATACTTATTCCAAGTGCAGAAGGAGGTGTTGAAGGCACAATTGGTCGGCAAAATGTTGTACGGGTCACTGACGCTGGCCTCGAAGGCCAGCAGCCGAGACGTCAGTTATGTTGCTGTGCACCTCTGCTGATGAAGTAAACAACAAGAAAATGAAACTACAGGATATATCAATAAAAAGCTTACACATCAGGGTAATTATACTGGGGCCTCATCTCATGTTCTTCTTAACTAAGCTCTATTGTATCCCATTGGTACCAGGACCTCATTCATCCACCTGTCTAAACTTCATTAAGCTCTACAGTTACAATAAGTGTAACACTTATCTTCCATCTATCCCATTCCCCTCCTCAGATGGACAATATAGTCCTCAACTTCATGGGCGCTACTTGCTACCACTGGATGAAACATACTTCTTAGAAAGACCTTGCTAGGGCATTAGATATGAAACAGACTGATAGAACTCAGAGCCTCGGAAGATTGCATTATGTGTAGATAGGTAGACACTAGCAATCCTCTGCGTCTGCGTGGGCACTTGTACGAGCCTTGGTTGGTCCATGATTTTTCAAGATCATATGAAACAAACAATTGAAATTTTTTACGATGCCAAACCTCACACAAAGAGGGCAAGGGTGACCAAATTATTGATTGCTGTAATAAATTTCCCAAAGAAAACTGACCAAAGTTTTCCCTCAGATCTCCAATGCATATTCCCAATCCGGAGAGAAATTTTAATAAGAAGTTAACCGTTGTGATTTAACCGTTGTGATTATTTCTATAGGTAAAGAGTAAAGACGCTACCCTCGTGAACTTTAGGTAACTGTCTTCCTTTTTATAGGAAGAGGAAATTTCTAAAACCATATGTTTTGCCACTTTTTCAACTTCTGAAAGCACTGTAACAACTTTCGTATATAACACAGAAGATGTTCGACATACAGAAACATTTTGTCCATAAGGGGGTTATGATACATGAACCCTAGAAAAGATGTCAGTTTATTCAGTTCATATGTCACTAACATGAAATGAACCTGTTGTTGGACATGTCCTAATCTTAACAGAGGCGTTAAGAAGAAGACTGATAGGTCTATAATATGTCACGCTATTGGAATCAACCTTCTTAGCAATCAAAACAACTTGAGCATAATTGGGTCTGTCAATTTGAAGAGAGCTATCATAAAATGCTTGCATCATACTAAGGAAGCCAGTCTTAATGACCTCCAAGGACTCTCTGTAGAATAATAGTGGAAATCCATCAAGACCCGATTTCTCTGCACCTAAGGTGCCGTGATCGCATGTTTCACTTCTTCTTCGGAGAATGGGGCTTCAAGAGTCCCTAACATAAAACCATGGGTCTCAGATAATTGACCTCCTTCCCATCTATCATCAGAACAATCCCAAAGAGGTTTTCGTAATAAACAGCTATAACCTCTCTGATTTGATCTTCTTCTGTGAGTGTATTCCCATTGTCTACAAGTTGCATAACAAGATTTTTTCCGTCTTCTCATATTAGCTGATCTATGAAAGAATGAAGTATTAAGATCCCCTTCCTTGATCCACTTAACTTTCGCCCTTTGACTCGACAAAACCTCCTCTTTCTTAAAAACATCTTTAATGCTAAAACGAGCCTCCTTAAGCAAATTTAACTCGTGGATAGAGAGGGGTCTCTCCTCTTGAAGTTTTTCGAAATACTCAATAGGTGACATGAGAGATTTTTTTTTCTTTTGGGCTACTTGAGCACCCTTTTCCTTCTCACATGCTCCAAATAAGACATATACACATCAACACAACCCACAACGCTTCACGCACTCTCCGCCCTTCCCATAAGAAAAAACAGAGGCCGGCCAAAAAGAAAAAGCTCCCCAGAATTAACTCCATGGCTAATTCCTCCTCCTTCCTCTCTCTCCTCCTAGCAGTCCTCATTACAAGCCCACTCACTTCATCCACTAAAATCCCCAAATTCATAAGGTCCCAAAAACCACTCAACCAAACCCACCACCACCAAATGCACCAGAAACTCAGCCACCTCCGCTTCTACTGGCACGACATCCTCAGCGGCAGCAACCCCACCGCCATGACCATCGTCAAGCCCCCCTCCACCGCCAACTCCTCCACCGCCTTCGGCCTCGTCAACGTCATCGACGACCCCCTCACGGTGGGCCCGGCCACCGACTCCCAGCTCGTCGGCCGCGCGCAGGGGCTCTACGCAGCGGCGTCGCAGGAGACGTTCGGGCTGATGATGGCGATGAACTTCGTGTTCGTGGAGGGAAAATACAACGGGAGCACCATCACGATATTGGGACGGGACGAGGTGATGAAGGGGGTGAGAGAGATGCCGGTGATCGGGGGGAGCGGGCTGTTCAGGTTTGCGAGTGGGTATGTGCAGGCTCGGACTCACGCTATTGATTTTAGGACCCATGATGGCTGCGCGCAGTATGATTGCTATGTCATGCACTATTGACAGTGATTAGCAGCAGAAAAATTTGACGGATGCCGTGTATGATTATTTTCTGAACTTAAGTGAACTTCTCATATAGATCATCTTATATCCGACTGTGGTGCAGTCCAAAATGGAAATTTAAAGATTAATGTGTTAGATCCAAAAATTCCTTTTTCTTTGTTTTTTTTTTTTTTTTCCGCATCAACTACTTAGTGACACTGGATCAGTGGATAGTATTGCAAATTAAAGATAACCCTCCTCAGCTATGTCTTCAATTGCACTTATTCTATGAGCACTTGGCACTTACAGATTTTTGAAGGGGGCTGGGGGTGTGTGTTATTCTTCAATTTTATCTTCTCAAGAGGTGAATTATGGAGTGTTTTAAGTGTTAGCAAAATATTTGAGGTGATAAGTTCAACCAAAGACATAGATGAGCCAGTAAATGGCTCTAGTTTTTACTTTACAATACCAAATAGTTTACTTATATTTAAGACAATCAATTTTATATTAAAGTTAGTCATCGTCATACTTTATGTGATTGCATTTATTTCAACTTTCACACCACTCAAAGATTATCATGACCCTTGATTAAGTATAAATGAAGAATTGGATGAGTAAATGAGATGGGCTTTGTTCTGTTTCCTCTTGATGATGAGGCGTTTCATTTCTGTAAGATAAGATATGAAACAGGCTTGTGAATGAACAAGAGCAAAGCCACTTACTCAATAGAATCTCTTTAGGAGTGTTTGTTTACATGAATATGATTTTGGGATTAACCTTGTATTTTAGCCTAGGAGACATCGGAAGAGTCAGAAACGAAGCAGAAGAAGAAGCGGTGAAGGATTAAGCGTTACACCTTCTCAGCTTTGAACAAAAATGTTAGCATGGTCTTCTTTATTAACTGGAAGGTTCCAATTATCGCATATAACTTGTCTAATGTCCTCATTCAAAAGCCACATATAACTTGTCTAATGTCCGCATACAACTGGAAGCTTTGAACAAAAGATGTTAGCAGGGTCTTCTTTATTAACTGGAAGGTTCTAATTATTGCATATAACTTGTCTAATGTCCTCATGTCATCTATTGTACTATCAACATTTACTTGGACTCATTTGGAAATTTAGTCTTCAATGTTAGACCACATATTTGACCTCCATTGCTATATGTCAACACTTAGTCCAATACTAAGGCCTTGTTTGGCACTAAAACTAGGCTTGTTCAAACTTGGTCTAGTTTTAGTATCTTTTGTGATTGAGAAAAGTTGGGCAAGAATGGCCAACTGTTTTAGTTCATTTTGGAGGCTTTTAACCAAGCTAGAATTGAATTAGCCTATATGGTTCAATTCTAGGTTGGTTAAAAATTAAAACCAGGCTGGCCCAATTTAGAGAGTTTGCCAAATAGCCCCTAAGTTTGAAAATTTAGTCCAGCCTTATATCACATACTTTTCATTCGTGGCACTATCAACATTTACTTGGACTCTTAAAAGTCCGGCTACCCCATCCCTCTCATTTGGAAATTTAGTCTTCAATGCTGCTATACCACATATTTGTCCTCCATGCAACGGCAAACTCTTAAAACGGGCGGGACCTAACTCCGCCCAAGTAATTGTGATTGGTAAAAACTAGTCCAGTTTTGACCCAGTTCTTCTTAGGCCAAAATAGTTTAAAACTGGTTAGTATTGGACCAAAGATCCCTTGGTCCAACTCTAAACCGGTAAAGAAAAGAACTGGGCCAGGATTGAACATGGCTCAGTTTTTAGGTGATTGCCAAATGCACAACATTTAGTCCCATACTAAGGCCTTGTTTGGCACTAAAACTAGGCCAGGTTCAAACCTGGTCCAGTTTTAGTATCTTTTTGTGATTGAGAAAAGTTGGGCAAGAATGGCCAACTGTTTTTAGTTCATTTTGAAGGCTTTAACCAAGCTAGAATTGAATTAGCCCCTGCCTAGTTCAGTTCTAGGTTGGTTAAAAAATAAAACCAGGCTGGTCCAGTTTGGAGATATTTGTCAAACAGGCCCTATGTTTGAAAATTTAGTCCAGTCTTATATCACATACTTTTCATTCATGGCACTATCAACATTTACTTGGACTCTTAAAAGTCCTAGCTACCCCGTCCCTCTCATTTGGAATTTAGTCTTCAATGCTATACCACATATTTGTCCTCCATTGCTAATATATGTCAACATTTACTTTGGCACTAAAACTAGGCTTGTTCAAACTTGGTCTAGTTTTAGTATCTTTTTTTTATTGGGAAAAGTTGAAAAAGTTAGGCCAGAATTGGCCCAACTATTTTCAGTAATTTTGAATGCTTAACCAAGATAGAATTAATGAATCAGCCAATACCTGGTTCAGTTCTAGCATGGTTAAAAAACAAAACCAGGTTGGCCTAGTTTGGAGAGATTTGCCAAATAGGCCCTAAGTTCGAAAATTTATTCCAGCCTTATATCACATACTATTCATTCATGGCACTATCAACATTTACTTGGACTCTTAAGAGTCCTAGCTAACCCGTCCCTCTCATTTGGAAATTTAGTCTTCAATGCTATACCACATGTTTGTCCTCCATTGTTATATGTCTACATTAAGTCCAGTGCTAAGTTTGAAATTTTAGTCCAGCGCGCCATATATCCCATGCTTTTCATTCATTGCACTATCAAAATTTACTTGGACGTGCGTCCAGTTTTGTTATCGAGTTTTCTAGATATTGGTTCCTTAAATCTTTCATATTTTTCAGTAGTCTCTCAAGTCATTGAAATAGTTATTAGCCCGTCTGATATAAGTTACTCCAATTTAGTCGCTCTACTGTCAGTGGAGAAGAAGAGGAGGTTTAACCTATGGTTTTAAATTAGTTTAGATTTTAATGTAAACTTAAAGAAAATAATATGATCGAAAATCTAGGTCAAAAGTTAAATTTAATACAATATTTCCCAAATTCACACGACAGTTTACTACAATGATTAATCTGTAGTAGTTATATGAATTAGAAGACTAAAAAGAAAGTTCAGTGACTTGAGGGACTAATTTAAAATAAGAAAGATCAAAGGACCAATATGTAAAGCATCCATATATGTTATGGCAACGTAAGTAACATGTGAATATTACTTTGGCAGGTTCGAGTGCAAGGAAAGTTGGGGCTACAGTTTAGTTAGATGTTGATGTTATTAGTTAAAGAAATGTTTGAGGTTTTGGGGTTGTAAAGAGCTAACACTGCTTTTATGTTTTTCTTGCTATTGTAAAGATGGTTGTTTTACCCATGAGTGTCTAGCGGACTTGGTAAGCTGACTATAAGTAGTAATTCGAGGTATCATGTTCGAATGCACCCAGAAATTTAATTTCCTGAAATATCAAAGGCTGTGCGTTGGAGGGTGCCCCTTAGCCACACCGAGGGGTTTGATACAAAAAAAAAAGATATCTGTTTTAAGTCCCCATCCTTATTCTCGAGAAAAAAAACCTATGGATATTATTTGGGCTACTTTCTCGCTACAAACTAATTTTACCAGTGCAATACACGAGATTTGTATTATAATGCTATTACACTCATAAAGTAAAAGTAATGAATCATTAACGTCAAGGAAGTAGGAAGATTTCAGATTCATTGAGATGTAACATGCTCAAAGAACAGAATCAAAGACCTGGGAAAACATAGAATAATTAATAATAGAGAAGATAAAATGGTGCATCTCCAATTAAGTGTCATTTGTTAGAATTCTGCAACAAATGACAGTTGTTTTATCCGATATATATATATATATATATATATATATATATATATATATATATATATATATATATATATATATATATATATATATATATATAAGGAAAAGTGTTCATAAGGTGGCACCTTACATTCAATCTAAGGTAGCCTCTTGGTTTATGCATTAGACTATTCCAATTGATGATACACTCCATTCATCGTGATCTAAATGTCTCAAAATATCTATATAACAAAAATCATGATGATTAAATACTTCTAACACATATTTTTATTGTCTCTTTAATTATATTATCGTAAAACCGTTAATTTTACAATCACTTGATGCATGAGTAACTACACCCAATAGGGCTAATTTTTATTTGTATTCAATCCAAAACATATAAATCAACATGAACGAATGGATCAAGTAATTTGATAGCATATAATGTAGTTTTGAAGGCTACCTTAGATTGAATCTAAGTGCCACCTTATGAATACTTTTCCCATATATATATATATATATATATATATATATATATATATATATATATATATATATATATATATATATATATATATATATATATATATATATATATATATATATATATATATAATCAGAAAAAAAATTGGTTTCTGATTGAACTCTCTGATTTAGACCTCATTGCTCATCAGACTTCAACATCACTACTAGCACATAACCAGCTATCTGACCATATGGCAGCTTTAAGTGGTTATCACCAAAAATATGTGAGATAATATTTGAACAACATCTGTGCAAACTCTAAGCTATTAATTACACCCTCATTACTAAAACAATCATATAAATTATCAGATTTCACAAAGATAAATTAAGATCACTTTGATTGCATACAAGTGCAACAAAGCACAAAAGAGAGAAAAGAACGCCATCGTTGGGATATCTTCAAGTTCTTCATGTATAATTTAAAAAATGAACCAAACAGCGAGATCACTTGAACCAGCTGAAGCCACATTTTTTCAAAATGAGTTGATCCTCATATTATCAATCAATTTCAGGATTTCCTTGTCAACCATCTCTATCACCTCCTTATCATTGCTAAAAGACTTGGTTGGTTCGTGGAGGCGAGAAGCCTAGCCCACATTCTATCGGTTACCTTGACAACATTTGTAGTCTCCGTAACCCACTGAGAAAAAAAAGGCATTGTCCTTGTTTTCAAACAAAGTTAACAACAAGAACAAAACAATAACAAAGTAGTATTGATTGAATTGTCATAGGCTTCTTATGAAAGACCATAATAAGTAGTGTTTTGACCAAGTCTATGAGAAAATGAAACCTACTATTATTGATATTTGGTACATTAGCATATTCGTTAATTAACATACAATATGTGTAATATTTGGTACATTAATTAACATACAAAATGTGTAATATTGAAATCAAGCCATATTTTGTTTGAGAAAGACGTTCACATATATACAATGAAACTTGTTAAATTTGATAATTATATACAGCATAAAATCAATGGTACAGTCTCATGCTACAGTGTCTCAAAGAAGATTTTTCTTAGGCGAATATAATGAATCTTGTCAAATTTGGTAATTAGTAGGCTGTCACCTAGAGTAGTTATACATGAATTCGTTTTAGATTTGATATTTGGTCGAGTAAAAAATTTTAAACAAAGACAAATAACGTTACCAATGGACTTTACAAAAGAATTATAGTAAAGACATAAATCAAGCTATATCACGAAGAAATAAATATCAATTGGCACACAAGCTATGATGTTAGGTATTCACACTCTACCTTGTCCTAATAACTTTAATTAATATTTGTTATCCACCACTTTCAACATAATCCATAACTTGAAATAAAATTATAAAAATGTATGATGGCAAATTTAAATAGCTGATCGCTTTCTCAATTAATCACTGTATGCCCACTTTGCTTGCAATGACGACAAGATTGAAGTAAGTATATATATATATATATATATATATATATATATATATATATATATATATATATATATATATATATATATATATATATATATATATATATCCATCCAAAAAAAAAAAAGACAAAATCACTGGACTCCATTTGATGCCCTTGAATCCAGAATATCTACAGTTGAGTTGTAAATGCATGAGGTTATTTATTAATAATGACACTTAAGTATCTTATAGTTTGAGGCGTTTGGAGGGCTTATTTTTGGAAGCGTTAAAGCTACATTAACTTTTGGTGGCTTTTAATTTTATGATAAAATTATAATAATTTTTTGATAGAATAGTAATTGCAACTCAGGTTAGTTTCTCAAGTCTATGAGAAAATGAAACCTACTATTTAGCAATATTCTTGAACAAAATAAATGGTGTTTTAAATTGATATTTGGTATATTAATTAGCATGTTCGTTCACTTAGATTGATTGCTATTAGTTGCTTGTGGGATGTGAACAAACCTTGGTCTTCTTGAAACTTGATCCACGTTCTCTAGCAGATATTGTTCTGTAAAGAGATAAGGATTAGATTTATCAATACTATAATAAAAAAATTTAAAAAAGCCCCCATCAAGAGGACCATCTCGAAGGAAAAAATTGCTTATTACATAAATATTGAAAATTGGATTTGAGATAAAGGCTACACTTTGTTGAATTGAATCATTTGATTCACCCCCACACGACATGATAACACTAATATAAAAATACAATTTATGGTTGCTCAAGTTAACTCTTAAAAAATAATTTTGAATTATCCTCCCTAACTGAAGATCATTTTTGAACTTGAATTAATATCAGAACTATTTTCATCATTCTATTCTCATAATTTGTCCTCCACAATCACCGCCTCCAATTGCAAACCCAAACCGTAACCCACCTCTTCCACCATATCAACAATTAAAATACCAAAAATAACTTTAAGCATCCATTACAAATTGTTCACAGGAGCGATTTTTTTTAACAGTAACGTATCAAGAGAAAAAACTCAAGTTAAAAGAGGGAGGGAGGGAGGGGGAGGAAGAGAGAGATCAGAGAGAGAGAACCTTGAGAGCAGAGATTGCAGTTTGAGTTGTTCCTTCTCCTCTTCCCCTTTTATAGCCCTCATCTTCCCCCATATATCCAACAAATCCCTCATCACTTCCTCTGCCTTCCTCACCTCAAATAGGAGATGTACCTCCGCCCCCTTCACCACTCCCTCACCTCCACCTTACTGATCTCACCAACTCCTTTTTGTTTTGGCCCAGTCATCTCCCCTCAACAGTTCTGCGGTGAAGAGGAATGAGTTATCATCTCCTCAACAATTCTTTTTGTTATTTTGCTCTTAGTTAATTTTTGGACCAAAATTTCATAAAATAACCCTCCACTGACTGTTCCCACTTTGTTTTGGCCAGAGATAGAGGAGTGAATTGATGAAAGAACACAGTAAAGTCAAAATTTTGCCCCATTTCTTCCCAAAATAACCCTCACTGTAAGCCTTCCCTAAATTGCCCTCCATTGGATATATATAGTAAATAAAGAGGGTATAAATGGAAAAGAAAAAAAGCCCCCTATACAGCTTTTATACAAGTATGTATATTGAAATTTCTTAAAATTTACAAATGACTACCAGCATATATTGTTTTGAGAAAATAAAAGGAAAACTATATGTAATCAACAGAATCTAGTAAATAAAAGTTTCTAAAATAATTCTCATAGTTGCTTTAGAATCTCATAACTCTTGATATAACTGGTAAGAAACCTATATGCATACAAGTAAATTCATAATACATTATTGTCATGTTTCAGGCAACATAAGACTCAGACATATACTTCATCTTGATCTTCTGCAACTGTGGGACAACGTCTTTCATAGCAAGCCTTTCATTAGGCGAGTCACTTGAACAGATAATCCCCAACTCCATGATGGAAGATAGACAGGCCTGTGTTGAAATTAAGTAGTTCTTTGGCCTTTCATTTCCATTTTCATCTTTCAGGAGATTGCAGTCCACAATATCCAACAGGCCGGTAGGATTTGCATCGTTTACCCATCGTCGCAAGCTTGATCCCCCAGTAAACATAGGATCAATAGGCTTCTTTCTCGTAAAGACTTCTAGCAACAATATTCCAAAGCTATAGACATCTCCCTTTGTGGAGACTCTTCCTGTTGATGCATACTCTATACCACAAACACAAAGGATAATACAAATCATATGTGATTAGATTAAAAATTTGAGGTGAAAGCTTGTAAATTTATTTACCTGGAGCAATATAGCCAATTGTCCCTGCCGTGCTTGCTGAGGTTACGCTACGGCTGACACCACTCAGTAGTTTTGCAATGCCAAAGTCGCTGACATGTGCAGCCATTTCTTCATCAAGAAGAATGTTGCTCGGTTTTAGATCACAATGCAGTATAACCTCAGAATGGTGGTGATGAAGGTAGTCAATAGCTGAAGCTACATCGATTACGATGTCAATCCTTTGAAGTAAGCTCAAGCAGTAATTATGGGAGTACAGCCATCTTTCCAGACTTCCATTGGGCATGAATTGGAGTACAAGTGCCTTGAAATCCATGTTGGAGCAAGCGCTGATGATTCTAACAAGATTTCTGTGTCGAACCATCCTCAATGCACGACACTCAGCATCAAAACTCCTTGAAGCTCCTTCGATTTCCAAATTCAAGACCTTGATGGCAACAAGAAGGCCGTCATCTAAAAGCCCTCTGTACACAGAACCAAATGCACCCCTTCCGAGTAAGTTTATCTCACTGAAGTTGTCAGTGGCACGAAGAAGCTCGTAGTACGAGATCAATCTATGGTGAGTAGGAGAGAGCGTGCTACTTGCGGTTGGATTCTTCGCTCTCCTTCTGTACAAGATGCAAAAACCAAGAACAAGGATTCCGACAGATGCAATAACAGGGAGGATATATCTCAACAAATGCCTCCCTGAATTAGAAACTCTAGAATCAATTACACTGCAAGATGGAAAGCCAATTCTGGGTGCTCCACATAATGCCGCATTTCCTTCCAAAGACATGATGCTGACATTCAAAAAGGCACCGCCTTGTGGAACCTTTCCTTCCAACATGTTGAAAGATAAGTTCAGGATGCTGAGATGTCGGATTTTGACTAAGGACTCGGGTATAACACCTGAAAGCTTATTACAAGAAAGGTCCAAATACTCAAGATTAATAAGATCACCAAATGATTCAGGAATGTGCCCGTCGAATGAGTTATTTGATAGATCTAAATAATTGATTTCGAGATACTTTGGAGGACTTGGAAGGTTACCGGACAGCTGATTTACTGATATTTTGAATTTATATAAATCCATGTTCCACAACTCCTCGGGAATATTCCCATGGATGCTGTTGTTGCCAAGGCTTAAGTGGGACAGATTAGTCAGGTTACCTAAAGAGGATGGTATGGTACCCGTTAGATAGTTATTTCCAAGATACAATATATTAAGTTGCTTCATATTTCCAATCTCGTACGGGATGTTTCCGGTTAGCTGGTTAAAACTCAAGCTCAGAAATTGAAGAGTACGACTACTGCAAAGGCTAGACGGGATGCTGCCAGTGAGTTGGTTAGTATCTATATCCATAACTTTAGGAAACGATGGATGGAAGTTGCTATCATTAGAGGGCAGGGTCCCTGAAATACTGTTGTCCCCAAGATACAATTCAATAAGCGATGATATGTTGAAAAAGGCAGGAGGTATTGAACCTGAAAGCTGATTACCATCAAGGCTGAGCACTTTCAATCGAGGCAGCTGAGCCAGAGATTCAGGAATGGTTCCAACTAAGCTATCATTTTCAAGCGAGAGCAGAGACAGAAATGAAAGGTTGTTGATGTGAGGAGGGATGGTGCCGTAGAGGGGCATGTTGCTAATGTTGAGAGCAGTGACTCTTTGTCTTCGATGGCTGCAGGAGACGCCCATCCAGGTGCAAAAGGAGGCATCAGTGGTCCAGTTGGCGGATAGAATGCTGCCTGGATCACGTTCGATGACCTGGGCTTTGATGACCAAGAGGGCCGAGAGGTCGGTAATGTTGTTACGCTTCACCGCCGATGATGAGGTAAACAATAATAGCATCAGATGCATTACTAAGAAGACAGACTGGTAGGTTTCCATTGATGCCAGTAAAGGATGATTATAGAGGATAAAAGAAATTGACACTTCACGAGGTAAAATGCTCAACATAAATAGGCCAGCTGATTTGCTCACAATAACTCACCTGCCTACTACCAACGTCTACTTGGCCATCCCTTTCATTTGGAAACCTAGTCTCCAATTCTATACCACATGTTTGTTTTTCATTGTGCTATCGACATTTACTTGGACTCTTAACGCTCCTATTCAATGCCATACTTTTGTAATTTAGTCTTCAACCCAGTATCACAATATTCTCATTCATTGAAAAATGAAACTAAAGGATATCTCACTAAAAAAACTTACACATCAGGGTAATTATGCTGGGCCCTCATCCATCTACCACGAGATTCATCTCATGTTCTTCTTAACTAAGCTCTATTGTATCCCATTGGTACCAGGACCTCATTCATCCACCTGTCTAAACTTCATTAAGCTCTACAGTTACTAATTGGGACAAAGAAAATAAGTGTAACACTTACCTTCCATCTATTCTTACCACTTCATGGGCGCTACTTGCTACCACTGGATGAAACATATTGCTTAGAAAGACCTTGCTAGGGCATTAGATATGAAACAGACTGATAGAACTCAGAGCCACAGAAGATTGCATTATGTGTAGATAGGTCGACACTAGCAATCCTCTGCGTCTGCATGGGCACTTGTACAAGCCTCGGTTGGTCCATGATTTTTCGAGATCATACGAAAGAAACAATTGAAATTTTAACGATGCCAAACCTCACACAAAGAAATTTTTTTAAAAAGTTTCAGTTTATGTCCAAAACTTACATTTGCTCTTAATCCAACTACTCTAAGTTTGCATATTATTAAAAAGTGTTAAGTTAAAAAGTATTATTAAAAGAGAAATTTTATAAAGTATTGATATTATTAAAAGTATTAATTGGATAACATCTACCTGATTTCTAAATTTGAAATAAATAAGTTTTGCATAATAGATAAAAAAAAGTATTAACTTAAAAAGTATTATTAAAATAGACATTTTAAAAGTACTAATATTATTAAAAGGATTAATTGGATAATATCTACCCGATTTCTAAATTTGAAATAAATAAATTTATTTAAAATAGAACATCGACTTTGCTTAATAAGTATTAATATTAGTTAAAAATTCTAATTTCTTTTCCAGTCATATAAGTTTTATTGTCCTAAACTATTAAGTTAATTTAAATATTTTTGAAGTTTCCTTATCCAAAGAGAATTCTATTTGAATTGCAAAAAAAACCTGAAATTCCAAAGCTATATCCAATACACAAAAATCTAAAATTATCATAGGCCCATAGAAATATGAATTTTATAAAAACTACCCCAAAGTTTCAAGGCTTACAAAAACAACCTCAACAGTTCAAACCTACAAGTATCTTGAAATCATAAAATTTAGCACCAACAAATGACATATGGAAATTAGTAGCACCCAACTGAAAATTTAAAATTTATAAAAAGCACTCAAAGTTTTAAAATTTTTAGAAACAACACTTTAAAAGCTCAAAATCACACAAAACACCTAAAATTTGAAAACTTTACAAATAAAAAAGAAATTGTTTTATATTCTTTCATTAAGATATGTAAATTTAACTTCCAATTTAAAATTTTACTAGACCTTTTCAGCATCTTAAAATAATCTAAGTTGATCTTTGGTAAAAAGCAATAATATATTAGATTAAAACATCCCTTAAGGTATAAAATTTAAAAATATATTAATAGATTAAAAATTAGGGTGAATATATAAATTAAAATATAATATATAGTTTAGCGTTAGTTAATTATATTTTACAAACATTGATCTCTGATGTTAATAATATTTGCAGGATAATAAAATACAAGGAGTTGTGTCTTGAGAGACTATCGAAAAGTTTAGAGATATGCTTGAAAGAATCAAATTGTTTTCATTTCAAATGGTGAAGTGAAAGGAATAAATTTAGCTTTTGCAAGTGTCCACGAATCACTTGAATTAACATTAACAAAAGACTTATCTATCAAAGAAGCGCCAACTGAGTTTCACTTGGAGAACATATTGAACAACTTTGTCCTAATCGAAAAAGTATTTTCCATGGGAGATGCAAGAAAGGTTAGTAAGTACTTATAAAATTTTATAGTTTAATTTTCAATACCAAATGAAACATAAATTTATGGAATCATAAACTTATTATACAATTACATGCAGATATTCTTGCAATAGCAACTAACGTGAAGCTGCTGATCAGCTATGTTACAAAACATAACCAACCAGATAACAAACCAGACAATAGGAGGGAAATCATGATAATGGATAAAACGTATGTACATGATACTTATTTTCAATAGCATAAGAAAAGAATTAAGATTGACATTCTTTCTTTATTCTTTCTTTTTCATATACAGTGGAATGACTCAGCGTGCAACCTTATTTGGGGACATGGCTACAAATGAAGGATCGATTCTTGAAGACACAATCAAAGATAAACCCATAATATCACTATTAGATTTCAAAATCTCTAATTATAAAGGTAATATATTTCATTATTAAAATTCTTATTAAAGGCCATTAAACATAAAATTCATCTTATGATTATCTCAAATTTGCAGGGGAGATAAGCACATCATTGCAATTATATGAACAATATGTATCAATCCAAAAATACAACTTACTAAAGAATTAACGGAATGGTAAGTAGAATAAACATACCTCCATATAACATAATAAAGAAATAATATTATATTTTAATCTAATATGTAGTATTCATTTAGAAGAAGCCGCCAAAACAAATGGATCTCCATCAACGCTCTTTATAAATGCAAAAGAAATTCAAATTAGTGATATATGCAAACATCATAGAATTCATACATGTACTATATTAAAAACCTACTCTTATTCACAATTAAACCTAACTAAATTTTACCAACGTATAGACAAGCTATTGCACATTTAAGGCAATGATAACTATCATTTTAAATAGACTTGAGCCATGGTTCTACACTTGCAAAGTTTGCAACAAGAAGGTAGATGAAGATGTTAGTAACAAGTGTCTGAATGTTAAATGTCGTAGAATCGCTGATGACTCAGTACCAAGGTTAAGTAATATCAATTTTTTATGACATGAACATATCAAAATTCAATATTAAGGTATATCTAGAAATCAACAGTGAAAACTACAAGTATGTAGTTAAGATTCTCGTGCAAAATGGCATGGATAATGTAAAGGTAACACTGTTTGATGCAGCAGAAACTCTTGTTGGATGCATAGCACAAGAATTCATTGTAGAGAAGAAAGAGGAAATTCCTTACTCTATTTAAGTAATAAATTAGAAAATCAGAAAAATTTTCATACATATGAAATAACCTTTGTTCTCATGAAACAGAAAAATAATCAAAGTTCATATTTCTAGAAGTTCTCGTTGAACATCTGAGCAGTGTAAAAAATAAAATGACAAATACAATACTTCTTAAAGCAGTAAACATGTAGGGATTAGAAGAAACCCCTTATCTACCATTTATAGACAGGTAAGCCTTATCTACCGTATTTACCATATATATAGGTGTAAAATTCTTATTAATATCCCGTGAAAATAGTTGTCTTGATGAACATGTTTACTCCTTGCTCATTTTACTCTATAATCTGGGTTCCCAAACAGACATGACAGGCTACATTGAAATTTTGAAATATTTATCGGCAGAAATTCTGAACTAGAAATTGCTCCACAAAATAAAGGTCTCCTGCCAGCAATTATTAATTATCCTCTAATATCTCCCAACTATTTCCCATTTATGCAACTGGAAAAAGAAAAAAAAACAGCATCGACGTATAAAAAAAAAGTTAAAAAGTCTACTTAAAAATGTATATGAAAGGCAACATCATAATAATAATAATAATAATAGGAACATGTTTGTTATTACAACAATAACTATTGCTGGCTACCAAAATTTAGCTCTGCAGATCAATAAAACAGCATATGGCATGCTTTGAGGCTTTAAGCAACAGAAGACACTGATAAGTAGTCCATTTTGATCTTCTGCAGTTTTGGAACAATTTCTTTCATTTCAGGCCTTTCTTTAGGCAAGCCCCTCGAACAGATCACGCCCAACTCTAGAATAGAAGATATACATGCATGCATGCAGATAAGATCTTCTCGTGATCTCGCATTTCCAGACCCATCTTTCAAAAGATTGTGATCAACAATATCCAGTAGAGTAGTAGGATGTGCCTCACATACCCACCGCTGCAAGCTTGATTCCCCAGTGAAAATAGGATCAGTAGGTTTCTTTCTTGTAAAGATTTCTAGCAACAATATTCCAAAGCTATAAACATCCCCCTTTCTTGAGACTCTTCCTGTCAATGCATACTCTATTCACATACACAAATAAACAGTGAATGTTATCAAATCATAGAAATTTTACAAAATTCTGTTTGAGAAGTATGAGGTAAATTACCTGGTGGCATGTACCCAAGTGTTCCTGGTGTGCTTGCTGATACTACAGTCCAGCTATCACCAAACAAAAGCTTTGCGATCCCAAAGTCACCCACATGTGCTGTCATGTTTTCATCAATCAATATGTTGCTCGGCTTTAAATCACAGTGAACCACAACCTGAAAATGGTGATGATGGAGGTATTCAACTGCTGATGCCACGTCGATTACTATGCTAATCCTTTGGAGTAGGTCCAAGCAGTAGTTGTGGGAGTAAAGCCACCTTTCTAGGTTTCCATTAGGCATGAATTCAAGGACAAGTGCCCTGAAGTCCAAGCTGCAACAAATGCCGATGATTTTAATGAGATTTCGGTGACGAACCATGCACAAGGTACGATGCTCTACATCAAAAGTCCTTGAACCTCCATCACGTTCCACATTCAAAACCTTTATCGCAGTGAGAAGTCCGTCATCTAAACATCCTTTGTACACAGAGCTGAAGCTCCCCTTTCCTAGTAAGTTCACCTCGTTAAAATTTTCAGTGGCACGAACAAGTTCATCGTATGAGATCAGACTATGGTCATTGGGGGACAGTGAGTCTGTAGCAGCTTGGTTCTCGGTTTTCTTCCAATGGGATATTAATAAGATGCAGAAGAAGGTAACAAGGACAATAGTGCAAGCAACAGCTGGTAGAATGTATTTAAGCAAATGCATCCTCATCCGTGAATTAGAAACTGCAGCTTTTGGAAGACAAGGTGGAAAGCCTAGTTTAGGTGCTCCACATAATGCTGCATTTCCTACCAAGGATGTGATAGTGAGATTGGAAAATGCAGCCCCCTTTGGAATCTCTCCTTCCAACTTGTTGAAAGACAGGTTTATACTTCTGATATACCGTAGAGTGGCTAAGGAGTTTGGTATGGCACCCGAGAGGTTATTGCATGAAAGGTTCAAGAGTTCAATACTAATAAGTTCACCAAATGATGGTGGAATTTGACCATCAAACGAGTTATTTGAAAGATCTAGAGACCTAAGCATTTGGAGATCTTTGAAAATACTTGGAATAGTACCTGATAACTGGTTCATTGATATATTGAATGTGTCTAGAGACTTCAGGTTCCCCACCCCTGAAGATAGTGATCCAGTCAGATAGTTTTGTGACAGAGTTAACTCAATAAGGCCTCTGAGACTCCACATGTTTTCGGGAATTCTGGAAGATAATTCATTACCACTCAGTATCAGGTATTGCAGACCACTGATATTTCCCAAAGTGTCGGGTATGGATCCAGAAAAATGGTTACCGCTAAGGGACAGCGTATTCAGGCTTCTCAATTGACCAAGTTCATGAGGGATGGATCCATGCATTCTGTTATTTCCCAATACTAATGACTGAAGCCCTTGTAACATTATTAGTTCAGAAGGTATCCTTCCCACAAACTCATTATTGTCTAACTTTAGAGCCAACAAGCTGGTCAGGTTACCCAATTCAGCAGGAATCATTCCCTTGATATGATTCCTAGAAACAATCAAAGTTTGAAGATTCTTCGATAGATTGCCAATTGTATTTGCAAGAGAACCATCCAGCTCATTTCCTCCCAAGCCTATCGTTTCTAAAACTCTGCTGTTTGAAAGCGTGGAGAGGAAGTCCAATCCTCCAGTTAGATTGTTCCCTGTAAGACACAAGGTCTTAAGTTGAGGCATATTTCCAAAGTGTGCAGGCACTGGTCCAGTAAGTTGCTCATAACTCAGGTCTAACACATTGAGTTTTGAAATGTTTGAGAGGAAATTGGAATAGGACCGGTTACACCATGGTTGCCAGCAAGGTTTAACCTCTCAAGATTTGATAGACAACCCAACTGCTCAGGAATATCACCGTGGATATAATTGAGATAGGAAAGGTCTAGTGAAACCAGATTTGTAAGGTTTCCTAATGAAGCTGGTATAATACCTGTGAGATAGTTACCTCCCAGAAATAGATATCGAAGTTGCTGTAAATTCCCAAGTTCCAATGGTATATTTCCACTTAAGCGGTTGATCGCTATTGAAAGTACTTGAAGATGATGGCAATTGGAAAGGCTAGATGGGATGTTGCCACTCAGCAGGTTAGCTGACAGAGCAAGAAATTGAACTTGAGGAAGAATTGAATGAAGGCTGTCATTTGAGGGGAGAGTCCCTGAAAGATCGTTGTCCCTAAGGTTTAGTTCAGTTATTGTAGACATGTTGAAAATGGCAGGAGGTACAGAACCAGAAAGTTGATTCCGTTCAAGTATGAGTGACTTCAGACGAGGCAGCTGTGCAAATGAGTCGGTAATGGGGCCAACAAAGCTGTTATTGGAAAGCTGGATGTATGACAGGAAGGACAGATTAGTGATCTGAGGAGGTATGGTACCATGAAGAGATAAGCTAGAAAGATTAAGAGCAACGACTCTTTGCCTTTGGCGGCTACAAGAGACGCCAGTCCAAGAACAAAAGGAGGTGTTGGTGGTCCAGCTGGTGGAGAGAATGCCGTTTGGGTCGATGACATGGTTCTTGAATGCCAGCAGTGCTGAGAGGTCGGTGAAGTTGTTATGCACAGCCGATGAGACAAAGAACAAGAAGAAATGCATTGCTATGAAGAGAAGCAAGTAAATCTCCATGGAAGTTACGGAGATAGACTGAGAAATGCGATCAAAGGAACACTAATTTGAATATAAAATTTCTGCAGAAGTGCTGTTTATTATACATTTCAAATGAGAAAGAGTGAAATAAGAAATTTTACAGGGTGTCATAATGGTGAAAGCGGTGGATACAAAGAATCCTGCAGATACGTTCGACAAATCAAAGGGAGGAAAGGTCAATTAATCCATGGCCACATTTCAAAAGATTCTTTCCCTCTGGCTTTGAACACTGGCTCCTAGTTGACTAATAGCCTGAACCCATGTATTGTGACTAGTGGACCATCTTCATTAATTACCAACGTCTTTCCACTCTCTTGCCATAGTGTAGCAATTAAAAAGCACGTCAAAGGTGCACTCTAAAGCAAGTCCGTGTTTACATTGAAATACAGGCTATTGCTTTAGAGGGACAAAATCTCGTTAACGGGAACATTTTGAAGAAACTTGATGTGCAAGACAATCAAAACTAGAACATAAGAGATATGATATTTATCAATTAATCAAATATGATAATGATGAAACTAATCCGGTAAGTGACAAATATGCACAAACCTAGTCCAGCAAGGGAAATATATTGACTTTTTCACAAATGTGTAGTACTCTGGGTTTTATGTTGTCGTCGCAAGCACCAAACAAGAAAGTGTGTGCCAGATAGAAAGCTATTACACTTACACCCTTCGGCATTCACTGCTTAAGAATGAATTGAGCATATATCAACAGAGTGAAAAAAAGAGGGAAAAAAAATACACTAGGCATCAAAGTTATTGAACCTACACTAAGTCAAGCACATAATATCAAGGATCAACTGGCAAGCAAACAGGGAAAAAATCAAGAATAAAAGTCAATAGCAGTTGCTCTCACGAGATAGAAACTGTACCTACTAGGAAAATTAATCTCTTTGCAATTGGATCCTCAGGTAAGGCTATGAATGAAGTCTAGTGTTATCATCCAAATAAATATGCCATTTTCTAATTGACAAGATTCCACAATGTCAACTTGAACTTTGTCCTGAATAGCTTACATCATTGCCCCCAAGATGTGACGTGATGGTCATGGCTGACATAGACACCTATGTACTAAGATTCTTTTTATTTTTCCTTTCTTTTTTTAACTTTAGGATTGGGATCAGATAAACGCTGAGATTCCTGTGTAGATACTAATGTAGGAATATACGGTTAAAAAAATTTCACTAGAGACATGTGAAAATTTGAACCTCATAATATAAGTCATCTCCATCTTCATGAGGAAAATGAATATCAGATGGCAATAATATGTGAAAAAGTGAAAGAAAAGTAAAAAATGAACACTTAAAACCTCTATAAATACAACCCAAATTCATGAGTTTCCCCAACACAAACAAAAAGAAAAAGTTCTGTGTATAGGAGGGAGAGGATCACAAAGCCTTTAAGGTTAGTGTTTAATTTCTTAGTTCAATTGCAAATAAGTTAACAAAAAAAGAAGAAGAGAAAAGCTTTACCTTTTTCCGGCCATCAACGCCACCTCCAGCAACATCCTCCGGCCACCCGTGGTCGATGGATCCGTCGTGGAGGGTCGCCATGGCCATCCGAACCCAAAAATGAAAAGTAACAGATGCGTTTAGAATGGGAGAAGAAAGGTAGGAGATAAGGAACTTTATCTTTAGCCCCTATCCAAAAACGGCTTTGTTTTAGGTTCATATGCATTGAATACATGACGTAACAAGTAATAGGTAAGCTATAGGTAACACCAGCTAAGTTTGTTTTAAAACTTCATGAAGTTGTTTTCTTAGAATAAAGAATCTAGAAATTTTTAGTTAACCTCTTAACTTTGTAAATTATTCTTAAGTCCATTTACTTTTTAAACTCACTTTGTCCTCTACAAATTACATGTTCATCTTTAGGGGGTGTTTGGTTAGATTTTTAGAAATTTATAGAAATGTCAAGTTTTTCTTTTCTTTTGTTTGGTTATATATGAAAAATTTATAGAAAAGTTCCAACAACCTTATTTATGACTTTTACATGATCAACAAGCTCAAAAAACACAAATTTAGAGCTACACAAGCTCAAAAACCCAACAAGAACACCAACCAGCAGTAGCACCGAGCTAAACAAGCTCAAAAAACCCAAATTTAGAGCTACACAAGCTCAAAACCCCAACAAGAACACCAACCAGCAGCATCACCGAGCTAAACAAGCTCAAAAAACACAAATTTTGAGCTACACAAGCTCAAAAACCCAACAAGAACACCAACCAGCAGTAGCAGAGCTAAACAAGCTCAAAAAACACAAATTTGGAGCTACACAAGCTCACAAAACCCATATATGTAAGATGTTTATGTAAGCAATATGCACTATGAATCATATATGTAAGCAATATGCATATATGTAAGACGTTTATGCAAAAAATATTCCATCTATTACATGTAAGCAATATTAATAAATGAAATTGTAGAACATAGACATGCATAGGATAGATCATGATGGCGATAATAACAAAACATGAACTATGAATCATATATGTAAGCAATATGCATATATGTAAGACGTTTATGAAAAAAGGTGATTATAAATAGATTAATCATCAATATGCATATATGTAAGACGTTGTATGTTTTATTATTTAAAAAACTACAACCAAAGAACAACACCGAAGCTAAACAAGCTCAAAACCCAAATAAGAATAAGAACCCCAAATAAGAACAAGAACACCAACCAAGAAGATCACCGAAGCTAAACAAGCTCAAAACCCAAATTTAGAGCTACACAAGCTCAAAACCCAAATTTAGAGCTACAAGCTCAAAAACACAAATTTAGAGCTACAAGCTCAAAAACACAAATTTTGAGCTACACAAGCTCAAAACCCAAATTTAGAGCTACAAGCTCAAAACCCAAATTTAGAGCTACACAAGCTCAAAAACACAAATTTTGAGCTACACAAGCTCACAAAACCCATATATGTAAGATGTTTATGTAAGCAATATGCACTATGAATCATATATGTAAGCAATATGCATATATGTAAGACGTTTATGCAAAAATATTCCATCTATTACATGTAAGCAATATTAATAAATGAAATTGTAGAACATAGACATGCATAGGATAGATCATGATGGCGATAATAACAAAACATGAACTATGAATCATATATGTAAGCAATATGCATATATGTAAGACATTTATGAAAAAAGGTGATTATAAATAGATTAATCATCAATATGCATATATGTAAGACGTTGTATGTTTTATTATTTAAAAAAACTACAACCAGCAACAACACCGAGCTCAAACAAGCTCAAAAAACCCAAATAAGAATAAGAACCCCAAATAAGAACAAGAACACCAACCAGCAGCAGCACCGAGCTAAACAAGCTCCAAAAACACAAATTTAGAGCTACACAAACTCACAAAACCCAACAAGAACACCAACCAAGAAGTGCACAGCAAAACAAGCTCAAATAACACAAATTTAGAGCTACACAAGCTCAAAAGCCCAACAATAACACCAACCAGCAGCAGCACAACAAAAACACCTATAAATTAAACTAAAATTATAGGAAAAATAAACCGAAAATCAACCTAATAATCTCGAGGATTCAAGAGGGTATAGGGATTAGGTTTTTACCTCAAATGAGAGCGCTCGAAAACCCTGAATCGATCTGACTTTACCGAAGCTCAAAATCCCTGATTCGGCAAAACCCCCAAAATCCGAAGCTCAAATCCCTGATTCAGCCACGAGAAGGAGGTGTGACGGAGTTGGGGACTGGAGCGACAACGGGAGAGCGGGAGGAAGTTGGAAAGCGAGAGCCGAGAGCGAGAGCACGAGGAGGTTGGGGGCGGGGAGAGAAAACCCTAGAGTTTTCCTCAGTTTTTGGTTCACGGGAAATACGAAAGAGGACACGGAAATGGGGTTTGGGTACGGGTTTATTATTATTTTAATGAGATTGTCAGATTTCTTGGTGATTTCAGCTCATTTGGAGCTGAAATTGATTTCTACAAAATGGGTCTGTTTTCTGTACTTTATAGAAATATTTTCTATAAAATTTTTGGGAACTAAACACTGTAAAAAGAAACACGGTAAAAAGAAATACATAGAAAATTTTTATTTATAGTTTTGCCATTGTCAGAAGTTTTAGGAAATGTTTTCTATAAAATGGCCCAACCAAACACCCCTTATTAGAAAAAATTGTTTTCTTCCCATTACGTTATATTTTCTGGAAATTAATCTTAAACCCCCTAGATTGCCCAAAACTTTATTTGGCATCTAAAAATCTTTCAAAGAAACTACAAGAAAGGTCTTTTGGTTAAAAAAGTTTATTTCAGTCCCTAAATTCCAGAAATTTTGTTTTAAGGAAGATTCAACTAAAAATCAGTTTGTGTATAAATTATTATTTAGCCCTTTCTTTGGAAAATAATACATTTTGAGTCAAAATGGTGATTTCAGGAAACAAATCCTTAAGAAGATAAACAATAAAATTAATAAAATGATTAAAAGTGATGAAGAATGATTGTTCTTTGTTTTGAATTAGAAATTCATATGTGATGTATTATTATAGGATTGAGTGAGGATTGAGCTAGAGTACGTGTATCAAAGTAATTCGGTTTGCTAAGAAGACTAGATTTCTTCTCATTAGTTATTCTTAACTTTTTATTAAAATAATGTATCAATTATACCTTATGTTAACCAAAGAAATCTTACCTTCATAGAAAACATTGGATCAGATATGTTACATTCTATCGCCTATAAAAGAATGTTAAAAGGATTTGGTATTGTAATAACTATGTATCTTGATCACAATAAATATTATTTAGTATATGAAAGTCACTGGAATACATATTATCCACTACATTTTGACTTATCAATCATATGATTTCCATGGAAAAGTTCAAATTTGACAAAAAAATTTGTTCTCTATAAAGGTTCATGAGTTTTCCATTTTCATGAAAATGATATAAGAAAATGAAAGTCTTCAAAGCATATTAAATTGCTTTTTGTACAAGTGGAAATTTCATGTGATATTTCAAGTGAAAAAGATATTATTTCTAAATGTTAGAAACCCTCGGAAGTCCACTATGGAATGATTAATTTGTTTAAGCCTACCATATGGTATTGAGTATACCGAATATTGGCCTTTTTAGCAGATATGTGAATGTGCCTTTTTGGCAAATATGTGAATGTGGCCCCTGGGCAACCTATGATAGCACTAGGTATACTCTGTCTCTGGGTTAATCTTACATGTCATTTGCATTCCCATGCTATTGGTCTATATTTTTGTAGCCTTAGTGTGACAATTTGAGGAAATTTTAAAAATATGAAAGTAGACTAACATTTACAATGTAAAGGTATTTTAGTACTTCTTTCCATTTTGTTTATCTTTGAATTAAGTACTCTTTTATAATATTTCTGCATATGATAGAAAATTATTTGTTACGATGTATAATATGTTTTCATGATCATTCTTTTTATTGACAAAAATCTACTTGTAAAGATTAGTATAACAGTTCTTAAACTTGTCGGATCTGCTAATGAGAAGTTGTCTATTTATTTGAGTTGTGAATTCACCCTTTATTTTCTATTCTTTTCAGATGAAGGCTAGATTGTTCTTCCCTTAGGTTGGAGCATTGACACCTATTGGGGATCTATTAGCAACGCCATGCTTACCTTAGATAGACTAACATGTTTATGTACTAAGAATCTAATGACTTACTAGTTGTAATTTTCAGTTACTTTGTTAAATTATAGCTTTTGCTCTGAGACTTCTAAACTTCAATAAAGTTTTCTTTATGAAATATTACTTAATTAGTAAGATAGAAGTGCACAGTAGGCTTGACATGTGTTCACGTACATGTCGCCATTGTCGTGAACCCTGAATTATGCTATGCGATTGGTGGGCGTGACACCATTCCAGTCTCATTACTGCAAGATGGCATAGTGCCTGGCTATTAGTGACCACAAATTTCACTGGCTCGCATTTATTTGTTGCTTACAAATAATTAGCTCAGAGCATGTTTTTTCTTCATCACAAATCCCATCAAGTTTGATACTCTCCTTGCAGGAAGATATGGCTTCCAAGACCTCGCTTGTATTTGCTTCCCTCTTTTTTGCCTCTATCCTCCTATCCTCCGGGGTGGCAGCTCGAGATCTCCCTAAGCAACTTTGTGAGCTCCTTCAACTTCAGACACCTCTTACTATCAATATGTTTTTCTCTTCTTTGGTTAGGTTATTTTGGTTTTGGGAGTGAGGAATGAGCAATCACTTTTCCTTGCCCCGCGTATTCCTTTTCTGTGTCAGTCTTGTAAATTTGTAAGCAACCTTTTAAGTTTTAACACAACAGATAAGTCCCCAGACAGTTTTTTTATTATTATAAATGATTCATGCAGTTTATTCAGAGAAGGGAAAAGGAAGAATGAGTAGGTTTTTATTCTCAAAGTTTTTATGGGGAAAAAAAAGGCTATAAGGATGGGTTTAAATCCATGAAAGAGGCAAAATGATACAGCTATTTCTGTATTTTATTTATTTATTTAACTTTTAATTATCTGTAACTTTAAAAAATCTATAGGCTACTGCCAAGAGTATTTGGAATGTGGATGCTCTTACTTCAAATTTTCAAAATAAAGCTTTTGATAAAAATTCTGAAACCTTAAATGTAAGATTATATAGAAACCAAAATTTAAGTTTACAGATATATTTAACCTATTCCTCATGTTTCTTAAGAATGTGCTACTTCCGAATCCTTTATTTCATAATAAAATATTGTTCTTGCTAATTATAGCACAGATGAAGAATGAGATAGCAGATAATAACTGCACGCCAGAGGGTGTGTGCTGCTGCGGATGTACTGGATGCTGCGTACCTGGTACTAGTCATCAATCTTCTTGTTCCTGCTGCTAAACTGCTTTGGAGAAACCTGATGCTGAATACACGACTGAAGTGCATCACTAAGATGACTTGCATAGAGTACTTCATGGGCTGGTGGAGGTGGGGAGGAATTGGTTTTCTGGGTGCTTTAGTTTTGTCAGTGCATATGACATGCTAGTACTCTATGGTGGTGTCTGTGCTTGTGCATGTTTTCTAGCATGCACAAATAAAGTATAAAAAGTGATTGTCATCCATATACAGTAAAACAGATAAAGTATAAAGTGGCTGTAATCCATAGATTCCAATTAAGTCCGGTCTTTGTAGCTTCTAATTAGATTCAAGCTTTGCAAGAAAAAATTGAATTTAAAAAACAAAACACTATAATTTTACTCCAAAAATGCCACAAAAAAAAAAGAAGAAGAAGAAGAAGAAGAAAAGATGAAGAAAGAAGTCGTGTGCATGAAAATAGTTTGTTCCATTTCACAAAAAATTAATAGAGTGGATTATCCAACTTTATTTCATGTCATGCATTTTGGCAGGTCAGCGTAACTAAAATGGTTAAACACAAGAGCTAACAAACCTGCAGCAATACGTACTTACTTATATAGAAGGGTAATGCTTCATAGTTCCTTGCCACAGGCCTAGAGCTTTTTCCACCTACCCGCTACATCTTGTTCATTTATCATAAAATGTACATATATATATACAGAAGTGTTATATGTGCCCATTCTGATATATTTGATGTATGAGTTAGAAATCTTCAAACCATATCAAACTATCCACATCTTCAAAGTAATCTATGTGATGGTGCACATGCATCTGAGCATGTTCTGTGCCTGCATAAACTTGTGTTTGTGTACGTCTACCTTTACAATGCAAGTACAAAATGTGAGATTGATATATTTCAGTTTTCAAATCAACTTGCATCCATCCTTATGAACTCTAAAACTTGTCAGTTTTAAGTGTTGCCATGATAAAAATGGCATTTCAGAAATAGATAAATTCACTAAAACATTAAAGGCAAAAAAAACATAGAAGAAAACATAAATAAGGAGGGTGATAGATGCATTACTTTAGTCTCTTCTTTTCGATTTCAACACACGGATTTAGTGTGATTGTGGAAAAAGCAACGAATGGAAGTGAATAAATAAGGTCGCGGAGAAGGTTATATTTGAAATAAGAAGAAGAGAGATCCATTTATATAAGAAATTCCTTTTAAAAGCTTTTGAAGAAGAATACGAAGAATAGAGAGGGAAAATCCATTTCTACGAAAATTAATATCATTTATTGGCATATGTAGTTAGCTTGTGTGATTTGTTGATTCTCCTAATATCTAGGCTGCATACTAAATAAATCAAGAAAGGAACCTATCATTTCAAATATGTCCTGACAATAATGCAGCTTTTAAACTGACAACAGAAACATCAAATGATCATGCTAACCAAAAACATTAACGAGCTCAGATTCCCACTCTGAAACATCCAATCCTCACGTAAACCCTAGAAATTTTTTTTTTTTCCTTTCAGTTAAACCCTGGAATTTTCCTAATGCTGTATGTATATTAGAAACAAAATATCATAATTTGATAATTTAATAAATTAACAGGAAGAAAATGGGAGAAAATGGATAGGGTTTGAAAGTGACCTGATGGCATCGGAGTTGGATTCTAGCGGAAGCCGTCGCTCTCCCGCTGATCTTTCTCTTTTTTAATTTTTCTTTTTTTCTTTTTTCTTCCCTTTGGTTTTGGGAATTTTGTATATTTTGATATTTAAAATTGGAGCTCTCATCATGTTGCTGTAGCAAATGGGTGCTGGGGAGATTTATATCTATACAAAGGAAAGAATTTTCCTCCCACTTAAAAAAAGAAATAAATAAATAAATAAATAATAAAGATGAAATGTCTTTCTAATTTGGGTTCTTTTTCAAAAATCACCTATAAAATGCGCTGAACAGTACAAAACCATCATTCAAGTTCAATTTATACAAAACTATTTTAAAGACGTTTCTGGATGTAATCAACCACCTTGACCTATTTTTAATGAAATTTTAATTGAAATCTCCAACCTTAAAATACACATGAAAGGCACATGACATGTATATTTAATAGATGTTGATATATTTTTAGGTGTCTTTTTCAAGGGCATTTTAGGGATTTCAATCAAAATTTAACCGAAAATATGTCAAGATGGTTGATTGCAAACATAACCCCTTTAAAGGTGGTTTTGTATGAATTGAACTTGAAAGTAGGGTGAAGCGGAATCAAATAATTAACAAATAATTTGTTAATTGTTCAACTAACTATTTGGTTAAATTCGATTTGGTGGTTCATTTAATACTAAACTAATAATTTTTAGCATTCAAATTCCTTAATGAAAAGAATTTAACTAATGTGTATATTCCATTCATTTGCATATCAAATATTTGTTAAAAATTTGATCGCTTTTAATTTGTATTATTGTGCACATGATGTTATATTTTCAACCCACTTATCATTTCAACTTAAGTTCTATGTACTAATTTTAAGAGACTTAAATGAGATTAAATTAGCTTTTAATGAAATAATTCAAATTAAATATATGTACATGATAATTATAAAGGAATAACTTTCATTTATAAATTTAGAATACTATTTAAAAATCAAATTCTTTAGCGAAATGAATATACCTTGACATTTAATAAATATTTATAAAATATTCATAAATATTTATTAAATACCAACTATTCGAGTTCTAACTTCAAAAACTTCATATATGGATATTCAAATCCGATAATTTTAAACAAACACTTTAATATTCGATTCAATCCGATCGTTTGTCACCCCTACTTGAAAGGCTTAAAGGGGGTTTTTCAAGGGGGGAAAACTTTTTAATTTTCACATTTGAGAGGCATAGCTAAATATTCACAAATTGAAGAAAAACTATTTAAAACACATTAAAGTCTAGTTAAACACATTAATCTTTTCTCTGCCCAAGATTCCAAGTCAAAATTGGTGACTATGATGTCATGTAAAAACAACGGGATTGTTATGAATACAAACAAATGCATATATCTAAGGGGTTAAAATGAGAAAGCAACAATATTTTAAGAGCCATATACAGGAGGTTTTTGTACTTGTTATCAGTAGCAGCCCATGCCGTTGGCTTGACTCATTGGCAGTTAAAAGTCTAAATTGCGAAAGAATCACAAAGAGCTCCAACTATGAACACCTCAAACTTCTAATGAATCATGATAAATAAGATTTCAATGAATCATGATAAATAAGATAAATCAAGCACACAATAAAAGGATCACAGCAAACAGTACAGTAGTAATACTTGAATCACCCAAATCCCAATGCTTCAAGCATTGGGAAACTTTGCTAAGTAGTCCACTCTGATCTTCTGCAATTTTGGTACAGCTTCTTCCATCAAAAGCCTTTCTTTAGGTGAGTCGCTTGAACAAATTATACCCAATTCTATCAAAGAAGATAAACAAGAATTAATGCAGGTTACATCATCTCTTGCTCTTGCATTTCCAGACTCATCTTTCAAAAGATTTTGATCCACAATTTCCAGCAGAGCGTTATGAAATGCATCACATGCATATTGCCTCAGGCTTGATTTGCCGAAAAATATAGGATCAGTAGGCTTTTTACGAATAAAAATCTCGAGTAACAATATCCCGAAGCTATAAACATCCCCTTTTGTCGATACTCTTCCATTTGATGCATACTCTATCCAACATACCAAAAAAGGATAACATAAAAAAAAGATAACATAAATAATACTGATTCAATATAAAAAGGTGATAAGTTTGATTATTACCTGGAGCAATATATCCAATGGTCCCTGGTGCATTTGCTGAAGTTACACTCTGATTATCACCGCCTAATAGTTTTGCAATGCCAAAGTCGCTAACATGTGCAGTCATTTCTTCATCGAGAAGAATGTTGCTTGGTTTCAGATCACGGTGCAGCACAGCTTGAGAATGATGATGATGAAGATACTCAATAGCTGAAGCCACATCGATAACTATGTTGACTCTTTGAAGTAAGCTCAAGCAGTAGTTATGAGAGTAGAGCCATCTTTCAAGACTTCCATTAGGCATGAATTGGAGAACAAGTGCTCTGAAATCCAAGTTGGAGCAAGTAGTGATGATTTTGACAAGATTTCTATGGCGAACCATTCGTAAAACATTACATTCTGCATCAAAACTCTTTGAAGCTCCATCGACTTCCAAATTCAAGACTTTTACCGCAGTGAGAAGACCGTCATCTAATTGCCCTTTGTACACTGACCCAAATGCCCCTCTTCCAAGTAAATTTGCCTCACTGAAGTTTTCAGTGGCACGAACAAGTTCATGATATGAGATCAGTCTATAATTATTGGGAAATTGTGTGCCTGTTGTATTTGAATTCTTTGATCTCCCTTTATGCGACTTTAGATGGATATAGAGGCCAAGAACAATAATTAGAGCAAAAGCAATAGCAGGTAGGATATACTTGAGCGAATGAAGCCTACTCTTTGAATGAGAAACTGATACATTTGTAGAGCAAAGTGGAAAGCCTAGTTTTGGTGATCCGCATAATGCTTCGTTTCCTACCAAAGATATAACTGTGTGATTCAAAAATGCGCCTTTATTTGGAATGACTCCTTCAAGCTTGTTAAAAGACAGGTTTAAACTGCTGAGGTGGTGAAGATTGGCTAAAGAATCAGGTATCACACCTGAAAAATTATTGCATGAAAGGTTCAAATACGCGATATTAGTAAGGTCACCCAACACTTGTGGAATCTGTCCAGTAAACGAGTTATATGAAAGATCTAAAGCACTAAGCATTTGAAGCTCTTTTATAGCATTTGGAATTCTGCCCGATAACTGATTCATCGAAATGCTCAAACTGTCTAAGGCCTTCATTTTGTTGATAGCTGAAGACAATGATCCCTGGAAAAAATTTTGTGAAAGATCGAGTTCAATTAGACGAGTTAGGCTCCAAATACTCTGAGGAATTTCTGATGATAATGCATTTTCGCCAAGCTCCAAGTGTTCTAATGAACTGAGATTTCCCAATGAGTCAGGTATCACTCCAGAAAGTTTGTTTCCACGAATATACAATGTGTTCAGCATCTTTAAATTGCCGAGTTCAAATGGTATAGACCCAGATAATCTATTATTCTCCAAACTTAGCAACTGAAGATTTTCTAGCATTGCTATTTCAGAAGGTATTGGTCCATCTAGCTCATTAGTACCCAATCCTAGACTCGTCAAGCTAGAGATATTGCCAAATTCAGCAGGGACTTTTCCCTTAATAAGATTTCCATCTGCAACAAAATATGATAAACTTCTCGAGAGATTGCCTATTGTACTTGGAAGAAAACCCTCAAACTCATTTTTCCACAAGCCAACATTTTCTAAGTATCTACAGTTTGAAAGTGAGCCAAGAAAATCCAATCCTCCACTTAACTTGTTCCATCCTAGATACAAAGTCACAAGCTGAGGCATGTTGCCAAAGTTCACAAGTAAAGGTCCAGTAAGGGACGAAGAAGCAAAGTCGATAAATTGAAGTGATGACATATTTGAGAGCGAAATCGGAATAGAACCTGTTAAGCCCTGGTTACGACCAAGATATAATTGTTGGAGATTTGAAAGATCTCCCAATTCCTCAGGAATAGTCCCATATAAATCATTTTGAGCGACAACCAAACTCACCAAACTTGTAAGATTACCAAAAGAGACAGGTATACTACCTGTCAAATTATTCGAGCCAAGATACAGAAATTGAAGCTGCTGTAAATTTCCAAGCTCCATCGGTATATTTCCACTGAACTGGTTGTAAGACAAAGACAATGTGCGAAGATGATAGCAATAAGAGAATCCAGATGGGATACTCCCAGTGAGCTGATTGAATGAGACACTGAGAACTTGGATTTGAGGAAGCATTGTTTGAATAGAGCTTGAATTCGAAGGAAGAGTCCCTGACAGATCATTCTCAAATAAAGAAAGCCGAATCAACGATGACATATTGAAAATGGATAGGGGTATGGAACCAGAAAGCTGATTCTGTCCGAGCATCAGTCGCTTAAGACGAGGCATATGCGCTAGAGACTCAGGTATTTGGCCAGTGAGGCTGTTGTTTGTGAGATTAAGGTAGGATAGAAAGGAGAGGTTCGCAATATGTGGAGTGATTTTGCCATAAAGAGATAAGTTGTCGAGCTGAAGAGCGACGACTCTTTGCCTTTTTTGGCTGCATTTGACGCCAGTCCAAGTACAGAAGGAAGCGTTGGTTGTCCAATTGCTCGATAGAACTTTGAATGGGTCGTCGACGTTGGCTTTGAAGGCGAGTAGCGATGAGAGGTCAGTGAAGTTGTTGTGCTCTGCTGATGAGATTGAAGGGAACAAAGAAAGTATTAGATGTATAGTTGCAAAGAGAATGGGATGGAACTCCATTAAAGATGAAGGAATGCAAGTGAAAGATGATAATGTATTTTCATATATAGAACTTTGGCAAGTAAACGAGATATGGACAAATTTCACAATATTTCAATAATTGTACAGCAACAAGTTGCTTGTTAGCGGGTTGGTTGCTAGTTTCCTCCCTCGTGCCTGGCGGCTCTCTTGTATTTTTGCCCAAGGACTTTGAACCTAATAAGTCAATAATAGTCTGCTTCAAGGACCTTAATATTAAAACAACTTCGGTTCAAACCTCATTGGATATGTATATAAAAGGATCTAAAAAATGTACCACTTCACAAATAGTCCAATTTTTGGAAATGTACCACTATGCAAATAGTCCAAGTTTTGGTCATGATCCATGAAAGCGATCCCACAACTTCTAAGTTTTGACGCAATGGAATGAAGTTTAATAATGATGATATAGAGTAAGTAATAATGCATGGATATTTGAAAGAAACTTGCGCACTTAAACAAGAAAGAGGTATTTAAAACGTAAAACAAAGTAAAGATACAATTGCAATGCTCATCCGTCTACTGACTCTATTGCCAAAAGATCAATACCTAGTTTAACTAAACTCACCTACTCTAATAACTTCTATAAAGTAAACCACTGATACAACGGCATAAAATTTTAAAAAAGAAAAAAGACACTATACTAAAAGAACTCAAAGTCCAGAAACTTTCCCCCAGACTTAACATCAGCTCCAACAATCCTCTTACTACTGCTCCCTGCTCCAACACCAAACTTCACTGGAACTTCAATCTCTGGTGCAGGCCTTGGAAGCTCCGGCGGAGTACTACACCTAATCAAAGCCCAATTCACACCCTCAAAGAATGGATGCTGCTTAATCTCAGTAGCTCCTCTCTTAAACCCAAACCTTTGTTGTGGCTCTTTTACCAAAAGCCCCCTGATCAAATCTCTACTTGCATAACTCGTCGAAGGTGCATCGGGAAATTTAAGCTGCTGACCGACTACATTGAAGAGAGTTGCTCTGTTGCCTGACCCTTTAAATGGAGTTTTTCCGTATAAAAGTTCGTAGAGGAAAATACCGAAAGTCCACCAGTCTACTGCACTTCCATGGCCTTCACCTTTGATGATCTCAGGAGCGAGGTATTCATGGGTACCGACAAAGGACATTGATCTTGCTGCTGTGGGCTCAGCCAAAAGCTCGGGTTTTGAATTCTTTGAATTGTTCTTTTTGGTTCTGGATTTTTGAGGGAAAATGCGAGGAAGGAAACAGGAGGGTTGGATACAAGAGGAAGTAGGATTGAGGCATGAAGGTTGGACACAGAATGCTGTTGAGTGTTTGGATGGATTGGGATCTAGTGGTGAGGATTTTATTAGGGTTGGTGAAACTGCACAACGAAGCGAGAGGTCAAAATCTGAGAGCATTATATGGCCATCATCTCGAACGAGTACATTTTCAGGTTTGAGGTCTCTGTAGACTATTCCAAGCATGTGGAGGTACTCAAGAGCTAATAGTACTTCAGCAGCGTAAAACCTGGTATAATGAAAAATTATAACTTCATCAAATTAACAAGTTAAATCTTAAATTTATTATTCAGAGTAATATACTGCTAGTTTGAGAAAATAACGAGGTTACAGGGCTCAAATGTTCTACATTCTCACAAATAAGCAGCAATAGTATCAATGAAATCAGTAGGCTCTATGAAAGATCTAGGTAAGAAAGAACTAGATTTGTGACAAATCAGTAGGCTATATATGAATACTTTGTTATTACAAATAACAAGTTACGGCCTAAATTGTGCAGTGCATAGGGCGAGAGGAAAGTATGCGTTATTGAACAGTACTAAAAGATTTTTTTTTTTTTAATTACAAGTAGTGTCAACTAAATGAGTAAGCTATATGATAGATCTAGGTAACAAAGTATTAGGTTCATGACAAATCAGACGGTATATTTATAAAACATGTCATTACAAATAACAAGTTATTGCCTAAGTGTGGAGTGTATAGGGTAAGAGGAAAGGGTACAGTTACCGAACAGAAATAAAAAACCACAGGAGATAATTTGCTCACCAATTTTGTCATGGTCAAACAAAGCAACACATATATCAAAAATATTATGCATGACAAATTGACTACAAAGGGAAAGATGTACAAAATCACAAAAGTTTAAGCATGACAGGATACAAAATAAGAACAGTAATTGGGCTAATGAAGTATTCTAGTGCTTTAAGACCTCCAAGACCTCCAAGGAATGCAAACTACATTACTACTATCAATCACAATATAGAAAAGATTAATAACTGAAAGCTCAAATAGTTAAAGAATTAAACAGTACCTCGCTGCATATTCAGAAAAATGCTTCCCAGGCTGCCGCTGCCTCAAAGTATGCAAATCGCCACCAGGGCAAAACTCCATAACCAAACATGAAAACCTATCGGTCTCAAAATGTGTATACAAAGTGGGCAAGAAAGGATGATCAAGAAGCTGAAGAATCTCCCTCTCCGTCTGAGCCCTTGCTAGCTTCTTCCTGCTAGCAAGTGATGCCTTATCCATCACCTTCATTGCGAAATAGCACCGGGTCCCACTCAACTCCGAAAGATAAACACTTCCAATATCACCACACCCGAGCCTCCTCAAAAGCCGAAAATGGTTCATCCCCAACAAACCATCACGAGCCCTAATGGCTATGATAGCTTTCCACCTCGGATCATTCCCTTTATGAGGCTTATTAACACTTCCAGTTACACTACTCCAAGTACTATCGTCGCTTAGGCTGCTACTATCACTCGCTCGGCTAATGCTAGTCTTTGTACTTCCTAGTGAGTCTCCTATAGCACTCTCCTTCGCACTCTCACAATTCTTCTCACCGATAAGCCCATTGCTCTTATATGAAGCCAAGCATTTATGCACAATGTTCACTGCCATATCTACACTTGCGCTATCAATGCTAATGAGAGGGCTTACATTCCCACTAGGAGGCAAAGAAGCATCCCACACACACTCCTTCTCAGAATTTTCTGTTGTTTGAGATGCACGAGGAATCGAGAATGGGGAATTGACAGAACCCAAATCATTTAAAGGAGAATTGGGAGCAATGGTTGGCTTCTCGTTAGGGATTTTAATGGAGAGATTTTCTATGAAGGGTCCTTTGACTGAGAGGGCTCTCATCAAACAGCTCGCTTGAGCCCTGCTCTCGTCGATTGGGATGAACATTGAGCCCATGAGATCGGAATCGATTGGCTCTGGGGGATGGCTTGCACCCGAGAAAGAGCTTGATCCTTCGTCGCAAGAGTCCATACTCTTGATGCTAGCAGCATCATGGGTTGATTCCTTTTGTGCTTTTACATCCAATGGAATTTGTTCTTCTTTCAGAGGCCTCTCCATCTCCAATGTATAACTAGCATCACACTATGACCAAATTCAGAGGAAACTCAAACTGGGTATTCACAAAAACTCGTTAACTTCGATATATCTAGCAACTAATTTAATAGTAGCACTTCATACTGCTTCTCTTGTTTGATTTTTAGTATCTACACAGATCAAAAAGAAGAAATTAGGCACAGAGCGAGAGAAGTAATTGGTATACAAGAAAACCCAAGTGAAAAAAAAAGGAAAGAAGAAGAACAAAAGGAAACATTGCTAGGTTTACATTACAGAGAAAAAATTGAGCCTAATTTTAGTGATTATTGTTTTGGAAATAACTTAAAATTGGTAAAAAGCCAGGCATTTTGTCTGAGTGAGATTACACTATCACACAGAGAAAAGAAACAGGAAATAAAAAGAAAAAATGATTAGTTAGATCTAAATGGGGAATCTTTCCTCAAAAAATGAAGGGAAAATAGTAGAAATTAACTCAAAAAAAAACTCAAAAAAAAAATAAAGCAGAAGGATGAAGTTTGATGACCTGAGGAGAGAGAGTTCTGGAGCTCAAAGAGGAGGAGCAATGGGATTTTAGTGGTCTAACTTCTAAAGATTTGTTCTTTGATCTTGCATTCTCTTTGCAAAAGAGTAAAGGAAAAAAGAGAGAGGAGCAGTGTGAGAGAGCAGTAACTGCAATTCTCTCTTTTTGTTCTGTTCTTTTGCTGGTGATGCGTTTTACAAATAGCTCCCTATAGATAAAGGTAATTAATTCATTGGGGTGTTTTTCTAGTGTAATTATAGAGTCCTTTTTCTAAAAAATTACTTGTAGAAAAAGAACTTAAAATAAACTTGCTTCGAAGTTTTTAATGGGTAAGAAAGTAAAATATAGGTTGTTCTAAAGGTTACCCATAGGCACTCGTTATAAAATGAGAGATAGAGAAAAATGAATAGTAAGTAGGTCTCTCCTGATTTACACTATTTTATCATCTTATTTCTCCCCTCTCTCTCTATCTCCTAATGAGTGTTTATGGGTACCCATCAGAAAAATCTAAAATATATACATGAAAATCGAAAGAAACCCGAAGGACTAGCGAAACCCTCACTTGTAAATGTATTTCATTTTCTTAAGTTTTTAAGTTTTGGTACTTAAAAAATTTCCAAATAATAATTTTTTCCTAGATTTATTAAAACTTAAGAAAATTTGTAGATAATAGATAACATCACTCATCTTATCTTTTCTATTAACATCCAAAAGTTTCTTGTAACATCCCAATTGTCTATCTTGAACCAATATCGAAAACAACAACAATGGCTTGTAAACGTATCATTGAATTGTACCATATGAGCACAAAATCGTATCTCGATTCTTGAAATCAAGGTTTGTTAGCATTTCCATGTTTTTTTAATGTAGACAAGATTCAGCGTTTGGATATGGAATCCTCACAAACTCAGACAGACAATGATAATTCTTGGTGGAATTTTGACAAGTTGGAAAGTGAACTCCAAAATGACCCATACAGATATTCTACATTGTGACTGCATGATTAGCTATGGATCTTGTAATTATTTTCTCTCTGTTTATAACAATAATAACAAGGATCTGCTCCCTTTCATTTCTTCATGCTTATAGACTCACTTTTGTGTAAGAACCAGCATGGATTTGACAAGGCTTTTGAAGTATTAGATGTTGGGGGAAGAGAAAGGGGGGCACTTTAATGATTCCTTCACACTTTTGTTTGGTTAAAGAGTTAAGACTAGGGTGGGTAATGTGCTGACCCAAATCCCTAGCCCTTGAACGAAGGAGAGGATTTGGGCTCTTGTTTAATAGTCCCAAGGGCCCTAGGATCAAGAGGCCTAGGTGTGAAGCCCAATAAGTGCTAGGTTCATTCTTAGACTTAGCCCAAGGCTCATAAGAGTGCTATAATGTCTTTGGGAATGTTGTAATTGATTAAAATAATTGTCAAACTTCTACATTTGCTAATGCATGCCAAGTTGCCAACCCTGATTATGCAAAATAATAGTAATAATAACAAAGAAAGCAAACTGATGGTTAATTTTTGGGTTTTTCCTAGAAACCACCTCAAATATAAGATAATTATATAAAAATCACCTTTCATTTTCAATTTATAGATAGACCACCTTTAAAGTGGGTTTTATTGTAATAAACCAACTACAAGTCAAATTTTTCAGTAAAAGCCCAAAACTATCCTTCAAAGCTCACATTCAAGGCGCGCGACTCATTTTTTTTTGTGTTTAGGTCTTGTTAGGATATAACTCATATAACTTTAATTAGAATTTTTAAGCTTATTTTTTATTTTCAGTAAAAATTTCACTATAATAAAATCTATTTTAAATATGGTTTATGTATAAATTAAAATTAAAATATGGTTTATGTATAATTACCCTATTTTTATTGTGGTTTCTAGGGAAAACCCTTAATTTTTAAGAAAAATTGGAACCTAATTTACGGCCTTGTGAACAATTAATTATTGTAATTCAATGTTAAAGATGACAACTCCTTATGTACCTTTCTTACCAGTAACTTAAATTATGATGGTATCAAGTTTTGTGTGAAATTGATTTTTCACTTTGAAAAATGATATTTGATAATAAAGTAAAATGTGATTTTTTTAAATCACTTTCGATGACACAATACAAATGTTTATTCCAAAGTTTATTTGTTGTTGTCATTATTATTATTATACAACTATTATTATCATCATCATTCTGACAAAAACAACAAAATTGTATATTAGTTTTAAAAATTGATATACTAAAGAGAATGAGATCTTTGTTGTTTTCCCCTCTCAAAAAAAGATGAGATTTTTTCATGTAGATTCAACCTCCAAAGAAACTAATCACATTGCATAGCCATGCTCTGTTTGTCTTGGTCTGTAATCCTCTGTCCTTAACCATGATTAACTAAAATCTAAGATCAGTGTAAACAGCAATTAGCCTAATACGACATAAGGCCCACGAGCACGTACACTATTGGGCTTGAGTAAGCCCAATACCCCACATAGAAGAGAAAATGCCCGTACAAGCTTGCCTGCTCTCAAATCTCTACTCCCCAAAATCCGAGTGAGCACTGAACTCAATCACCTTCAAGAGCTTTGATTCTTGCCGTTATCTTGGTAAATTCCTAATCTTTTAATTTCCAATTCTTTTAAATATCTATTTCTTTTACTCTTTTTAAATCTTTTTCTGTGGTTTGTTCAGTTTGTAATTTGATAACCTTTTCTGTTGTGGGATTTGTTTTTGGTCCATCTTATGCTAATTAGGGATGTGGGTTTGATTGCTGAAGAATTTTATTTGCTGCCACTGAGTTTTCTAAATTTTGATAATATTAGTACTCGATGGTGTCTTTTTGAAAAGGTAATGTGCAGGTAATTTCTTTAGCAAGATATCTGATTCTTGTAACTCAGTAGGGGCTTCACTGAGCTCATCGAAAACTAATGAGAAAGGACTTAAATGATGATCCTTGTTTTAAGGGAATAGATTTGTATTACCTCCAATTAATCCAGTGGTAGTTGATACTTCATTGTGCATAAAGACATATTTGACGATATATTTTCATAAATGCATTGTGCTTCTTTCTCCTGAAGTTTCCTTTTCAGTAATTCCCGTATAACATAGCTTTCGTGAACAAAGGGACGGGCTCGTTTATTCAGGGCTGAATCCCATATGATGGATATGTTATTGTTTAGAAAAGACCGTGCGGAGAAATTTTGCATTTATAACAACATGGTATAGCTTGAGACATTTGTCATTGCAGCTATATATCAAATTCCGTCTGTATGATACCTTGATATAACCATGTATTAGTTTTAAGGTTTTTGTTTTGTTCCTCTCACTGAGAGCTCCAAACAACAGAGCATAAGTCCAATTATGTTAATTAGAACAGAAAGTTGTGCCCAAAATAACGCCCTGGTATATCACATCCGAAGTTGTTCTTATTTGACCAGTATCATGACATAATTTGCGACAGCATACCCGTTTGAGCCTCAGCTCTTTAAGTTTGTTATGGTAAACTACATTCCTTAGTACAACATTAAAACTTTAGAGTATTAGAGTAGTGTAGGCGTTGAAAATTGCCTATAAGTCCCCGAACGTAGCTCGTGATGACGAGAATAATCGACAAGTCATCCGATGAAGTAATGACAAACCGTTGACGATACAACAAGTGAACGCAGCGCAAGCGCTCTCTCAAGGCATACACTTGATTTTGGCCGGTCAGCTAGCGGTTAGCTGGCGGGTCAAAGGCGTGCCCCCGCTGAGTCGAGGCGGCCCGAAATTTTTGAAAAGAGCTTTCTCTTTCACGTGGTGATTAGGAACCTTGGTGAACCGGGATCCGCCATGAGTGCGAAAGTGAAGGGATAAACCCGACTTTGAAGCCTCAAATTAAGCTCTAAAACCAGAGAGAAAGCCGCGCGCCTTCGGTCAAAGCAAGACACGGAGGTGTCTCGCCAGCGAGACACTCCAGAGTGTCTCTACCGCCGAGACACCAAGGTCGAATGGGCTTTTGCCCACTTCGCCGATCCGGCCGCACCTATAAATATGACGGCTAGGGTTTCATTTTCGGGCGGAAAAATAAAAAGAGAGGAGACTCTGTAGAACTCTTGTGTGTGCGAGGTTAGAGAATTTCCAAGGGAGAGGAGATCAAGATCTAGACTTGCGGGAGGTGAGATCCGAGATCCAAAGTTTTGAATCGGATCTACAACAACAAACCATCCTTTGGATCAAGCTTGGCCTTGATCTCGAAGAAAGTAACGGGTTACGTAGATCTCGTTTACTACGTTGATTAGTTCCTTGGCGAATTAATCTCGTGATTCGTTTAGATCTCGGATCGATCGATCTAAGAATTCCACGTAAAAGGAGGGATTTTTAGATCTAGATCCGAATCCGCATCTCGCTTGATCAACACTTGGGAAAGGAATCGCGGTGGTCCACGGAACACATCCCCAAGACAGCAAAGAATCCCAGCAAGCGAGGATCCGATAAACGGATCCCGCTTGTTCACAAGGAGGAAAGTTGTAATTTTTATCCTTTTCATTGTAAAAAGCCTTATAAAAGGTGATTTTTATTTAAAACTCATTTGTAATCCCATCAAGGTAGAATGATTTCACCAATGAAAAGATAATGACTTTTCAGGGAACAAGTGGCGACCTGATGGGAGCCACCGGTCTTGCATCCGAGATCGTTGTCTGCGACCGGATTCGATCCGGTGTCGAAGAGGTCGTCTGATCGACCGGGGAGAAATTTGAGGCTATCTCTCGCCTCATCCAACTCTTTTCCCCATGGCGAAGAAGCCCTCCGCCGCAAGGAGGACTCACAAGCGCCACCGACCGAAGCCGACGCCTCGCCGCCGCCAACAACAATGACGGCAATAACTCCCAGCGCCATCCAAAGGCGCCGGATCTGATCTCCTCCTCCTACCAATGAGGAGAAGTCCACCGGCGATGTGACTCTCAAGAGAGCCTTGGCGGCGTGCTGCTGCGTTGCAATACGCAAAGGCGTTAGAATCCATGGACGATGTCCGATACAAGCCGGATCCGAAGTCCCGACGGGCACGAGCCCCGAAGACGAAGATAGGTGGTAACTCCTCTAAGCAATGCGTAGAAGAATGGATCCGCCAAGCGAGATCGCTCCACCCTCGGGCGGATCCAAAACGCCGTGCCCTACGTGCAGCGTGCCGTGCGTTGGTTGAGCTACTCAACGTACTAAAGGAGCAGAGGTGACCAAGAAGTCACCGAAGCAAGTCGAACTTCGGCCTCCCGGACGAGAGCTTTTCCTCGATACGGTGGCGCTTTCACAAAGACTTCGGCTGACACCACACCCCTTCCGATAAGGGTTCGGTGTTTCAACGCCTAGGTCCGGTTCGGTTGGATCAAGGTGAAAGGTCAACTCCGCAGCTTGTTGAAGAGATCCGGGACAACTTCGCAATCTTTGGGGATAGCTCTCGCCCGTAGGCGAAGCCGGAGAATCCACCAACCGGTTTGCGGATCGAGGTCAAAACAACGGGCGTCAGCGCACCCAGCGTCGTTAAAGGCGTAACTTTCAAAGACTTCGTGGACGCCAACCCAACCTCGGATGGAGCGTCGTCATCGATGATGGCGTTATACCCGAGATTGTGTCGCCGCGACGGTAGGTTGCTCCGAGCACTCATGCCGATGAGTTGTACTATCGTCTTTGGGGGTAGGAAGAAGTCTCAGAGACAAAGCTCTCGAAACCGCATCCTCTTGCATTTGTACTAAATTGATCAAGGCGGTGCTCCGGAGTGTAAATCTTGCCATAAAACTCGGAAGGGTGTCGGTCTTCCAAAGACCGAGCACCAACGAACCACCAAGACCTCGGTCAAGCGTTCCCGAAGAAGACATGCACTCTGTCAAGGCAAGGATGAGCCGCTTGAGGTCACCATCAATATGACCAACAAGGCAACGCCGCCACGCGGCATTCCGAGCCCTCCCAACGTGTGACTTCGGTTGCGGGCGGTACTATCGGGCGGCCTAACTATCACGACCGCAACGAGGGATCCCTTCAAGCCACAGTCGCGAAGAAACCGCCGGAAGATGAAGTATCGGATGACGGCTCGGCAATGGCATCCGATAACACCGCCTCTAGTGAAGGTCATACTCGTGAAGCACTCATGATTAGTGCGGTGAGGTGGCCAAGCTACTTGAAGAAGCCTTGGCAAAACGTAAAGACAACTTCAAACTCGAGATGGACATGGCCATGCCAGATGAGAGAAATGCATGACCGGCAGATGCAAGCGATGATTAATCGCCGGTGAGGCGGTCGTCGCAACAACATCAATTTGATCGATAGCGACGGATGAAGAGCAAGACCTTAACACCGATGAGCGTAACGCCAATGATGACACCATGGTCCCACCTCAAAATCACCGACGAAATGCAAGTGAAAATGACAAGATCAAGGATCCGGAGAGCAAGGTCAACTTCGCTCATCTCGGCTCAAGAAGTGAAGAAGACGGGATTCCGTGCCCTTGCAGAGAGTGGGAGTCAATCTCTATCCGTGAAGTTTAATTTAATAAACTTCACTGCTCGATGGGAGAGGGTCCCCACTCAACATCTTATCTACTTCAAGAGCCATTTGGGAGTCATCTCCGTGCGAGCCCTGATGGTTGGTCATTATTCAACACGCGGTGACCCCGATTGATCTGGCAGATCTCAGCCCAGGCGGCATCAACAGTGGGAAGACATGGAATCTATGTTCTGGCGAACTTCTTCGATGGCGACGAGAGGTTTCACTCGGTGCGTTATGGGACGAAAGCGAAGGATGGAGAAACCGTGGATAATTTTGTCAAACGGTTCCGCAACAAGGCGATGAACTGCCGTGACCCAATCACGGAGGAATTCATCCTCAAGACACCGGCATAACCTCATTTGGGCGTGATCAGGCGATAGGCCTGCCGTCTAAAACACGGAAAGACTTGAAAGTCCGAGGGGAAGAGGCCGGCGTTCCTCAAAAGGGAGAAGCGAGGTCGTGGCGCCAAATCCACGGAACAAAATTTTGTCCCGGAACAAGGGAAGGCGCAATGAAGAATGTTGATGCGCATCAAACTTTCAATTGCACAACCCATAGCAATAGCCAATAAGTGGACCCATCAGCAACATGATCGAAAGCAGAAATCCCAGCCTGGTTTCAAGGTCTTCGAGGGGCGAAGAGGTGCACAGGATCTTCAAGTACTTGCTAGACAACAACAAGATCCAACCGCCATCGATCGTCAACGGGAGAAGCTCAAGCGGACCCAATCTGCGCTATCATAGGCGATACACCACCCGACCAAGTCATGCTACGGTGAAAGACAAGATCCAAGCTTTGATTGAAGTGGGGTGATCACTCCAAAACCAAATAAGGGAAAGCAAGTAGCGCAAACGCCGACGCCCATAAGCTTTGGGACAAGGTTTACAACCCGGTTCCGGCCGAAACCGTGGTCAAAGTGGGAATGAAGACGGTGAATTACGATCCCATAGCGGCGAGAGAAGGGTTAGTGCCGCACGGCCCCAAACGGTGAACTCTATGGGTCCACGGACTTACTTAAAGGCGATCGATGGGCGGCGTCTTCGTCTAAAAAGTCCAAGGAAAGGGCAAATCTTGCAATGCTACCTCGGCGGTTCTACTCGACGACGACGAGCAAATTCCTACGTGTTCTTTGTCTGAGGAGGAACAGAAGCCTTTGTCACCGTGGAGTGGCGTGAGTACGCTTACAAATACCGATGACTCCAACCTTAATGCTAAAGCGTTAGCGGAGCTTGGGGTAGTAACAATTCCCATGATTCCCGCCACTCTTAAGGAGGGCGCCACCGAGCGAAGGAAACAACACCGCAAATCTGAGGTGCAACCCGGCGATCCGGTTTAATCGCCCGGATGGAAGGGATAGACCGGGAACACAAGCTCTCCTACCGCCGATGTGATGGCACAACCGCCAACATCCCAAGAATAACATTATACGAGCTATTGAGGTTGTCGAGGAAACCCGTGGCGTTCTGAGCGTTGTGACTCGGAGGTCTTCCTAACCCACATTAAATCAAGTCCGAGGCCAGGAGTCATCGGCCGGGAATGCAATGTGGCCTCCAAGCATATTCCCCGCATCACGTTCTCTAAGGAGGATATGCGACGAAGACGCCGAAGCATGACAGTAGCTCTACTTCACGGTACATTGGTTCAATGAGAAGTCAGCCGGATCAAGTTGATCCAGGGTTCGTATGAGCATCATGCCTTTGCTGATGTATAGCACGGGATTCTGTCGGCGGGCTCGCTTACGGCAAGTGATATACGGATTTAACACCGTGGGTCTCGGCCACTTGGTAAAATCCGCATTAAGTGTCAGATGGGGGACTTAAAGTCCGAAGTCACCTGCTACGTCATTGACGCAGAAACTTCCTATAACTTGTTGTTGGGTCGCCCTTGGATCCATAACCATGTTATAGTCCCTCTACCTCCATCGATTAATGCGAAATATGTCGACACTAATAACGAGGTTAAGACGGTGGTCGCGACAAACAACCGCTTAAAGGACTGGAGAATTATTTCATCGACTCTCCTTTACGGTAATGAGTCGAATCTTGAATCATCGGCCCGTAGCGCAGGCGGTGAGGGCGCTAATAGAAGTCGGGCTTGACTATAAAGGTGGTTTTGTTGAATGACATTGTACCCTTAGTAGTCAATCTTGACGAAGAGGGATCTTAGATGAAAGTTGTAATTGGCGACTTGTAGAAGAAGAAATAAAAGATGATTTAGAGTACTCGTTGTGTTTGAATGATGTAATGAAAAGTTGTATAATGACCCGAATTGCATATGCCAATTCGGTCATCCCGTAATACGTAGCACCTTCGAGACTCATCCAAGACGACTTTCGCCGCCCAAGGGAAGGGAGGCCGCAAGAAGGACTTAGTCTACGAGCGGAGGGAGTTGACTCCACGCCCAACTACTTCCTCGCAGACGGTTCCGATGAAGATAAACCAAACTTCATCTTTCGGATATAGCGGCGCTGACACCTCATGAAGAAGTGGGGTACGACTTTGCGCTGGGAGAAGGACTTTATTTTGGCGGGATCTCCTGCTCCACCCAAGGTCGCATATGTACCAAGGAAAAGCCCGATAATTATTACGGATTCAAAAGGGGATTGGGATCGCATCCTCTTGAAGATGAGTGTTGTTGGGCGATCAACAACCAACCACCCAACCTAGATGACGAGTACTCATCCGATCCGTACGGGACTCGGCGTCGGCATCGGCAAGATGTTCGGGGTTGATGTCCACATGGCTACAATGGACCCACTGCTGGAAGAAGATGAAGAATTGCCAACATGGGAAGACCCATGGGTCCATCATCTCAACATGCAGTATGGGGACCGGTTTGAGCAGAGGGAGCCTCCGACTGAAGACGAGGTAGTCCAGATCAACATGGGTAATGAAGCACACCCTAAACTTATAAATATTAGCAACAGTCTTCCCCCAGAGGAAAAGAAAAGGTTGATCGCTCTTGTCAGAGAGTATATCGATGTTTTCGCCTGGAGCTACGAGGACATGCCGTGGCTCGACCCAATGTGGCAATGCAATCACCGACATTAAAGTGGATGCCAAACCTGTCAAACAGCAACAGAGACGGTTTCGTCCACAGATTATGGAGGCAATTGTTGCGGAAGTAAAGAAGCTCATAGCCTCGGGTTTCATCCGGGAGGTTCAACATCCGGATTGGGTGGCGAATATCGTTAGGTGCAAAAAGAACGGAGACGATCGGAATGCAGTGTATTCTGAGATCCGAATGCCGCATGTCCAAAAGACGACTTCCCACTTCCAATCACCGATGTGATGCGTCGATAATACATGTGGATTTGGCGAATGTCCTTCATGGATGGGTTCTCGGGTTACAACCAAATCAAGATGCATCCGGATGGCGCAAAGCACTTTCGGCGTTAGAACTCCTCTAGGCATCTTACATTACGATCATGCCATTCGGTTGAAGAATCTTTGGCGCCACTTACCACAAGAATGACAAAGATCTTTCGGGATCATCTTCTAAGACGGTCGAATGTTACGTCGATGACTTGGTTGTGAAAAGTCGTGACAAAGATGACCATATCCGGGACTTGAGGGCGGTATTCGACCTCATGCGGACTCACCAATTAAAGATGAACCCGCTGAGTCTTTCCTCGGAATGTCCGGCAAATTCCTCGGGTTTGTTGTTACCGACAAAGGTATCCACATTGACCAGACAAAATAAAGGCAATCAATGAATTGCAACCCCAAAGAATCTAAGGGAACTCGAGGAGGATTACGAGGCGATTAAGCGTCATCGGCTTCATTTCCAACCTCTCCGGAAAATGTCGGCCATTCTCTAAAATTTGAATAAAAAGGGTGTCCTTTGTCGGGATGGTTTGGAAAGGCATTCGAAGATATCAAAGCGTATCGGCGAATAATCCTCACATTTCGTTCCTGCAAAAGTCGGGCAAAGTTCTTGATTTATATCAAAGCGACGAACCATTCGTTGAGTGCTTTACTTGCACAAGACGACGACCACCGGCCACGAAGCAGCGGTTTATTATCTAAGCCGAACCTTGGTAGGTCGCGGAATCGCCTGATAATTGAGAGTGTGTCTGCCCTGGTCTTTGCGATTCGAAAATGCGACACTAAGTTGGGCAAGCGATCTCGTCATTTCTAACGTAAATCCGTTCGGTGTTCATGGCCAACCGGCCTCTATGAATTGGCCTTTGGCGAAATGGACTTTACTTTTGTCCCAAGATGACTCGCACTTCAAGCGTGAAGTCAATTAAGGGACAAGCCATCTGCGATCTTTGGCGACCAACCCAACAAAGGATACGGTGAAATATTTGATGATCTACCGGATGAGACCCACGAGGTTAACACAACTCGCACCAACAGTGTGGCATTTATATTTTGATGGAAGCGTCAGAGCAATGGCGCCGGATATTCTAAGATCTCCACGAGTCGAGTAGTCTTAGTTTCCGGAAGCATGTCATGCCTCGGGCTTATTCAGTGAGCCCCGCTCTAACAATGTCGCAGAGTACAACGCGCTCCTCATTGGACTTAGCCAGCTAAAGTGGGGTAGAGTATCTCGAAGCTTTCGGGATTCCCAACTCATTGTCAAACAGACTCGCGGGGACTATGAGGTCGAACCCGATTTAGTCCCATACCATCGTCGCTATCGAAGTTAGCGGACTCGTTTGAAGGATTCTTCATCGAGTACATTAAGCCTCGAATGCATATCGCGGATGCAATGACGTGCGGTGTCTTTGGCGCAACCCCCGAGATCGAAAGCAAATGGTCACGGTGAGGACCCACCATTATTCATTCCTATTTATGATAGGCGTAAAATGACGAAAGGGTAGTCACTAAGGAAGTGTATGCAACCAAGTCGGACTTGAGCCCGAGATTGGCGCTTCCCTATTATTGACTACGCCTTGCACGGCATCCGCCGTAAGATATGAAGGAGCGTGAATCGGTCGTAGAAGAGCCGAGGTTCTTCTATCTACGGAAACCGGGCAGCTCATCGGCGTGGGTATAACGGTTTGCTACTCATTGCCTTTCAAACAAAGAGGCGAGGAAGTTCTCCAAGAAGCACACGGAGGAGAATGCGGTGCGCACCGGCCAGTCCTAAGCTCTATGATCGGATCGGAAGGATGGGGTACTCTTGGCTACTATGGTCAATGATGCGGTCGCATATGCTCGGAAGTGTCCGCGCGTGCAAATACACGCGAACTACACGCATCAACCTCCGGAGCAACTTCACCCGCCACCACATCTTGGCCATTCGAGACATGGGGCATGGATGAGGTAGGCCCGATCTTTCTGTCCGACAGGTGATCGGTTTATCTGGCGATCCAGATTACTTCTCAAGTGGGCAAATGCGATTCCCTCAAGGAGGTAAAAGCCGGCAATGTAATTGGTTCATCAAGCACCGCGTCATCTATCGACCACGGTGTACCAAGGCGGATCGTACATGATAACGGTCCCGGTTCATTAGCAATGCCTTCATTCGGTTTTGCGAAATTTAAGATCCGGGGCGTCTCCTCTGCGTACAATCATTTCCAAGCGGTTGGCGGAGGCCTTCAACAAAAGCGATCATTAAAATTCTCAAGAAGCCGGTGAAAAATAACAAAGCGGCTGGGATGATAAACTTCGGAGCTTTCTGGGCGTATCGCATGACGGTCGCGCAGGCTGGTACCCCATTACTCTCGGTATATGGGTGTGGCGATCCTGCTTGGAGGATTCATTCTCTCGCATTGCTCATAGCCGAGATGACGACAGAGGAGCTACATCAAAAGCGCCTCGAAGAACTTCGAGATGCTAGATGAAAAGCGCTTGGAAGCTCAACTGACACATTGAGTTTTACCAAGCAAGGATGTCGGGGCCTTCAACAAGAAAGTCAGACAAAGGAGCTTCAAGGAGGAGACTTGGTCCCATTTTCGGCGGCCGAATAATTCTCGACTCAAGAGGAAGGGTAAGTTTGAACCAGTGGGAAGGGCGTTTGTGATTGAAGCGGTCTATTCCAATGGTGCATATCGCCTTATCACCCGGAAGGCGATAGGCAATTATCTGCGATCAATGGGAAGTTCACGAAGAAGTACTATCCTTAGTACCTCTAGGATAACCCGTTTTGGAGGGAAGTTCTTGAAATACTTTCCTCGGAGAAAACCCTAATCCTTTCCTCCGAATTCCCCACCGATCAAACTCATTGTGGTGGGTCCACAAATTTTCTCGGTCCCTCCACCAAAATTCCCCCTTGACTTCTTTCAATAAGCAAGGGTCCACGAAATTTTTGATCCTCTATCAAAATCCCTCTTGATTCCTTTCAATGAACAAAAGGTCCACTTTCAAATTCGGAGATCACTTTCGATGAGCAGAAGCCTCCATCGTTCTATTTGATCCGCCCTCCCGTGGCGGTAGTACTAAAATTGGAACACTCTCGATAAACGAGACCCTCGGATCGTGGCGAATCCTATAAAAGTGAAAGCTACCTGTATCTCTTCGATTCTCGGAGTGGAGATCCCACTCTTAGTTTCACCTTAAGAGATTCTCGAAGTGGAGATCCCACTTTTAGTTTCCTTTTCTTGGAGATAGGATATAAAATCCTTCCTCTCCATCTTAGGAGATAGAATATAAAATTCTTCCTCTCCGGGACTAAGAAGCAGGATATAAAATCCTTCTTTTCTTATGTGCACTTGGGGTTCGTCTCGACCCAGACAAAAGGAGACCTGAAAATAGAATATAAAATTCTTTCTTTCCAGCACTTGGAGACAGGATATAAAATCCTTCCTCTCCATCTTCCGGAGATAGAATATAAAATTCTTCCTCTCCAAGACTAAGAAGCAGGATATAAAATCCTTCTTTTCTTATGTTCACTTGGGGTTCGTCTCTACCCAGACAAAAGGAGACCTGGAAATAGAATATAAAATTCTTTCTTTCCAGCACTTGGAGACAGGATATAAAATCCTTCCTCTCCATCTTCCGGAGATAGAATATAAAATTCTTCCTCTCCAAGACTAAGAAACAGGATATAAAATCCTTCTTTTCTTATGTTCACTTGGGGTTCGTCTCTACCCAGACAAAAGGAGACCTGGAAATAGAATATAAAATTCTTTCTTTCCAGCACTTGGAGACAGGATATAAAATCCTTCCTCTCCGACATCGGGAAATAGAATATAAAATTCTTCCTTTCCCACAATCAATTCCATTCACCAGTTCGATCCGGTTCAGTCGCTCTCCGGTCAAAAAGAAGACACCAAGATTCATCTTGGGGTATTTTATCCCGAAGTCTAAGAAGGGATAAAGCCAACGCCTACCACGCGTTGCCGGGTAGTCTATTCCCATGAAAAAGACGAAGCCTACGTATTCAACATCGTAGCATTAAGTCTAAGAGAGTTTCATTCTTTTAGCACAACGCCACATGCGGAACGGATTCGATAATCCGCATGCTAGCGGTCCAAACGGTGATCGGTAAAGGCCAATCAAATCCGTTGAGGGTCGGGGTCAGCTAATAACCCCAAAGTCACCGCTAACACGCGGTAGCGGTTAGTCTTTTACCCGTGAAAAGTGACAAAGTCTATGTATTCAAAATCATAGCACCAAGTCTAAAAGAGTTTCATTCTTTTAGCACAACGTCACATGCGGAGCGGGATTCGATAATCCGCATGCTAGCGGTTTAGCGGTGTCGGTAAAGGCAAATCAAATCCGTTGAAGGTCGAGGGTTTGCCAAGAATTCTATGAATCTTTGTGGCGGTGAAAATGACAAATCGCAAGTCACAACAATAATGGAACTACCGTCCGATGCGACCATGATTGGTCCCTCGGAGCCTGGTAGTAACCACCGCTATACCTAGCTTTGGAGGAACATCTTACCAATAGAAAAGAATTCATCAAAACCGCCAAATTGAGGATGAACTAGCTAACGACTAGTCCCCAATTAAGCGGGATAGAGACTCAAGTGTTTCGGTGGGCTATCATAGGGAGCCGACCTCATTGCACCAAGAAATAGGATATGTCAACCTAGATGCATGGAGTCAATGGGGATGTACACAAGGGTCACTCATTACTCTATGTGGTGGATTCATCGATCTCCCCGGAGAGTATAGGTCCGCAGGCACCATGCCGCGCTTCTTTCATTTCGTGGACGGGAGCCCTATCATGAGGCACCTCCTCAAAGGAGATCTTAAATGCGGTCCCAGTAAGAAAAACTCCCACCGAGGCACTAATAGTATACAAGTGAACATTGATCTCCTCAAGCGACATATTGATCTCCAAAGGGGTCAGATTCTGATCTAAGCCCTCTCCAAGTTGTCCCTAGAAGTTTGAATAAGGAACCGACAAGTTACTTCATGGTCACCATGATTTCAACCACGACCAACCGATCAACTTGCGTCAGACAATGAATGCAACTCATGAAGGGTTCCTTCTCAGTAGGATCGATAAATCCCCATGATGGTCGAACCCACGAATACTCGATAAGGAACATGAGTATAAACTGCTCCCTAATTTATTGGAAAGTTCACGGAGGATAACCTAATTCTATTCCAACAAGGAGTAGGATTCTCCCACCGCGATACTCCAACTAGGTATACGAGTCTAAACTATTTCCTATTTTGTCGAAGTTCACGGAGAATAGTTTTATATTCTTAAGGATAACTTCGACAATCCCCAATTTGCTTCCAGGGTTCGACCTACGGTATTTGGACAATTCGTTGTGATGAAAAATCGCCAATTGGAGGTTGAATTAGAGAAATTTTTGATCTTGGGACAACGCCACATCTCGAGAAAATCCCTCCGCCGGTTGGTCACCCCGAACGAGCATCGCAAGAAGAGTTCACCAATCAAAGGATGAATCCTCAATATCCTCCCATCGGGTTAGTCTTATGCCAAGCCATGCTGGAGATTTCACCGATTCAAAGCTAAGTCTCACGAATTGGATGAACAGTTCGACGACAACTCACCACGAGCTAAAAATAAGAAAATTCATTCATCGGCCATCGAGTCAAGATTTCGGCAGTGATCGAACAATAAATGCAAAGATCAGCGACACTTTTAGTTATCCTACAAAGCACGGATAGTCCGAAAGAATCGGAGAGATCAAGATTTGAAGCCGCTTTCGAGTCTATTACAGAAGGTCGGGCCTATCACATCAAAGTATTTGGCTTCTTCTATAAAGAGCGAGACCAAACACTTTGGAGAGTTATCAGGCGTTGAAAATTGCCTATAAGTCCTCGAACGTAGCTCGTGATGACGAGAATAATCGACAAGTCATCAGATGAAGTAATGGCAAACCGTTGGCGACACAACAAGTGAACGCAACGCAAACGCCTCCTCAAGACGCCCTACGCAGAGTTTTAGGTCCCGCTGCCGGTTAGCGGGCGGGGTCAAGAGGCGGCTGGAGTCGAGGCGGCACGTCGAAATTGAAAAGAGCTTTCTCCTTTCATTTGTCCCGGTGATTCGGGAACCTGGCCCGATGCGCCATGAGTCGCAGTGAAGGGATAAACCCGACTTTGAAGCCTCAAATTAAGCTCGGAAAACCGAGAAGCGCGGCCTTCGGTCAAGCAAAGACACCAGTGTCTCGCCCGTGAACACGAGGTGTCTCGCTTCGACCAGTACCAGAGGTGTCTCGCTGGCGAGACACCGAGTCTATTTCGGCGGAACACCGAGTGTCTCGGCAGCCAAGACACCAAGGCGAATGGGCTTTTGCCGTTCGCCCGCATCCGCATTTTGCTATAAATATGACGGCTAGGGTTTCATTTTGAGGAAAAATAAAAAAGAGAGGAGACTCTGCCGAACTCTTGTGTGTGCCAAGGGTTAGAGAATTTCCAAGGGAGAGGAGATCAAGATCTAGACTTGCGCGGGAGGTGAGATCCGAGATCCAAAGTTTTCAGATCCAGATCTACAACAACAAACCATCCTTTGGATCAAGCTTGGCCTTGATCCGAAGAAGAGTAACGGGTTCGCTTGGCCGATCTCGTTTACTACGTTGATTAGTTCCTTGGCGAATTAATCTCCGTATTCGTTTAGATCTCAGATCTGATCGATCTAAGAATTCCCACGTAAAAAAGGAGGGATTTTTAGATCTAGATCCGAATCCGCATCTCGTTTGATCAACACTTGGGAAAGGAATCGCGCGGTGGTCCACGGAACACATCCCCGGCACAGGCAAAGAATCCCACGCAAGCGAGGATCCGATAAACGGATCCCGCGTTTGTTCACAAGGAGGAAAGTTGTAATTTTTATCCTTTTTCATTGTAAAAAGCCTTATAAAAAGGTGATTTTTATTTGAAACCCATTTGTAATCCCATCAAGGTAGAATGATTTCACCAATGAAAAGATAATGACTTTTCCCGGGAACAAGTAGAAATAGTGAACATACCTATAACACACATAATAGTTGACATATTAGATAGTGACAGTGTCTCTTTTCTCTAAGCTATTTTTTTCATGAAGATCAGTGTCCTCTGTGATGCTATTTAGCAATGAGATAGTAAGAAGAAGGTATGTGGACTTATAACTAAAAAGATCATTCTCCCAAGATATTGAGATGCTCGATATATCTCTTGCTTTTCTTGCAGTCTTCAGTCGACAGATAGTTGAGAAAATCTCTAAAGCTGGTATCTTTATACCTCATAGGATTCAACTCATCTACCAAATCGTTGGCTGGGGCTACTTTCTCATCCATAGAAAGATTATGGATGCTTGCAATGGAGATCCTTTTCTTCTCAGGGTTCAGAAGTGCTCTGTGCACCAAACTCTTGTATTGTCCATTGCTTAAGACCTCCATATAATCACCTATATGGACGTAAAGTGCATCTTCAATGTGTGGTACTGCTCTCCATTTTTCCTCTTTGGGGTTCTTGACCTGAAGGCCTTCACAATTTTGAAGGAGGATGGTAATGAAGCCATAGTCAGAATGAGAATTTAGTCCCACTTCAAGGTTCGTCTCGAAGCACTGAGGGTAAAAGTTGGTGGCGATAACTTGCATTCCACAATCAAACTTGTCTCTGAGGTATGCTTGATCTAGTCCAAGACTTTCTAGTATTGCAGCAATCACTTGCAAAGCTACTTTTCTTGCCTCCATGACATAATTCCCCATCTTTTCCCTGACGACAGCATCACGTGAATAATGGGTAAATTTCACAAAACCCTTATGGGCTTTATAAATCATTAAAAAAAATGCTGAACTTGTCTCACTTAAGTACCATTATTGGTGGTATTTACTTTAAGTAGTCACGTGTTCAATACAAGTTTATGCATATCTACTACAGATAACTTCTTTTTGTAATATCCTTTACATGTAAGGATAGGTAACCGTAAAATTTTAAAAAAGGGAAGTTTTTTGCTCTACCTGTTAATGTCGTTTACGAGAATTTTTAATAGTTTAGGGGTTAGTCTAATTTTCAATTTGCTTATTTCCTTTTTAGTTTATTTTTATATATATATTTTTTTTTGGGGGGGTGGGGGTGGTTACACATGCAAACACAAGGAAAAGTTCAGAATTCTGTAAGTCATGCAGAAATAGTTCAGATCCTCTCCACTATAAAAAGTAGTGGAGAAACTACTACTTCGTCAGAATCATTGATTTCCTAATTGATGGTTATGATTTGTCTTTGAGTGCAAATTAGGTATGAGCACAATACATCGAGGTATGGTTAGTGCTAAATTTAGAATGAATCTCAATCGCTCAATAAATAATCAATAGTTAGTATAAAAAGTAGTGGTCTTTCCGCTACTTTTTGGTAGTGGAGAGGATCCAAATTCCTTTCTGTATGCCTTCCTTCTTGAATAATGCAGCAGCGGGGGTTATGTATCTGATAATTGTGAAATCCGCCTTGTCCATTTTAGTTATTCTTGTTAGTGGCCTACGTGATCAGATCCGCGTGCACATGCATGCAAACACAACTGGATATCAACTGTCCGTCTGAGGAAATTCCTCATCTGGATCTGACATGGACAAATCTGAACCCTACATCTAAAGAGAAACGGAAAGGGAGAGATCAGCTAAGCTCATATTCGATGACATTATAAAAATATACAATGCTCAGGAACGAACAACAAAGGCACCAGTTGTCGAGTGTCATCATTCATCTTATGTTGATTAGCATTTGATAACCAGTTTGGAGGGAACATCAGCATTGAAAATCTAAAAAAGTTATGTTTATAGTTTGCGGTGAGTTTTTATGATGATGACAAATTATTCATTCCTATAATTTTGGTGATGAAAATTATTTCTCTACCTGTAGTCATGTGGTACTGATGGCCATAAATGAATCCAGTCACTTAGAGGATGAGCATAGAGCTTCAGAAGATCTCTAGCCCTACTGATGCCATCCTTTGGGTTTGCTTTATATCTAACGGGCTTTGATATGTCATCTGATGCAAATTCTTCTTTCTCCTCTGCTGATAAGTCAAAGAAATCTGAAGCTGCTTCCAGAGCGTCATTCATGATTGTTGTGTTGATTCCATGGTTTATAATCTGCAAACAGATTAGGAAGTATGATCCTTTATTTACATAACAGAATTCACAGGAAATTCAACTCACTACAGCTACTTAATGCTTGTAGTCTTCTTGTGTTACATTTGTGTTGTGGGAATGGTTTAACCTAACATCTGCCTTTGTGTACTTTATTATATGATAATTTATGAAGAATCAGGACTTGGTTTGGACCATCATGTTCTCTCCCTGATTATCAATCTAATGATGGATAAGCTCTGAAGCTTCCTTCTGAAACCTTTTTAGGTTGCAGCAAACAGCTATATATATGTGTTTATATTTGTGATGTTGTCCACCTAATGATGCCCATAGTCAGAAATCTAGACTATGTATTACATATTTTGTACTCATTGTTATTGTGATTAATTTAGATGTAATGTGAGCACTAATCTATAGACCATCTGTCATTGTCTTACATTTTAGGAATAGTTAGCAATCTAGAATACATGTATGCCACGTTGTTATTGTTGTTAAGTTGGATTTAATGTGACCCTATCTTTACACCATTTTATGCACGGTTTATAGTCTAGGGGTTTTTTTATTTTTTTATTTTATTTATTTATTTATTTATTTATTTTGTGCTGCTCATGGAGATTCTGAATCTTTAGCAGATCTTCCAAGGGAGATTTACTAGTATTATTTGAATATGAGGTACCAGATCATGCAAACTGTTCAGTATATTACAAGCCTTCTATTCTTCATGCACATGCAGTTTGATTTTGACCCTTCATGTGCGTTGAGAATGTTTTGTTTAATAAGTTGTGTATTTCATGTAGGTAAGAATACCAATTGTGTTGTATAGTGACACACCATAATCCTGGGCTACATTAGAATATAAACCCCTCTACCCTCACCGTATCGGAGTTTTGGTTAGTGGAAGGGACTTTAACATGGTATCATAGTAACATCAAGTTCAAATCCCACGGACCACGAATTGAAAATAGATTCAAGAAAAAATCATATATATATATATATATATATATATATATATATATATATATAAGTTCAGGTTTCGACCCATTGAAGGGGGGAAAAAGGCTTTCAATCTACAGGGCCATATTGGATTCTAAAATTATAGCCCTCAACCCTCACAAGGACTCTGAAGTTGTGAGCATTACACATTGAAATTTTATATCCTAACTGACTAGACATTGAACCTTTAGCCTCGACTACTTATTTATGAAATAGCTCATGCTTGGTCAATCTATATGATTGAGTCAAGTCACAACTGAGCCCTGGAGCTTATTCTAACACATGAATGAAAAATAAATGAAAATGCATCTTTGTTCACCTGAAAACAGCCTAGATCCCTGCACGCATTCCCAATAACTTTGATTGCTAGAGCTCGAGCTTCTGAATTTTCATGGAGTTGGCTATAATCAACAACAGGCACAGAACAGTTTTCAGCACGGTCCATGATCGTTGTTTACGAGTCAATTGTGTGAACTACAGTTGGGGTTGCATAGCTTTTTATAGGCTGTTTTGTCTTTGTTTTGAAACCTTGAATTCATTTTGACTACAGAAGTATGGATTTAAGGGTTCTTTGCATGTAGACCTTTAATTTGCATCCATGTCCGTTATCAATGATGCAATCTCCTCTGCTCTCACAGTTGCATTTTCTTAACCTATCTGAATTTTCTTAACTTATCTGAATTTTTTTTATGTGGACCAGAAAAAAGATAGATAATAAAAGGAGAAAACTTGCTTGTGTAGTATTCTGACCTTTGTCTTGCTTATAATTTCAGTGAGTAGATACAGCAGCGTCACGCCTTATTTTCAGGAACCCCCCTGGTTGCCGCCGAAATATCATGGGACCCCCTCTTGATTGGTTGCTGAGATAGTCAAGTGGGAGTGAGTGATAAATGGGGACTTTTGTGAGGGACTAGAGAGTAATATTTCCTGCAGTGAATAGGGAGAAACTGGAAATTATATGGCATCATTGGGGACGTCATGGTTCTTATTTGCTTGACAAGGCGGTGTACGTAGGAGAAGTTAGTGATGTTACTCCGAAAAGTTTAATGTTGTATAATATCCATGATGGTAGCTTGCAACAAAGGGGATGTATAGAAGTTAGTGATATTACTACGAAAAGTTTAATGTTGGATAATATCCATGGTGGTGGCTTGCAACAAACGGGATGTATAATATTTTTTTTTAATTGTTGTGTGTGTGTGTGTGTTGGGGTGAATAATTGTGATTCTTTATAAACATACAATAAGATGTATACAGGATACGATTATGCATTCACTACTGAACCGAACCATCACCCATGGATTGCAAAAAAAAAAAAAAACTCTGTAGTACCTTCAACTAGAGGAAGAAGTTGTATATTGTGAAAAAGTATTTGATGGGTACACTCCAACTGATGTGATGCATCTGCACGAATCCATTGCGTTTTTTGTATTTGATGCAGACCGATATCATTCTAAGAATAGCATCAAAACTAAAATATCAAAGGGTTGTAACGGAATAATCATGTAAAAAACATATAGACCCTCCGAGTGAAATTATTTTTGACCCTTTTCAGGGGGTCATTTTGCAACAATAGAACTCTTTTCAACGGGTCTCTCCACAACAATATAACTACATGTGTATCCCTAATTAACCCTAGACAAAACATTAGCTCACTCATGATACTTATGGAACTATGGCACAGCATTAAGCAGGGAGAGAGCACACATGATAATAAACAAAATTTTTTGAAAAAGTACATATAAAATGGTAGAAGTGGAGATTCTTTTTTTCTTTTAATATGTAATAATCCTAAGTTAAAGAGTCTTTTCCCAAAAAAAAATTTTTAAATTATGTATATCTTTCAATTAAATAGGTCTCATGAGACAACTACTTCATCAAATCATTGATTTCTTAATTGATGGTTATGATTTGCCTTTGACTGTAGATTAAGTTTGAATGCAATACATCGAGGTACAATGAGTGCTAAATTTAGAATGAATCTCAATCACTCACTAAATAATCAATTGTTAGTATAAAAAGTAGTGGTCTCTCCGCTACTTTATGGTAAGGGTGAGGATCCAAATTCCTTTCTGTATGCCTTCCTTCTGAATAATGCAGCAGAGGGGTTTATGTATCTGATAATTGTGAAATCCACCTTGTCCATTTTAGTTATTCTTGTTAGGGACCTACGTTATCAGATCAACGTGCACATGCATGCAAACATAACTGGATATCGACTGTCCGTCTGAGGAAATTCCTCATCTGGATCTGACATGGAAAAATCTAAACCCTACATCTAAAGAGAAAAGGAAAGGAAGTGGTCAGCTAATAAGCTAACGCAGCGCGGAAGTAAAACCTCGGAATCCACCAAGGGTTGCTCTCTGAATCCACAAAGAACGATCTCCGAATCCACGAAGAAAATATAATAAACGAAATTTATTTGATAAAAAGTTATATATTGATTCTAGGGTTACATGACTCTTCTTAAATAGAAAAATAAAATAGACTCCTAGTAAGACTAGAATTACAAAGAAATAGAAAGTATCAAATCCTACCCTAAAAAGACTTCCTATAATAGAGGAAACAAATCATGAATCAAAATTGAATTTGTTTCCTAATCTAAATTAACTCTAACTTTGAATATATTTCCTAATTTAAATTGACTCTAACTTCTCCATAAATTTGCTCGTTATGCGTCCTACATCAGTCTCCCCTTGTTGAAAGAAGCTCGACCCCGATCTCATATTTGTTTGAATAGCAGCTTCCTTGATAAATACTTTTCTTCTCCTGCATCGATCAGCGTCCGCCTTATACTTAGCATTGATTTTCTCCATCTGTTCTTTTACCTTCTCGGCTAGGGCTTCTTCAGAATCAAACTTTTGAATGAATCTTTCCCACATTATTTTAATGTGACTGACGGTATGTGGATCTAAAGATGACTTGAAAAACTCCACAAAATATGCTCCATGTTGCTTCTCATATTCTAGTGCTGGAAGTATCATCAAAATCTTCTTGAAATTATTCACAACTTTTGCTTTCAAAGAAAAAAATTCTCTTTCATACCACATACACAATTCTTTCATCTCTTTTGCCTCGAGCCCTCCGCCAAATGATTCACACATATCACTAATTGCCTCACTCTCTAATTTATCCTTCTCCTCCATCGGGACAACATCAATATGTGCAATATCGCTCACAACCTCTTTGGGAATATCATGCATAATATCCATCTTCACTATCAGCATCATGAATCTCATGCATAACGAGTGTTTGCACCTTAGGAGAAATTTCAGCAGGGGCAGGTTCTCCTTTTCTAATTACAACCAAGTCATAGACCTCTTCAGATTGCTTCAAGTTTTCTGCTAAAGCCTCGTTATCTACCACCAAAAGTTTCTTTTCCTCAGTAGTCTTTATCGTGCATGACTCCTTTTCTGGAAGAGGCATGAGTGCAATTCGACGTCCATCCTTCTTGAAGATATAAACATTATCTCTGTGCTTGTGGGTGGCACCAACATCAAACTGCCATGGTCTACCTAAAAGTATATGACAAGTATCCATCTCGACCACATCACACAATACCTCATCGATATAGTTGCGGCCAATAGAAAAAGGTATCCGACACATCTCATTGCTCTACACATCATTATCCTTGCGAATCCAGTCGATCTTGTAGGGAGGTGGGTGTTTCTCTGTCTTCAAACCTAACTTATTCACCATACGCCGAGAGACAAGATTCTTACTACAGTGACTATCAATGATAACATCACAAACCTTTTGCATTACAGTGCATCTCGTGCGGAAGATATTGTGCTCCGGTGTCGACCATCAACGCGATTTTGAACTCCTGCCGTGTTCAGACGCTCCACTGCCAACGCAAGTCGATCTATGGTAGTCTTAATCTGATTAACATCGGTCTTCAACTCATCGAACTCCGATCATGAAAAAAGGGCTTCGTCGCCTGCCATCGGATTGGAAAAAAAAAGTCTCTGATACCAGCGCGGAAGTAAAACTTCGGAATCCACCAAGGGTTGCTCTCTGAATCCATAAAGAACGATCTCCGAATCCACGAAGAAAATATAATAAATGAAATTTATTTGATAAAAAGTTATATATTGATTCTAGGGTTACATGACTCTTCTTAAATAGAAAAATAAAATAGACTCCTAGTAAGACTAGAATTACAAAGAAATAGAAAGTATCAAATCCTACTCTAAAAGACTCCTATAATAGAGGAAACAAATCATGAATCAAAATTGAATTTGTTTCCTAATCTAATTGACTCTAACATTGAATATATTTCCTAATCTAAATTGACTCTAACTTTGAATATATTTCCTAATCTAAATTGACTCTAACTTCTTCATAAATTTGCTCGTTATCGTCCTACATCATAAGCTCATATTCAATGACATTATAAAAATTTATAGAATGCTCATGAACAAACAACAAAGACAACAGTTCTCGAGTGTCATCATTCATCTTAAGTTCATTAATTAGCATTTGATAACCAGTTTGGCGGAAACATCAACATTTGAAAATCTAAAATAGTCATGTTTATACTTGCCACGAGTTGTTATGATGATGACTAATTATTCATCCCTATAATTTAGGTGATGAAAATTATTTCTCTACCTGTAGTCTTGTGGTACTGATGGCCACAAATGAATCCGGTCACCCAGAGGATGAGCATAGAGCTTCAGAAGATCTCTAGTCATGCACATGCAGTTTAATTTTGACTTTTCATGTGCATTGAGAATGTCATGTTTAATAAGTTGTGTATTTCATGTAGGTAAGAATATCAATTGTGTGCTGGATAGTGACATATCATAATCCTCGGCTACATTAGAGTATAAAACCCTCTACTGTCACCACCACATCGGAGTTTTGGTTAGTGGAAAGCACTTTAACATGGTATCATAGTAACACCAAGTTCAAGTCCCACGGCCCACAAATTAAAAACATGTTTGAGAAAAAATATATATATATACATCGTCACCTAATTTCAGGTTTCAACCCACGCATATAAGGAAAAAAAAGCTCTCAACTTACAGGGCCATAATGGATTCTGAAATTATAGCCCTCAACCCTCACAAGGACTGAAGTTTCG